>VWZT01001285.1:0-49779 GCA_013397055.1 Pachycephala philippinensis | reverse complement strand
GCATTCCCTTGCTGACTGCTGGGTCCCGGCACAGCCGTGCTGTGGAGAAGGCAGATGCTGCTCCCTGTCTCAGGGGAAAGCAACGACCCCTCCCTTCCCAGTGCTTCCTAGTTCCCATGGGGGAGGACCCCGCTGTCTCTGCCTCCAGGGGTCTGCCACAGATTTGAAGCCAAAACCCCAGGCACTGATATTCAACTCTCTGAGTTGTGGGGTTTCTTTTCTCCCCCACTCTCCCATCCCACCCGATCCCCCACCTGACAAGTCCAACCCCAACAGTCCCCTCACGCCTCTTCTCCAGCTACATGGGGCCAGGGAAGAGGTGGGGGTAGGCTTGTGTTTTGATTAATATGGAAATAAAATGCAGAAATAGCAGCAGTACTTAGCTTCATTGCTTCAGTTTAGAGATTTATTGGCGAGGAGATAAACACTAGGCTGGGGGCCTTGCTCAGTAATTCACAGCTCCCATCAGTTATTACCAAATGCCACCAACCACCACCACTGAAGTCGCAGAGGGGGGAAAAAAAAGAAACAGGGGAAAAAAAAGAGTAATTTTTTTAATAGGTTGCTACCCCTTGCCCCAGGTCCAGACCTCATCTGCCTGCCCAGCTGCCCTGATTGGGGCCCTACTCTCCAAGCAAAACTAATAAGGAGTTTATTATGGATATGTGTCTCTTCAAACGCATGTGTCTTGCTCTGCCTCCCTCCAACTTTCTTTTGTCTTTTCCTACTTGCTCCTATCCAAATCTTTTAATTTTGTATTTTCTATTGTTTGAGGCCTCATTTTCCCTCCTGCAGAAGCAGGCATGGATTTGAGCTGGAAAGTGCTGTCACAAGATGACATTGTGCTGCTGCCAGGGAAAACAAAGGGGCAAGATTGAGAGGGGGAAATGGGCACTTTGGGGGCACACAAACCCCTTCTCAGGTCTGAAACAGAAGCAGCCAACTAGTAGCTAAGTACAAGCTAAATACTAAAATATAAGCAGGCATTTTTCACCAAAGTGAAATTGAAGAATTTGAGTTTGTTGCTTTGCTTTCCATGCATTAGAAATACCTTGAGACATCCACACTGAACTGACAAAAATTGACCCAGAACCTGCTGAACACTCATATTTTACTGGACCAGAAGGACAGGTCAGGTGAGACATCCTAGGGCATCTCAGAGGCAGTAAATACCTATGTTTAAATGGCTGAATTGAATCTTACAATCATAGAATCATAGAAAAATTTAAGTTGCAAAAGACCTTTAGGACCATTGAGTCCAATCATAAACCTAATGTTGCTAAGTTCACCGCTAAACTATGTCCCTAAGTTCCATCTTAATGTATTTTGAACAGGGAAACAAAGGAAGAACAAAATGGTCTCCAAAAAAATCTGCATATTGGAATTTTTGAGTAAAAAGCTACACTTTAACCAAAGAGAAAAAAAACCCCAAAGCACCCCAACATTCACAGAAGGATTTTCTCCCAGTTGCTTAACCCCTTTTTAAAGATACTTAGTTGTTGTTTAATTGTTGATAATTTTGTGTTCTCTGTTTTTTCAAATGATCAGTTAGAATAAAACTATAAAAGGTTTTAGGATCAAACGAATAAAACTAAAAGGAATTACCAAGCTTACATCACATCAGGGAGGTGATACAGTTTTTGATGGAGCTGTATCCATATCTATGCTCCCATCCAACAACCGCTCAGCATCCAAAAACTGCTGAGTTGGAGACACTGAACTGAAGACACCAGAATGGTGCCCTTCATTCCTCTCTTCTGAAGTGGAAACAAACCCTTTTTGCTCGATATTACATTGAAGTAGGCACCTAGATAAGCACAGTGCAGCTGGAGAAGAGTAAAGTTGGCTGACGGGCGAAACTTCTTAAAAATTAGTATCATCAGTTGAGGCTATGTGACCAAAATCTGCGCCTAGGTCCCCCAAGTTTCTGGAGCTGTGGTAGGTTCAGGATAGAGTTCTATATAGCCTTGGTAAAAAAACTGTAGATCTATATTTTAATTCAATATTTTTATGTTTGTTTTTTCCCAAAGTGTTGTGGCTGTTGACACGTACATCTTGAAAATTACCTGGCAGAGCAGCATGAGGGGCTACACGAAGAACTACAAGAAATGCAGTAATTTAGTATTTAGGACAAAGATGATTTGCGGAGACCCACAACTTAAAAACTAATGGATCCCTTGAAAAACAAGATATTTGCACAGGACCTGGTCGTGATGCCTTGTAAACTAATAATAGCAGGTAAGACTCAATTTTTAAGACAGAGGTAGTGGAGTCTCCACAAAACAGGGGAGGAAAGGAACTGTGGTCTCTGATTGCATTTATCACCTCCAGAGAAACCTTTCCCATGTCAGGGATGTACATGAGGATGCAAGTGAGGAAATATTTTACAAATTATTAATGAAAGGAAGTTGATGTCTGTGTTATAAAAAATAGATTCTGTCTTTGACAATACTTAATTAATTACTTTTCTGCATATTTTTGTGGGCTTTTTTTTTGCTGCGTGTGCTTTTTTCTCTTTTTATATATTTTACTTTTATTTTAATTGTTTTCTACCCAGTGACTCTGACTATCATACACCAGATGCTATTTTGCTGTGTTTCAGCTGCAAATTGTTAGGTGGTTCTCTGAAAAATATGAGATTTCATTTGTTTTTTAAAAAAGCAGAGAAAGGTTTCACAACTAATAAAAACTTATTTTTACAAAATATGACCTTTGACCTGAGAGACTTGCAAGCCCTCATCCATGGGTTCAGGGGAAGAACAATAACGTGACCACACAAAACATCCTCTTTCCAGACTTTTTGTTTTCGTTGATAAGCAAAGATCTGTCAAGTGCCATACAGGAAGACAACTGAAAATGCAGTTTGTCCCTTTTGCTGCCTCATGCTTTGCAGAGGAATTGGCCGTGGTGGATTCTGTGGCCTGTGCTGTCAGATCTTCACACAGCAAGTGAATTTTCAGGCACTACGAGAAAGGCAGCTTGAAACATTTAATGGGAGAGCTTCTATCCCCAGCTTCAGCACTCGAGTTTCCTCCTGAAACTGCAAGTGACAGTGACAGAAATTAGTCACAGCTGTGGTGGCCACGGGTGGGATGGTGGTTTGCTTGAGCACAATGAGCAGTGAGTTTGGACACCCCTCCATCTAAGTGCTGATACTTAGAGTGGGCTACAAATACATCAGACACGGACTGGCCAGGGTTAGAAACCATGGAAATCTTGTGCGCACTTCCATGCAAAGGCCCAGACTGTTACCAATGTCTGAACAGCTCTGAGTCTCATAAATTGGCAAAGGACCTAACCTAGAAGGGTCTGAAGGTTTCATTTCCATGGGAGGTGGATGCAGTAGTTTCCAGACCGCTGTCACTGAAGTCCTGACACATCCACGCTGTGTTTGCAGGGAATAAAGGAGAGTGGTTGCTGTGGGGCAGCCGTTCAGTGCCTATGGATGGGTCTAGCTGGGTCCCTGCTGCCCTGCAGGAGTTGTCTGCAGACTTCCTATGAGCCTGGCATGTGCTGCCTGCCCTGCCTCCCACTGCCTCAGAGTGTTTCTCTAAATGGCTGCTGTCACCATGGTCCCTGAGGTGGCTGTAGCCCAGCCGACCTCCAGGCGTGGTCAGGTCCAACAGGCTCTGTGTGTTTTGGAGGGTGCTTCCTGAGCAGGCTCCAGCCCACAGCAGCTCTCTGGGCCACCTGCTCCTTGTGGCCTTGAGACCACACCTGTAAGCAGTGCATGTACCCCTTTTTCTTTCTCACTGAGTATCTTTGGGAGGTTTAGGCGTGTTCAGTTTTGAAGCAGGATGAGGTATGCTCTGCAAAAGCACTTGAACACAGTCTGTTCAAAGCTTCAGGATCTTCCTTTCCATGGTTTGTTTTTCCCTAGATGCTCCAGCATGGTCCATTTGCCCTTTCCAGATGTGTAGATGTACATCCCCACTACTTCATGCTTCCATTCCTTCTGCCAGGATATGAGCTTTTTCTTACTCGATTTAAGTGCAGCTGTGGATGCCTTCCTCTCTCACATCAGCACTCTCTTGTATCTGTTGGGTACTCCATGGTTTTCCATTTCTCAGGGTTCTATAAGATTTCCATTCCGAGCTAGAATCATGGACTTCATCTCTCCTAGTAAATTAACCAGTGCTACATAATGTTCTCAGGCAGTGTAGCTCAATTATTTATAGAGTCAAATTGTTACAACAGTTCCTGGCATGTTTTGGCTCCAGGCAGCTAGCACTCTCCTGAACATTTCCCAGGCATGGTTTGGGGATAGCATAGGCCAAAGGCCAATCCCAGCAGGCAATTTGTGTTCAGCCACACTGCCTGGAAAGCAAGAATTTAATAATGTGGACACATGCCAGTCTGTGCCAGTTGGCTTCAGAGCTAGGTAATGGTCACAGGCATGTTTTGTATGGATGTAGTCAGTCTCAGAGTCTTTTTCCCTTACAGAAAGCTTTTGCCCTTGTTGTCATCTCTTTCTGTCTTTCTCTCCACATTACCAGGAGAATACATTTTCTTTGTGAAGTGAGATATTTATCAGAATTATTAACTGATCAAGGTCCCCAATATTTGATTTGTTTCCATTGCTTTTTGGCTTTCCCTGCTTAGCTTTTCCCAGTTGTGCATGATTGGTTTATTGAACTATGAAACTGTAAAGGATGTCTATTTCTACTTTTGTGCCATGTGCAAGAAATCCTTCTTCCCTTCTGGGTTTCACATCAACATGGGGTAAAAAATGCCCATGGCAGTGCGGGCGCACATTTCACAGCCACTTTTTCAGTTCATAAATATGACACATAGACATAAAATAGCCCTCAGTATCAGAATTCTTCATATGTCCGGAGACAGTCCTTCCTCGCCTATCATCAAATCTCCACCAAGAAAAATTGAATCCACTCCCAAATTTGTAAGCAGCTGGGGAAAGCACAGGCCTTTTGCTTTCTGCTATGTAGGGATAATATACCTTATGGGAGAAGTGGTTCCAGACACAGGCTGAATGTGAAGCTTAGGGCTTTCCCCTGGGACTAGTCTCCTCTTCTTTCCACCTGCATAGACCAGGTAAGCTGTACTTGGTGCCCCATCCTTCACTTGTTTCAGCGTATTTCAACTTACCAATGCAAAGCTATAATCCAAAGAGAAAATTTTACTTTTCTCTTTTTTATTGTGGTTCCTAAAACGTTGCAGTGCGTTTTTTTCTTCCCAATGGTGCATTTCATCAGTTTGGCAGCACTCTATCCATGCTTTTGAGCCACAGCAATTTTTTACAGTGTCTTTGTGTCCAAGGTTTCTGCCCCAAATCCTGCCTGCTGACAAAGCTAGCACTAACTAAATATCCTGAATCAGATCAGCACTGATTGCTTCTTCACTTCTGCCCATGTGAATTTTATCTGAGACCTCTGGGATTAACTCTGTGTCCAGCAATACAGCAGAAGGACAGTTCTCCTGTAAATGCAGTATCAGCATTTCAGTTCCTTCTCTCTTGGTCATATTAGGACAGGCGCCTTTACCTGGCCTGCCCCCATGAAGACCCCAGCATGTCCCACATCTTGCAGGGCTCCACAGTCAGCAGGTAACCCTTTCTTTGAGACTGTCAGGTTCAGTCACTTGAACATCTCCTGCTCATCCCCTCACCCGACCACCAGCTCCATCCATCTCTCTCCATGGGCAGCCCTCTTCCTCCAGCTGCAGCATCTTCTATTCCAGCCTTCGCTGCTGTGGCTGTCTCACCTTGCCATTGCATCTGCCTGACCATCTGTTGAATCATGTGCAATATAAATAACAGCTAGTGACAAATAATAGCTACAGATACCCTCCTGTAATAGTCTGGTGGTCTCACTGGACATCTGCCACTTCATGGCATTTTCTTATTTTACTTTGCAAGTCACAATTATATAGTAATATTAAAGAGGGCTGTAATGTTTAAGTGGTTTGGAGTCCTTGGGCTACCTTATATATAATTTTCACATTTTCCCCAAAAGTGTTTGCTATTGTTCAATTCCCCTTGTTCACAACTGTAATACTCTTCTCACTGGAGAGATCACAACAGGGACATTCTATGCTTCAACACAGCATTGAAGATATCCCACTGATTGTAACAGGTAAGGGAAAATCAGCTTTTAAAACCAATCACAGTCAATAATTTACATCAGAAAAAATGCAGAGAAGAAGTGAGACTAGGAGATTTCTCTACATTCCTCTTCACAGAAAAGGAAATGTTTTAATCTAGATTATGGAGAAAGCAAAAACTTGCCTTAGTGTGTCTGGTCAATAACAGGTCTTTACCTCAGTGAGACCTTTGACCTGCCCATAGACACAGACTTGGTCACCGGGGTGCTGAAAACACGTTGTAGCTGATGTAGAGGCTGGTGCTTCATCCAGTAAAGTCACGGACAGCTTTGCTTAGAGGCCCATAGCCGAGTGGCAGCCTTGCAAACGGAATTTGTTCTCCATCTCACATCTTTCTGGCTACATTTGAATGCCCAAAATGAATTGCTCTAAACATATCTCTGAAGCCAATTGATGGCACAGACACATGCCAAAGCAATCTTCGAACAGTTGTGATGATCCTAATGGTGAGCATAGCTGAGTGGTATTTGAAAAGCTTTGCTTTTTCACTCTCATTCTCAATTCAGTTTAGGGATGTTCACGAAACTACTACATTTGACAAAGTGCTTGTTTTATTCACCAGCTTCCTTGAACTAACAAGCTGAAGACAGATTTTTGGTACAGATGGGATTGTTTGAGAAAAATATGCCTAGGAAGCAGTCTCACTTTTTAAGCAAAGTTATTTCAGTTTGTCATGCTCATCTCTCAAGGTGTGCAAGGTTCTCCAGGGAGGGGAGCTGCTGGGCACAGCTCAGGGGAAGGAGGAAAATATGTCTCAGAGCTTTCCTGCTGTAGAAGGGGAGCTTTTTTTTTCTGTTGAAGATGACCTTGCCCTCCCTGTATGAAGGTGCTTATTTCCTGCAGGTCAGAGATGGGCAGGTGTTTCCTAAACACCACATTTTATTAATGATCCTCCCCGGCTGTGGAGCTGCCTGTGAGGATGCTGTCTGCCCCTCCTCTGCTCGGCTCCCTCCTGTGGAGACCCTGCAGCCCACCAGCATCGAGGGTGGCAGTGATTGCCTGTAAAGAGATGCTCAGTCTATTGTACAACCAGAGCTGCCTGGCCAGAGCTGCAAGTGAACCTTCCAGGGGCTCTGCACCCTCTGTACCCCTGTGGAGAAGTTGGGGTACCTGCGCTGCAGCGTGCAGTCAGCAGGCTGCGGGTGTGCGAGACACCTCTAATTGCAGTGCTGACATCAATTCTCTCCTTGGCCTCTGACAGGGCTTTGCAGATACACACAGGTTTGGAAGTCACGACTGATTGTTTGCTCAGGTTATGTGCTCAACTGGAACTTGGAAAGGCACAGAAATTCTTGGTCTGGACCAAAATCCCAGTACAGCAGCTCCACAGTTAGGTGGTATTGATCCGAAGAGGGGGGGAAACCACCCCTGAAGATGCTTATTCTCCCTTCCACACCCTCCCTAACACACACAGTGCAAATACAGTGAGTTTCCCTTCCCCCTTTTCCCTAAACTTTTAGGCCAGCTCCATGCATTTCAGAATGATCGTGGACATGTCTTTTTTGTTATTTTTTTTCATGAAAAACAAAACCAACTAGGCTGGGTTAAAACTGGTTAAATCCCTTAGGACCTCAGTAGTGTTTTAAAACATATGTGAAGGGGAGGAACCATTTTTCGCACGTCCTGAAGAATATAGCTGACATATGGACCATTCAAAGGAAATTTTTTTCAGGCCATTGGCCATGCATGAATGGCTGGGCTTATACAGTGAGGACCCAAGATACGATGGGGATCTTCTCCCAGAAATTGGGCTTTCTATGTAGCAAGAGCAGATCCTGAGGGTGCTAAGCATGCTACAGGCTCTCAGGGTTGGTAGCAGATCCAGGAGCCAGCTGAGGGGCAGGGATGGGCTGGAGCAGCACAGTTGCACTGAAGCAGGCTTTGGCTTGGAGGAGAAGTGTGTCCCCCCCACGAGCCTACCCCAGCAAAGCCTGCTCCATGTGATCCTGCTTTTGATCCTCTCCATCGTAAGCTTTCTCCTAGCTGTGTTCACTGGTGCTTGCTGCTTCAAACACTGCTTTACTGTGACTGGGTGCCATTGTAGTGCCACAGGTAGATTTAGCACCTCAATCATTTTTCCACTAAATACTTCCAAGGCCACAGAGAAACACCTTGTAAATCTTTTTACTTCCTCAGGAAAAAAACCCAAAACCCAAAACGCTAAACCACAAAACAAAACAAAACCAAACAAAATCAACAACAAACCACAAGGAAGTTCAGGGAAATAAACCCCTAAATCGAATTTCTTGCTTTAAAAGTGCTTTACATATATCACCACCAACCAGCATGTAAATTTTAGTCAGCTACTGGACTAGTCTTTTAAAGAAGTTGAAAAATGGCCCTGCGTCCTCAAAGGACACACCTGTTATCTGAAACAGTTTTTAACCAGCTTGTTAAGCAGCTTTGACAGATCAAAGACCCCGGACAATGGGCACAAACTTTAACAATAGTTTAGCCTTGAGCAAAAGCTTCTGTCAAAGCAAGGCTTGTGCCAGTAGTATTATGGCCTGCAATTGAAAATAAATTTTACTTGAATAAGTACCTCAGCCCGATCAGAGGCACTGCCGCCAGGGAGACAAAAGCAGTTGGGGATAAGTTATTGACTCCACTGACAGCATGAATGAAGTTCATTATGCCAGCCCACTCTTGGTAAATGTGTCAGGTTTTAGACTGAATTAGGTGGCAGGTGCATGGACCATTTTCCTGCCCCCCTTGAGACAGTAGAGGGCCAGTCATCACCTGATTCTACAGACAAATGTTTAGATTTGGTTTTCATATCGCACGGGCACAAGTGACAGCGTATTTAAATCATAAATAAGGTTTCCTGAAAGCCCTCGTCTATCCCACTTTCTCTCTCCGTCCCCTGTAGCTGGCTGGCCGTGCTCCCATCTCCTTGCCTGCTGGACCCTGGAGGTGGGTTTGCCTCCCCTCCACTGCCCCTGCTACAGCCGCCCTTCTGGTCCCTGTTCCTGTCTGCCTTGGGGACATGCAGGGTTTGGGCTCCCACAGCCCACCTCTGGGTCCAGTCCCGAGCCAGAGGGAAGCCCAAACCCTTCTGCTCCTGTTTGGGTGACACTGCTCACAGCGCATTTCCAACTTCAACAGGGTCTGGATCAAGCCCTCCCATAGCTGATTTTATGTGATATATATATGGGCCTAAAGAGATTGAATCCAGACATCCTATGTTAACCTTCAGAAAGAATTTCTATAGTAAAACAGTATTTAATCCTTGCAAGCCTCTGATGATAAACATCACCATCATTGCAATTTCACAGAAATGCAGGCCAGGTCAGAAAGAAGTGGTGTGAAAAACGTACATGCATCTATGTGTGTGCATATACATACAAAACCACACTTAAAAAGTACAGAATCATCTATATATGTACCAGTTTTTAAAAATTTTGCTAGAATTCAAAGAAATAAGGTGATGATCTGCCATAATAATTTGATATTCCTCTGCTTTAAGACTAATCTGCAGTTTTAAGATGTATCTTTTATTTATTTTTGCATCTGAATATTTTGCTTGAATATATTCTGGTTTATAGCCTGCCAGGGCCTAGAAGGATAATGCAACATCAGCTGAACTTCAGATACTTTGGATGCCAGCTCTCATTACTTAATCATGAGACATAGGACTATTAAGACTCTTAAAAATGAAAGCCTTGTTCTCTGACCATAGAGGGAAGAGTTGGCATATGCCTTTGGCTGCATGCCTTATTTACGTTAATGAGCAAGTAAGATTCCTTCCCCCTGTGAAGGAGCTGAGCATCCCTTCTCCTGACACTTTTGGGATCTGCTGCCTGAGTCAGTTACTAAGGGAAGTCTTTTGCTTCTCGACAGCATTTTGGACACATGTGGGTACTTTTTTTGCACTTGAGCCACTTAATCTTTCAAGAATGTCTTTACAAGTCTGAACATGTTTTGTTTTGTTGTGCTTTGTTTTTTCCTCCACATCCTGAAGGTAAAGCCTTTGTGTTTGTCTGCTTAACAGCCTCTGAACCAGACAGCAGTCTCTGAAGTTTAATAAAATTTATTTATCCCCATTTTCCAGGGATTTCAAAGGGCTGAAGAAATACTACCTAGCTCTCCAACACTCACTTGAAGAAAAATGTTATTGCTGGTCCTCATAACTAAGAGCCAATTCCTAAAAGAAGGGATGAGGCTTGTCCAATGTCACAAGCAAGTTGGTGGCAGATTCACACTCCAGCGGGTGTTTTAGCTGTCAGATAGTGCTTCACCCCCCAACACGACATTGCTAAAGATGCATTTGGCTCAGTTCATGGTTGTATTTAGTACACCTGTTAATACAGACATATCAAAACCTTTCTTTTTCTGGCTCCAATACAAATAGATCCAGGAAGTGCCACCCATGGACCCCCAAAAAGAGAAAATGTTTCTTTCCCCCATACACAAATCTGGAAAAACAAAGTAGGCTTATTCTTTGGGGCTATCTAAAGACTGCTGTGTGTCAACACACAAAATCATTTCTCACAGTGGTATCACTTGCTGGATATGTTCCTTCCCTCCAACTACAGCAGATGGTGTTTCATAGTTGGTCACAAATGGCTGTCAGCGAGCGTTTGTCTGCCTGCCAGTAACCTGTAGTTTGGGGACTCCCTTGGAGAGTGTACCAGCACTGACTCTGCTGATAGCAGCATCTGAGAAAATGATCCGTCCTTTCTTGTCAGGCACAAAATTAGCTATCTCATTTTCAAACTGTTGACAAGGGGGTTATGAAAGAAATAAGGGCCGTGCTGGCTCAGATGATGTTTCTTCAGCTCTGGTTTGAGGCAGCGAGTGCTGGTTACAGAGCAGAAGCTGCCTTTACCACAGCAAATATTGACCTCTGCTGAAAGATAGGGATACAAGCACAGCCCTCTCCTGGTGTCAGGATTTTGCACGGCATTTCCAGCTTTCCCAAGCTCAGTTTAGATTTCTCTTGGCCAGTGTTAGCAATGAGAAATAGATGACCTTTGGTGAAGTTGCCCTGTAGCAGGAAAAGCTTTTGATGGGCTAAAGGTCCCGGTGCACCAGCCAGGTTTGCTGCTCTCTTCACATGCGTGAGGAGAAGGCAGCCAGGCAGCCTGACATCCTCTGTGACTGCACCCTTGTCCCAGCAGCCAGAAATGGGAGGCGTGGGAGAAAGAGAGATAACAGCAATGGAGACCAAGTACATCTGTATTTGGAAAACAGTTTTGGAAACTTTGCAGTGACTTGTAGTGGCAGTCATTACCTTATTGGTGCATGCCCACATTTCAAACACTTGCAGCTACAACTTCATGTGTTTTATTTCAACACAAGTCTTAAAGATGAGTCCATGGAGAAAAGCTGAAAGCTCTCCACAGCAGCTGTCCCAGGATCCTCCTGCATGTAGAGCAATTCCTGTTTAAAATTCCAAGTGATACCTGGGCTGGTAAATTGACTGGCCTCACCTGCCTTAGCCAGGGCAGGGGTCCCCTCCAGGTGCATCTGGCAGAGGGGACATGTGTCACTCATGACTGCAGGGCACTGCTGCCAAAGGGATCTGGTGACAGGGTACATTCCAGAGCTCCAGTTTTCACATATGTCAAAAATTGCACGTATCAGTCCTAGGCAGAAAAAAATCCTGCATTGGTGGGTAGAAAGGCAGATTGTATCAGGGCCAGTTACTACAGACAGGCAGCTTATAATTTTCCTTCTCTAGTCCTGACCTGCTAGAAGATTTTTAAAGGAAGTCCATTTCAGAATTTCCCTTTCACAAAGAGTTTCTAATATTGTAGAATTCCTTTTCATCCTAAATGTATCTATCCTCTGTGAGAAAAAGATAGATAAAAAAAAAATTTAAGTCCTGCAAAAGAGAAATTATGACTGCTTCGGAAAACATCAGATTGATCCATCTGAAGTGAAATAGTCTAAAAATTCAGGATTGGTTTGCTTCAGCTTCTATATTTTTGTCACTGAACTGATGTTAAAAATAAAAAGCACTAAATTATTCAATAGTTGAAAGTGCAAATATTCATTTTCAATGAACATTTTGAGCTACTTTCTGGAATATTCGTAAACTGAATTCACACAGTAACTGCACAACACCAATGACAACAACCAAACAGAACAAAAGGGACCCAAAAATTTTGCTTAATTGGAATAATACTTGAAATGAAATTTCAGCAAAAGAGATTTTTTTAGAGACTACTGAAGGTGGAATCTACAAAGAAATCTGAAAATCAAGTCGTCAATCATGGCTCTGTTGCTTAAAATCTATAACAATATAGCAATTCTTCATTTTCCCTGAGTTACAACACTTAAATTTTTATTTTGATTTTTCATATATGAATAAGTCTGTTTCCATTCTCCTTTGGCTACAAAGATCTTTCTGATGAAAACAAAGAGAGAACTTAGACAAGGCGAGGCTACCTGCAGAATGCGGTGCGACTTTAACTCAGGTGCCCCGTGAGGAATATGGAAGTGTCTGTTCCACGACAGATCAGAATGAGCACAAAAGGAGAATGATGACTAGACTAAGCTTGACCCTCAGTAGGGGCCTTGTGCCCTGGCTTGCATCCAGCAATGTGTTCAAGCATGAAGTCTGGGTAAGAACACAAATATCTAAGGTTAAGCACGTATATAAATATCCTTTCTATATTTCAGTTGGGAAAAATTCTAGAATCTGTCTAAGAGCAGCTCCTTATAAAGGTACATTTAAACCCAGCTCAGCTTACACTACTACCTGCTAGGTATTTAGTCCTGGCTTTGGTTTGCTTGGGTATGTCACTGTGTTTGTGCATGTACTGGACATATGAGTGTGAAGTTCATATCCTTGACCACTTACAGATAGACTCTGAGTAGTTTAATGACAAGCACGCCCAATATCTTGAGTTTCTTTTTTTAGAGCCATAGCGAAGGACCTTACACAACAAATTGAGTAGCCATTTCTCAGGCAGCTCTGCTTCAGGCAAAGATCCTAACAGAAAAGGCTGTTGAAAACCCCAGAGAGTCCAGCATCTTCCTAACAGAGGGCGTTCCCTTTTGGGAAAGCCCATGGGGGCAGAATTTGCTTTGTGAATGTTTTCAGAACATACCACTAATGTTTTCTACTTTCCCTTTGGGAAGGACAACAAATGTCTGAAAGGTTGGAGAATGCACATGGCCAGGTGAGTTTATATCTTCCCAAACCACCACTTTCTGCTTCAGTGTGAAAGGCATTCATGCTTAGGGAAAAGTGCCCCCCTGAATCAGTATCTTCACCCTTAAACCACATTGTTGATTTTGACTAAGACCTCTGATGTCCAGAGATAACACAGTGGCCACTTCAATGGCCAGCTTGTGATTGATCAGACAAACATTTCCAACACAGAGGTCCAATTTAAGTCCAAAGGAAAATGGAGCCACTTCAGAGCAGTCTGGTCCATTGTGTGGCCCATCACTGAGGCAACCTTCAACAGCCAGCTGCCATGGTCAATAAAGTTGGTTCCTCTAGCTGAACGGGAGGTATGCACAGAGTTTTGGAAGTCACCAATTTGATTAAGAGGGATGGACTGCACCAGGAAGATGACATGACTGTTGAGGCAGTCTGCAATGCTCTCATGCACTATGGGGAGCTCTGCTGCCACACACAGTGAATCATGTGCTAGTCCAGGACTCTGAAGGCAGGGATGGATTTGTGGGCTTACACGCATCAGGAAGTCCAGTAGTACAGCATCTGAGCATCTGGCTCATTTTGGGCACCTGAGCATTCGAGCATCTGCCTCAAGTTGGCAGTGGTGGATGTACAGGATGAACAAGCGTAAGGCCATTTCATGGATTTGGTTGGGACAAGAAGATGAGGAAACAAGTTAATTGGGGAACATTGTAGAGAACTTCTGAGTTTTCCTACTGCTCCATTAGCAAAATATTTAAAACATAGTTTCTTAGCTTGCTAATATTTACTTTGCTGCAACATGATCTTTTCCTTCTGCCTTTCTCTCACTTCATTTACTGGGTTTGTTGTCTTTAGTCAAGCTGGAAAAAGTTTTCTTTTGCATGCAAATTCCATTAGCTTTTTGATAAAGTTGTCAAGGAAAAATGCTGGTACTCTGCCATATGGAAGCATTTATTCACTACCAAGTATGTAAATTAGATTACATCCTTGATGGCAGCTGTGTTAATTAGCATATCTTGGGCTCCTGCTTGCTACAACTGGACCCAAAGTTAGTCTTTTTCCCTTTTTTTTTTTTTCCCCTTTTTCCCAAGCTACTCTTGGGGCCTTCACAAACCCTGTTAACCTGACCAGATCTGCCTCAGACCCCTGCACGAGTCCCTCTGAGGATTAGAAATTCCTTGCAGCATTTGGCTTCTGCCAGAGTTTCTCCATCTGAAGGTCTCGGCGGGGCTGAGGAGATTAAGGGGAACTCCTTTGGGGACTGAGGAGATCTGCTTCACAACACGGCTTTAAATGTTGACCGGACTCATTATGAGGCACAGAAGCTCTGCAAGGGCTCTCGAGTTAATTAGGGGAACTTGCCAAGGCCTGTCAGACACTTGGTGGTCATCATTGGATCCTTCAGACTTTTGGCAAAGCTTCGGAGACGGCGACATGCCAGTGAAAGGCTCTGGCTGTGCTAAGTAACCACGACTGCATTCCCCCAGAGTTACCACTGTTTCTTGGAAATAGCAAAAGCAACTGAGCAAGTCACGAATTTCCCAGCAAACCAGGTCTGCTACTTCTTGTCCTCCCTAAAATTTGGCCCCAGACCCCTCAAAAGTCATTGAGTGGTCAAAATACTCCATTTTCCCGTTTTGCCTCAGACTTGATGGGATAATTTGTATTGGTGCTTGCACCTTGAACCTGACACACTTGGGGAGATTTGTGAAGCAATAATGGTATTTGAATTCTCCATATATTGAAAATCATTGGAGTGAAAATTTGTACTCTAGAACAAAGAATAGCGATAACTTACCTCTTCAAAATCCATTAGTCTCAATATAATTCATTTGCCAGCCAGAGCCTATAGATATTTCCAGGATAGATGATGAGTGTCATGTTTCCACCAAAAAATGTAAGATTTTTTCTCCACAAGACAAAATGAACTTAGAAGAGCCCAAAGGATGTGGTTGACAGAAGCACCAGACCTCCTAAAGAATGGCACTTTGCAGAGGAGACATGAACTAGAAATGCCAACTGCTTGTCATTTTTAGTCATGACACCAGTTACAAAAATAAGGATGCTGATGTTATTATTGCAGCTACATTCTAACCAGCTCACACATGTTCAGCCAAGTCTGGCATTGTACACAGCAAATAAAAGCTGAAATTGTTAAGCCTAAGGAACATGTCCCATTCTGTGCAAATGTGTTACCCTCTGTTTTCATCAGTTCAGTTACAGGATGCTAGCTAATCATGCTCTGACATTTAAATATTACATCTCTTCTTTTGTTGCAACCTGATGTGTATGTGCAGATTCATAATATAATTGAACAGATAACCTCCTGTCCACAGATTTATTGTACCTTGCCCTGCTTTCCTCTGTACAACTGAGAGCAGCAGTAGAATAGGAACTTGAAGGAAGTATAGGAAATCATCAGCCTCATTCTGCAAGTATTTTTATGGGAAAGACTTGTGCAGGTAAATCAGCAAACACAGATCTCAACAACAGAATGTAAGAGCACTGAGAAAGCAAAGTAGCACTCTCCTTTAGAGTGTCCACCCAGACAGTACGACTTGGATTAGGACAAAAGTGATAGAAGTGCTTTTCAGAACTTCTGTTTTGCAGTAATTTTCCAAACAGAGACATTATTATTATCCAAGTATTTGACTGGCATAAACCAAGTCCTTAGGCTTTCAATTAATTTTAAAGCAAACATATGTTTCAGTGAGTTGCTTGAACACAGAACTCAAAACAGCCCCGTAATAAAGCCCAGTATTGACACTCATCTTCATTAGGCCAAGGTGTCACTTGATGTGACAATGAGTTAGGAGACTCTATGCAGGAGATGCACTCTCCTTGATGCACTGATTCTCCTGCAGCCTTGTATTTCTATGGCCTTGATGCCAAAGATTTGTGGACCATGATTCAGGCTCCTCAGTACTACTCTATAGTTGCCATTGCGATTGAAAAATGATGGTGAAAATGATTCTTTCACTACTGTTAATTCTTCAGAAAACTGAAAGCCTTGCATGAGATGTATGCGAGGATGTAGGCACAGGGCAGGCCATAGTTAAGGGAATGAAACATCCGTTTTCTTCGATCCATTTCCACTCATCCATTTTCATCAATCTAAAACTTCTTACTTTTCAAACTCAATTTTCCACCACTGTAAGAACATGCACCTTCTTTCCTTCTGTGATAATACTTCTGGTGCTTCCTCCTTAATGCCCAGATTCCTTGAACACACCAGTCCAGTCACTCTTTCCTAACTGGTTGTAATTCTTGAGCTGACTGGTACAACTGGGAGTGAAACTACACCCTTTCATACTCAATGCCACTTTTAATTAAAGCTCTGTCTGTGCAGAGTGGCTCATTAGATTGGTACAAAATTTATGGCAATGCCAATGAGTGTAAGTACTGATACTGACATCACAGAACAGAAATTAACAAGTATGGGGAAACCCTAACAAAATCCTAGCAGAAATAGCTACTTCTTCAATTTATTGTTGTAGATGTTGGGGACTAATTGATTTAAATATTAATTAAAAGATTAACTATTACTCCTTCACCATGTAATTTCTTCAGCTTCCTGCCTTTGGGCCTGTTTATGCACTCAGCTAAATACTTGCTCATTATCATCGTAGTTCAGGACAGTATTTTTGCCTGCATTTAAATTCAAATGTATACTGAAATAGTCTTCCAAATATGGATGCTTTCTCAGTTTGGTATTTAATTTACATTTAATGCGATTTTTTCTCTTCAGTTATTGCTCAAAACTTGTTTTGTTTCTTTAAGATAGGTAGAAATAGGAATAACAAAGCTGAAGTATTTTATGAGCCTTTTTTCTTTCCAAACTAAAAAAAAAAGTCTCATTTTATTAGCACCAAAAGCCAGATGTTCTTTGCTGGTTTTAAGTCCCCTGAGTTGTATCTGTTCACTGAAGTTTAATGCAGGGAAGAGCAGTCAAGTAATTCACAAGGTTTGATCTTGGTGTTAAATTTTTGCATTAACCATAAAATAGTTTGTTCTCTTGAAAATAACAATTTGAGCAGTAAAGGGGAAGATTTTTTTGCAAAGCATTTTGAGGAGTTTTTCAGCTATAAACCACTCTCCCAGAGTCAGCAGGGGATTCGTAAAATAAACTTCTTTGAATTACACTAACGAAACTCAGTGAAATATAGTGGTACACGGCTTTTCCAATCTACACTATTCTACAGATTTTCATATTGCAATCTAGCATTTAAAATTGTTTTCTAATGCCAATGTCAGTACATGGAGCCTTGGGTGTTCTGGGCAGCCTAACAGCAGCAGCAATGTTTGTCTACCTGTGTTCTGTCTGACAGTGATTGCCTCAGGGCAGAAGCCAGATTAGCGTTAGCAAAAGTCTTTTCCATATAGTGCCATGAGAAAACCTGACCCAAAGAAGGGTGGCACTGATTGTTGAGTAAATCACCTCGCTTTTTTTGCTCTTGTCAGGGATGCAGTATTAGTAGCACAAGGAAAGGAATTTGGGGGTAGTTGACCTATTGAAATCCAAGTTGCATCCCACTCTTCCTTTAAAACAGAGAAATGGAAAATTGTAATTCTGAAAAACATTAGGAGTCAAACTCTTCCACACTGAAACACATCAAAAACATGTGGAGGGTGGGGCAGGGTTTGTATGTTGACTAATTGCAAAAACTGATTTTTGTTTGGGTAAAACTTCTCACTGCAAAATTAAGAAAGGTTAATTTTTATCAGAAGTGTGACCAGTGCAAAGAGGTAGACTAACATCTTCTAAGAAAATTTTTAACAGAAGCCAGCATAATAAGGTCTCAAATTTAGAATGCTTAAAAATTTGCTGGAAATATTTTCTATGGCATTCCTGCTAATACACATGCAAGCGTATATATGTGTGTAGTAACGCGTATGCATGGGAATGCACTCCGTTTCCACGCAGATGGACATCAAATTTTGTGGTGAAATAACACACCCACTGAAGATGAGGCAATACTTCTTCACTCCTAGCCATTGTCTGGTCTCTGCCCAGGTCTGTTTGCTTCTCCCCAGCTATTTGCAGTCATGTCTTGAGCAAAACCACAAAAGTGGCTTTGAGAGCACCTTTTTGGTCCATGTTTTTTCAGGAGAATCTTTCTGCCTCTTAAAATGGGTTGCATTCTCTCAAAGATGCAGTTAGTTGGACACTTGCAGGCTTGCAAAGGGATCATCTTTGAATACATGTAGTTCTTTTTCTCTCTTAAACAATGTTGGGCTGGGCAGGTCCTCCTGTTTAAAGTCCATCCCTTATTATTACGGATTATTTCACGGTGTGATAGGGACACTGGTGTTGCCTCCTGTCAAAATCAGAGACCTGCTGAAGAGTTGAGCAGGTTGCACCGTAGGCATCTGTGGGGAGTGGGAAGGGGTGTGCCGGTGCAGGACACAGATCATACCTCGCTGGAGTCAGCTGGCTGCAGCTGGAAAGCTTCTGAGATTAAAAAAGTCATTGCAGAGGTGCTCAGGACACACAGCAAGCACAACACTGGCTTTTTCTGTTTTCCCTTAAAGGTAGAAGCCCTCATCTCCAGGGAGACAGTGTTGGTTTCATGGGTTGGGAGGAATCTTCCCCAGCAAAGATTTTGGTGAGCAGTGTGCATGTGGGTAGAGCATGCCGTGGGAGACTACCACGGCCTGATATGAGAGATGATATCAGAGATTAGTTAACCGTATGGGCTGAGTCCCTGGGGAGGTGTGTGAAATGAATCAGATTAAACAAAATTGATAATGTGAATACTTAATCAAACAGACAAAGGTAGTCTGCACAGCTAATTAGGGGCAAATAGAGCGTCCCTCTTGTACCTCATTTAACTGACAAATTGTGCAGACAGTTTTAATGGGAGTCTGTTTAGCAAAGAGAAGGCTGTACAGTTGACAGCTTGGCAAAATGTGGTTTCTGTAACACCACATGATGCTTATGGAAATTAGCCTGGTGCAGCTGAGCTCGGAGTAGGTAAGAGCTGCCCAAACTCCAGTAAAATGGTAAAATGGACCTTTTGTAGGCCTCTGTTTCTGACTTCTTAAAGGGACCTGGACGATTTTCTGTGAGCTAGCAAGGAACAGTTCTGAAAAAGCAAAAAGGATCATTAGCAATATCAGAAAGGACCACTTCTGTAACCAGGAAGGCAGACAAAAAATTCAAACTACATCACTTTAGCATATTGCAAGTTTATGGTTGGTCCTTTTTAAGAAAAAAGTTACTTTCTTAGCTTCTTAGGAGTTATGTAAATATGAATTACTGTTAATGTTTTACATACGAAAATGACTGTGCAAAGGGAGCCACCGAGTCCTGCAATATGGGCCAACTCCAAGGCCAGGCTGAAGATGCAGACCAACCCAAGGCCACAGCCCATCTTCAGGGACAGGAGGGTCTCTGCTACAGTTCAGAGTGACTTTCCTAACAAGTACAGGTCTCCAGTTTCTTATGCCCTGAGTAACCCAAATGCGAAGGTTTTATACATTTTCTGATAAGTCCTTTCACTGCATCCTTCTCCAAACCAACCATATCTCTTCATTGTCTCTCTCTCTGTGTCCCCAAGGTTCCCACACTTAGCCCTCTTCCAAAGGAAGATGAAAATGTTTGGGTATGTTGTAAAGTCTGATGAGACACTTTATAAACATGAATTAGAGACCAAACCCTTCAGCAAAGTGAGAAAAATGGCCAGCACTCGTTGGTTCTCTAAGGCCTTCACCATATCTTTCAAGAGCAGCTGTTGTTGCACTGACATAAGAAAGCAAAGTGTCCTGCTTGTAAAGGGAGCACAGCTAAGTATGTATTAAATGTATGAAACTATATTCAGGCTTCTTCTATAGTTTTGCATCTGCCTCTGTAGATCCACATTCTAACCTACATAGAATTTCTAGCATGACACGTGAGACACAAGAGGTTTAACAAGGGATTTTGAGCACATCCTTTAGTGTCAGTTCTGCTCAAGATTGCTCTGTCTCACACTGAGTGTCGTCAGGAGCAAGGGGAGGAGACCTCCTATCCCTGCAAGACCAGCTCATAGAAGTTTTGCTGGGAATCATTATCTGTAACATGGCACTCTCTTTTAGTTTCACCAGTCTCTGAACATCACAAGAATTTGGTGTGTGTGCATGATGCACAGAGCTGTGTACATCCACATACACGTGTGCCCATATCTGCTGTGTTCACTCAGACAAGCTATACATTTTGACCACAAAATTGAGATACTATAATGCTTAGAGAGTGAGAAATCTGAGGCTGTACTATGAACAGTAACTCTCCTCTCGATGTTGGCCACTTAACTCTTCTGTACCTCGTTTCTACACCTACAAAACAGGACTATCCTTGCTTCCTCAGAGCAGTATTAGAATGAAATGCTGTGTTTGCCACGACCATTGATGGCAGAGCACTGGATCTGGCATAGGTCAGATCTTAGTTAATGAGAACTGACTAGCACAGCCCAAATCATGTGTTGAAAGTGTCCAGGAACACAGTGCAAATCTTAGAGAATATGTGGCCTCTGCTTTTGTGACTCATTTGGGAAGTACATTAGCTTCCTTCCCTTCCAGTTGAGTGGTGCTTATCACCTCAGCACTGCAAGAACTTCAGCAGCAGAAGAAAAATAGCGTGCTGCCATCTCCACAAAAACATGGAGTGTTGTCTCGTTTGACATCTGACTTATGCTTAAACACCACCCACTGTTGAAAGGCATGAGTTTATGATGGAACATAAAGATGGTAAACACATGCCCTGAAATGAACATTTCAGGAGTGAAGTGTATTATGTGTGTAATAAAGCTGCAAACATGAGGCACTGCCTGGAGCGAATGCTTTTGCTGAATTCACTTCTGGATTTCTCCTTGTGGAGCTCTGTTCCTGCAAGAAAATTCCTTAATGCAGAAATTATAGAAAAATTAAATAAAAAGTGGGAAAGAATAGGAATTATTTAATCAAACAAATATTACGTGCCAGTTAACAAAACTTAAAATTGTATCCTTGTACAGTTGTGAGTTATTTAGGCCTGTTTGTGTTAGGTTTTTTTCTTTCATATCTTCCCAAGGAACCTTCATAACATGTAAAGCCATCTGATTCATTTATTGAATAGTTTCACATATTTGGGCAGAAGTCTGTGTAAACCAGCAATTCCCATTCTGGTCTCTAGTGACTTACTCATTTTAGTCTACCTCCACTAATGTGAAATGTGTGTAATGGAAATTTCTTACAGTACAATACAAGTGTTTTAGCGTGGCAGGTAGCATTTGGAAAACAAAAGAAAGAAGGAAAGATGGAAGGGATAAACGAGGGAATGTACAAGCAAATGAACAAAAGAGAAAGGAATAGAAAAATTATGGGGAAGCTTCTGTCTGAAGGCCCCAATTCCCACTCCTACACCTCTGAGAAGCAGACTTTCTGTCAGGTGGGGACAATCCAGCTATCACAATGGCTGAAAAAGCCTTTGGGAAGCAGGAAGAGTTCTTTTTTTAACCTTTTCTCTAACTTGTTAAAGCCTGTGTAAATCCCACCAGCTCCCTCATGAAACGCTTGCCTGAGCAAAAGTTTTTCCAGCACATTTTTTGAGTCTCACATAATTGAAATAGGAGGGGATTTGAGCCTGATTCAATAGAGCAGTTTGAGTTAATTGATAAACCTTCCCTTTTTATTATCAGTGCTACCCTTCTGTCTGAAAGGCAGGGAGATTTCCTTATGGGATTTGAGCAAATATTGGAAATTGCAGTGGCAAATTAGCAGGGGCCACAAACCAGAAGTGACAGCTCAAGGAGGCTGGTGGAGGGAGTGGAGCAATCCCTTACCAGTAGCAATTGGCCAGACTTATCATATGGACTAATCACAACAGAGCTGGTGAAATAATGGGCACCAGATGTTAGCGCTTTGTAGACGTTGGCTCTCCGGAGACCAGCTCCGCCAAGCGAGCTCCCCAGGAGCAGGAACATGGCTCTCTCATCTATTAACAGGATAGGGGGCTGCTGGTCAGTGCCTACTCCACATATCTAACTGGTGAGGCTACAGCCCCTTTCCTCAGCTTAAGGAGTATTTGCACTCATGAGGAGCATTTCCATGACTGGTATGCCTTAGATTCACAGCGCTTCGTCTTGTTCAGACGTGAAGGAGTGAGCGAAAACTAGTCATGCAATGGATCAAATCACTGGTGGTTGTCTCCACAGAGATCTTTAACAGGGATGCTGCTCTGCAAAGTACTGACTATATCCCTGCACAATTTTACAGCTGTAAAGGTTTAACTGGCACAGTGAGTAGGAGGGAACGGGGTGGGAATGTTTTCCCCCCGCTGGGAGCTTTGCAGAGAAAGTCTTAAACTGCTCTCCAGAGTCCTGGGGCTGCAGAGAGGAGGAATCCAGAGAAGGAGCAAAGCAGACTCTTCTCTTGCTCCTATGTGTGCTCCCAGACCAGGTCTGGTCACGATCTAGCCTTATAGGATTATCCTCTGCCTCTCTAATTGTTTATAATAAGCTTGCTTGAAAAGACAGGGATTTGCAGCTAAGCCTACGCTACGAGTGCTGCCACCAGTGCTGCTGCCAGCTGCAGCACTCTGTGCTGTGCCATGGCTCGGAGGGACGATGTGGCTGTGGTTTAGGTTTTGTGCAGGAATCAAGCCTGGCTAGGTAATCAGTCTGGTGGGTGGGCAAAGAGGGTCAGGGACCTTGCCTAAAGTAAGTCAGAAGTGGAATAGAAGACGGTCACAGAATTAAACATAACTGTGTCTTAAAATAAGATGAATATATCTGTGAGCCGTGCTTGCTGTGGCTTGTTCTAAGGGAGTCACATCTGCAGAGTGGGCCCCATCAGTGCCAGTGCTGGCCACAGAGCACAGGGCTCCTCCTGCACTGTTTTCAGCACTGCCAAACCAGGTCTGCTCTTTCTCTTTTTAGATGTTGACTGATGAGGTTTCAGTTTCAGACAGATGAGAACTGTCTCTCCTGTCTGATCTGTTCATCTCCCAGCACAGGACTTGGGCTTTTTCATGGGCAAAGACCCTGCAGAGGGTCTATAACATGAATGGCCTCCAAAGATATTGAGCAAATATCAATCTTCTTTTCAACTAAAGCGTCTTATAAATCCTGACCAAAGTGTCCAAAAGCAGAGGTGCAGGCAGGCTCTGCTCATTCATAGCTGGCAAGGACCTGGAATCTCATGAAATCAGATGTTACCAGATTTGTTATTGCAGTCATCAGAAGCAGATGAATTTGGATACACAACTCACTGCTCCCCAAGAATGTGTCTACCTTTTACTGTCACTTTTAACAGTAAATTACATTGACTTTTCTTCCCTGAATGAAGATTTCAGTAGTGTTAATTTATAAAAATATGAGATTTCTTTTTTTCTGGGAACTTTTTTGGCAGTTTTCGTTTGTGTGAGAGAGCTTAGAAAACATGACAGACCCGACAGCTCCCATTTAAATGCCAAATGTCTCTTCCTAACTCCAATCTGCATCTAAAACAAAAAAACTATGCAAGACACCGACATTCCTTGCAGACATTTTTGCTATTCCTGTGGTCCCCCAAGTGTTGTAGTCTTTTTCTTTTGACACTTGAGACCCAACGATCAATCACTGAATACTTCCCCCTGTACCTGGATTAGCAATCAGTTGTGTTCTCCGGCATGTGCCAGGAACATCTTCTCCTCCCCTCTACAGGATGCATTTCAACTTGAAACAGCAGCTTAGCCTTTGCAATTGCAATCACCAGCCTGACGATGTCTGGTGAAGAATGGCAGGAATGCCCTAACCAGAGAGGTGAGAAGGGAAAAAGTCAGAGGGTTTCTGTCAACTTCTGACAGTGGCAGAAACATCCTCTTTTCCTGATGAGCTGCCTTTCAAGTCTTGGCAGAGCCATTACCAATTCTATGGCTGCATTTCCCTGCATTTGGGGCCATCTGTCTTTACTCCTTCCATTCTGAAGTCAGAAAAGAAAATTATTTTCACATTAGCAACTCATTAAATGGTTCCAAACTTGTAGCACAATCACTGCTGGGGCCAAACCATTGTTTTTACACTTCCAAATACGAACTCGGAGGCATTGTTCAGAGATCAGGGGCTGGCTTGCAGGACCTTCTGTCATGCACATGAGCAAGTGGGTGGGGTGGGGCCCTGTCACCCTCATCCATCATACTCCATCAATGTCACCACCACCTGCAGAGGCATTGCCCCCAGTCACTCACTCACTCGGTCATTTATTTCTGTCCATCAACATGAGCAGAGGGAGAGGATATCAGTAGTCAGTATCAGAACTAGTAAAATTCTTGAGGTTTGTTTAAGGCAGTGGAGATACTGAAGACCATTTAGTGACTTAGGCAAGTTGCACTTTGAGCTTAGTTTCTCAGCATAAAGAAGCCCTTAGGAGATCAGGTACAGTGTTGACACTCACCGTGCAAATGCTCAAGGCTGCTTAATCAATGCAAAAAGCAGTGCCTTTCGCTGGAGAAAGAGAGAAAAGCTGTATTTCAGGAGAGTCTTATCATTGAAGGGAAACATGGTGGTCTCTTTTGAAGACCTGGATCAAACTCACCCTTAGGTCTCCTACAAAACTCCTCGGTTTCCCCTCCCTGCAGTGAATAGCTCACTACACCACTGGTTGAAAGTGCCTGAAAGTGCAGTAGCACAGGGAAAGCTGGATCCCCAGCAAGCCCCACATGCCCCACCACTGCTGCAGGAGCACTGCTGGCCTCAGTGGCCCTGCACTGCCCAAGGCACACTGAAGAGCCACTTGTGTGGGACAGCCCACAAGAAACCAAATACATTTCTGTGCTGCTTGGCTAAGCCAGTGCTAACATCTGAACAACCTCTAAAACTTCAGTCTCTGAACTGACTGAAATCCTCTTTGGGAACAGCCATGAGCTCCCTCAGCCTGCCCAGCAGCTTGAAGCAGATGGTGGACGTGGTACCCTCTCTCCAGAGTTTTCCAAAGTGGTTGTGCTCCTGTGGCTTTCCTGAGAGCTGACACAGGCTTTGGGAAATGCAGCTGCATTTTAGGGGTTGAGCAAAACATTTTCTGCATTGCATATGAAAAGCCTTCTGGGAATCAGAGGGTATTAATCAATTTTACATGTACCATTCCTTGCGTTTAAAAATCAGGGCTCCCTGCACATTGTTAAAGCCTCCCAGAGCCCTTTCCGTCCCTGGAGTCGATCACTGTGAAATGAGGACATGTCACAGCATAGCTTATTAGGGAAACCAGGGTGTTTCCGTTTGTTTGGATTTGTACAGAAAAGGGTTTTTCACAGGCGCTGTGCTTTGACAGTCTCGTCCTCCCCCAGGCTGGTTCACATTTAGCAAGGGGCGGCTGACAAAGCTCCTGGGCCACGGAGATCCACAAGGTGCTTGCAGCTGGCACAGATACCTCATTAGAAATTCATTTTTTCCTGTCATAATAACAAAGTGCAGAGCAGCGGTGGCAACATAGTTTCGTATGGGAAAGCACACAAAAGGGGACAGCTGAAAGAAGCTGTGCTTTTCTCCTGTATTTCCAGCCCGACAGAAGCATCTTCAAAGGGAGCAGCCTTGCCCGTCCGCCGCACCCTCTCGGCCTGAATCGCTTGCTTGAATGGCATTTTATACACCTACTGCACCCTGGGGCCAGCCAGCCTCCAGGAAAACCATTCACCCGGCCCCGCTCCTTCTCCCAGCGTTTTGTTGTTTCCTACCCCATGGAAGCAGTGGGCAAATAAAAATCACAGCCCCGGCTTGTGAGCCTCAGCTCCCTTGCAAGCATTTCTGAAAGCCTGCTCCCAGGCAAGTAGAGCCAGTTAATTTCTTAAGGGGGAGGGTGGAAAACCTCCAAAAGTAGAGAATGACTGCTGTCTAATTGCCCTCTCTGTTTATTTGAGTGGTGAAAGTGAAAAAGTAGACTTAGGAGGGCAGAAGTGAGAGGAGAGCAGCATCGCTGCTGTGACTGTCACTGCTGGGATAGGGCACAGATGAGGGCTATTGAGGAACCAGAACAGTTAGTCACTGTGGAGATGGAGAGAGGCAATGAAGCACCCTTCTCGTGCACAAGCAGCTTGATCCACCTCCCCAAAGCTAGTGAAAGAAGAGACTGGGTTTCTGAAGCCAGGAGATTTCATCTTCTTGAATGTGTAGAGTGAATTTAAAAATCTTGCTTTTAAAAATCTTGGCTTTATTTTTCTCCCAATTATTTCTTTTCCATCTTTCCTTTCTTTTGTTTTTTTTTCCCTTGCGACACCACATGTATTAGAAAGACATAGGAGGGTGGAGGAGAGAGACAGAAAGCAAACAAGCAGTGTGGGAATAGGAAAGGACTGATAGCCCAGAATGGAAAGTCCTGAAACAATGTAGTTACAAGTCAGAAACTTCCCTCTCATACACAGACCAAAACCCCAAGCAAAAATTTCCTTTTTCAGACAATGGGTTGTTCCATTTCTTAAAATAAAAATACAGTCAAAAACCAAAATTAAGCAAAACAAAAGAACCTAACAACAACAACAACACCCCAATAAATAAAGATTCCTGATACAAAAATTTAGTCTGAACTGTGTAACACACTAAACACTGGCATCTCACCATTAGTCCAATCCTCCATAACACAGCACCAAGAAGCTTTGGCAGAAGTACAGTAAATGAACCTACTTTGATCCCTCAGCCTGGAAGGGAAGCTGCCAGGGAAGAACACCAGGCAGACCACTGGTGCAAATGCAGTACTTGCAGTTTTCTGCCAGAGAAATCTGAATCCCCACTTTGCTGTGTGTGGTAGCCCAGACACACCAGCATCAGAAATCTGGGGTGGTGTGAGTGTGAGGGAGACTGCAGACTGTGAGACAAAGAGCACTAGGCAAATCTTTAACACATTCCAGGAGTACTGTCATCCATGAAAGCATAATGTATAGATGCCTTTTCTATTCACGAAACAAACTGTGGGACATTTTTGCTATAGACATTGGCAATAAAGTTATGTTCAGGAAATGGGGATTCACAGTAGCTTAGATAAATGTTCGAAAGTGCCCAAATGTACTACATCTAATTTTAGACACTCTGAGAACCATTACCTAGCCCTCCAGGGAGCTCTGGCTTTCTGTACTGCCTAAATGCATAGGGACCAGGATGCCTATCAACTTCAGGCTATTGTAAACTTAGTTAAACTCTTCCATTTCTCAATGTCACATCTCAGAAGTAGTTTAATCAAGGGTGCTGAGCATCCTTCTGAAAAGAGTTTGTAATTGCGCAACTAGTAATCAGAGAGCACAGGGGATATTTGGGATATTCTTAAAGTGAGTACCTCGTGAGGGCAGGGATGGGGGTACTGGGCTGAATGTGGTGATGAAGCTCAAAAAGAAACAGTAAGCAAAGAGCTCCAGCACCTTGGCCTTCAACAGGAATTTTAGAAAGGATGTCTATCAGGCTGAGCAGGATGTGCACTTAAGGGGAGATGCTGATCTTCACTAACTTAAGCTGTGCAGATATTTGGGTTGTGCTCTCATCTCATCGCCAGGGCATCTTTTGTTCTTTGTCTGCCAGGGGATTTCCAGAGGGTCCTTTGTTCTGTCCACTTGGTGAGAGTCAGGGGATGGGGGTGGGTTGGAATTGCTGTCGGGGAGAGTATCCATATTGCCATCCATTTGCAATAACAAGATAAGCTAGATGAGAGGAAACAAGACTAATCTGGTAAAGTCAAGGCAGAATAATTTACCTGAGACACTGAACATCTGGGTAATTTCCATGATTCCCCAGGTTGAAACTGAGCTCTAGGTTGTTTACACGCAGCAGGCATAGGAGGATATGCTCATAGGAGGGCTGCAGATGACACCTATACCACATGAAATGCACCATCACTGCATTTTCTGGCTCCAAGACTAAGTGGCACATGTCCTTATGACTAAACTCTCTTGTCCCCATGACCCAGTCCACAGCACCCTCCAGGGACAATCTGTGTTTCACACCATGCTCTGAAGGGAGGCATTGCCTAGGTAAGCGCTGCCTAACCCAAACACAGCTTTGCTGAGGCAGGTACTAGCTACGATCCAGGGCTGGGGGGTGACCATGGGGGGTGCCTGAGCCACACTCTGATCATAGTTAGCAGTTTAGTCACGGCCACCCAGCCTCTGATAGAGACAGCTACCACACAGAGGAGTAAAATAAAGAGTACCTGTACAGAGGCATGAAAGGATAATGACAGATGGCTGACCAAGAGAAGAGCTCCTCCTTGTAAAGCAATGTATTGGATCTAAAGATGAATCTGCTGCATCTGAAAGACTCCTTACAGGGACTGTCAGGCCAGTATGCCAAGAATTAGGAGATGGCAAATAATTCAGTTAAGCACAAACAAAAGTGAGCTCAGAATTAATACTCGAAAACGCAGATTTAGCACATGACAAACTTGTCATGAAGGGGTTAGATTGGCCATACAGGTTTCTTGGTCAGATTGCCAGAAGGACAGAGGAGCTGGAACATAAATTGGGCGATAATCCAGGTGTGAGATCGTGTGGCTGAGTCAGAGCAGGGATTTAAGACTCTGTTGACTCCAGCCCCTGATAGGACACTGCTTAGTGAAGTTTGGATGTTTGAGGGGATTGCCTGCTTTTCCAAGTAAGAATCAGAAGTGGTGCCCTGCTAGATATATGAGAAATCTCAAAAAGCACGTATTTCTACAAAGGAAATACGAGGTATTGGGTTGAGTCTAAGGTACCCAACACTGATCAACATGACACAAAATAAAATCCTGCTAGTCTCTGGTAACCCTTGGGAGGCAAAGAGTCTCCTCTTGTTGCTGGTCTGCATTCCTTGCCCTGAGCTGTACTCTTGCAAGCTGTCTCACTGATGAGATAGATCCAGTGGTTCCAGACGGGCTCAGAGCACCTCTGCCTGCTCATACCTTCCAAGTGTATAAAGCTGAGACTTCACTGCCTAGGTTGCACAGGTTAGCTGCACTGGATACTTGTCAAGTCTGTTTGCCTGCTAAATAGCATTGTAAATTCAACAATCTGCAGCACTCAGTAAAGGCTTAGGGATATCATGTCCCACACTCAGTGCTTGTCCCAGACTCGGTGCACCCACCCCTACGCTTGTTTCTCTTCCCATGTCTGGGGTGCACTGAGTAGTGCATGTCTTGTGGTGCCTGGTGACAATGGGAGAGCACCCATGTGGGACACCATGGGGAGGGAACACATGGGCACAGAGACGGTGATGTTGGAGGGCTGCAGCTGCTAATGGATGTCCAATGAGAAGCATCATAACCTTACTTGTCAGAGGTTTGACTGATTTATACTGCTCTCTATCCTAGATGACTATTCTTGCGGTTAAACGCTTACACTCCTTTTTGCTGCTTCTTGCCTGCACTGCATTGGACTTGCATGGGGAAAATGGAAAGAGAAGATGTACAGGATGCCATGGGCAGAGCTCAAGACCATTATGTCTCATATGGCTAGAGAAGATGTCAAAGTCTGGGGAAGTGCTTTTCCTGTCCTCACTCCAGAGGGATGAGTACTCAGGACACTTTCTTGGCATCTCTGACGACCTTTGTAAAGGTGAACTCTCAGAGTAGCTTTAGAGACCTGAAGATGGAGGTTACTGGCTTGTGTAGCGCACCCAAGGCTGGACTTAAGGATTGTGAAATTCAGCCTTCACATCTGTGAAGCCTGCCATGCTCCCACACTGCTTTCCTTCTTCACCAGCCACCACTTCCATCAGACTCTAGCACCACCACACGGAGTGAAAGTGATGGCCTAGGAGGTGAGACTCGCAGTCCAGTCTGGGCACCCCTGGTCACCAGCAGCCATGACGTGTTTATGCCCCCAGGAAAAAGAGCAAAAGACCTTACATGAACCAGCTGTGGGATCGTGCAGCCCTTTGACATTGTGGGCTGTCATGTAATCCTGGGTAATTGCAAGTGGGCGTCAGCCCTGAAGCAAACAAGGTTTGTGTGTTTTGTCCCAAACTGACTCCCGACCTATTTAGCTCACACTGATGTGAAACACAAAATTCCTCTTGTTAAAAACAGGGCAAGATCAGGCCCAGAGGAGGCGGGAATCTGCTGCCTGGATTGCACCATATTCCCCCTCAGCACTTTTCCAGGTCTGTTTAAGCAACACTTTGGAAGCAGTGCTCCCTGTCCTGGTGCTGTCAGTCTTGTGTGCGTGTGTGTGTTTGTTTTTTTGTACATAACTTTAATTAATTTTTTTTTTGTTGTGGCCTTGAGAGTAACTCTTCTGAAAGTAGCAGACCCCGAAATTCATTAAATGTGTGAAATGACGGGAGAAAAAGTGTGAAATTGTAACAGTCTGGCTGGGTCTGATTAATAGAAATTTTTCCTGACAATCCCTGGGCCCTTCTGGGGGTCAGTGGAACAGAGCAGCTGTAAAGACAGCAGGAGCAATTTAGAAGTTGCCTGATGGGGGCCATGCAGATTTCGGAACAAGTGGGGAGAGTCCCATGCCCTTGTTCAGGCCAGTGGGAAATGATTGGCCACCACAGCGTCACGTTATCAAGCGGATTAGCCCGAGGTGTGCTCCCACCACCTCGAAAGGGTTATTTGGCTTAAAAAAAGGTTATTGTTGTCTCTACTATTTTCAGTCCTCCAGCAATGTCACCCATAAAGCTGATTCTGGTCCATTGCCACATCTCACTGTCTGTGCTTCTGCTAAAGAGCCAAGAGCTAGTGAGGGGAAAGCCCTGCAGTGGAACGAGTTTGCCATTGCAGTGAGGCTGGGAGGAGATTGCTTCACTTTCTGTCCTCCTTGGTGCCTGAAGAGTCACCAGCCAGGGCCCTAGCTGGGGCTGGATGTAGTGCTTATGCTGCTGCTGGGGTGAAGTTCTCAGTGGCAAAGGCAGCCAACACCAATGACCAGGGAGGTCAGACACCTGTGCTTGTGAGGAATATTTCCCTGGCTCCCACCAGGCACCCCAACCTGAACTGCTGACTTTTTTCTTCTTTCTTTTTTTTTTTTTTTTTTTTTTTTTTTTTTTTTTTTTTTTTTTTTTTTTGAGCAGCTCTATATAGCCAAATGCTTTCACCCTAAGAAAGATACAAAAGAAAACATCAAAGTAAATGTCCCCACACTGACATAAGGCTAGAATAATGGTGACCTAGTAGCTAAAGACTGGGACGAATACTGAAAGTAATTCACTCCCCTCGATAACAATGGGGCATGTGTGACAATGATATATACCAGGAGGCGAGGAGAGCCACTTTTGTTGGGTAGCGATACCCCACAAACCCAATTGTAGGGAGATCAATACTGTCATAGGACAATCATCAAAGACCATCAGCTCATCATATTTTCATACCATAAGCAGCTCAAGGCGCCGGGGCTGCCTCTCCGGCAGAAAGCCCTGTGCGGAAATTTGAAGGGTGTGAAATCGACATGATTAATAATTATAGTTATTAGCACATGTACCAGCTGCTCATGTATGGTTTAGCCCGTGATTTATGGGGCCATAAATGCCCATATCTGCTTCTGACATGGAAAGGAGAAGGGCACGCAGTCATGGGCAGAAAGCATCGTCCCTGGTGCCAGGAGCTTTCCTCCCCCCTGCTCCTGACAAAATTAAAACAACAACAAAAATGGGCCAAAAAGTCACCTCTGCTCCACAGCAATGGAAGGAGCCCTTTTGTTCGCATGTCTGCCTTAACGGCGGCTGAAACCTGTCTGCTCAATGTCCCCAAAGCCTTTGAAGTTTGGATCGCCGCTAACAAGGGCTAGAGATTTCCCTCCCCCACACAACTTCACACTGTTGCCAGGCTGCAAACAATCACCATACATATTACAGATGAAACCACGAGGACCAACAACAGAAAGAAAAACTAATTGTCTAGTTGCCAGAAGTTAAAGCTTTTGTTTCCAAATGTAATTTGATTCCTCTTTCTTCCAGCTCCCCCCAGCCCCACCATCCATTTACAACGCGTTTCATCATAGAAAACTATTTTACTTTGACACAATCTGAAAAAATGGTTTGAAATGGCCAGACAAACAATATCACCACCCTCAGCAGTAGGTATGATGGTGCTTTAACTCGTTGGAGATTATTCTTGTCTTCTGAAGACTTGTAATTATGATTTTTCCCCCTGCCAGAACAAGGAAATCTGGTTAGCGCTGCGGAGAAAAAACACAACCTGCCACAGCCTGTGAATGTGCAAAATTGAAGCAAAGAGAGCTGCAGACCTATTTTTTCCATAACGTTCATAGCCATAGACTAGCCATGTCTTATTCTTGAGCAGAAGCCAAGTTGGTGCCCTGTCCTAGGTGTGCTATTTTCAGCCTGCATTGAAGTCCATAGTAAGGCTGCACCCCTCCTCTGGGTTAGGTCACAGCAGAGTGAATGGCAAACAGAGTAAAGGTGTCCTCACTGTCTCTTGTGAAATCTGGTGAGCTGTGCTGTTCCATGACGCCTGCTTGATCTCACAGTGACCTGGTGAGCTAGAAACTTCAGTCACATGAAGGATATCCCGCAAAATGAACACGAGTAAAACTGAGAAAATAACACAGCACAGTAGTGCATCCCAGGGGATAAAATGATATCAAGGTACTGGAACAGCCTCTGGCAAACACTGGAGTTTGGATGCAAGAAGGGAGGAAAAGGGGGTTATATCACAGTATTTTCTATCTCCCATTCTACAAAAAGATGATCAAAGGGTGTGTCAGAATAACAGCAAAGGTACTGGGATGTTAGAAGGATTACTGAATTATTCTGCTTTTAAATGTACTCCATGTAGTTCACAGAGTTCAAGGTAGAGGACAGATCAGTCTCAATAAAATAACTTACTATAAATTATTTATTTATTGAATCTCACAGAATTCATTTTGATTTCTTTTCCTCTGGGAAACTGACTTTTGAGGCCTGAAAATTAGTCTGTGTTCATGCAAAAGATTTTATTGAAACCTGGACATATTCTAGGAAAATAAAACACTTTTCAAAAATGTTTAGTCAAAACCAGTGGTTTTCCATTCAAAAGCTGTGTTAGTGAGAAAAATTGACCAGTCTTTAAACGAAGTCAGTTGAAAAGTTTCTGGCATGCTCACCTGTTATATCTCTTTCCTTCAGAAGTGAAATATACCCTTCAAAGATCTTGTGAGTTTTTGTCTGTATGTCTTTATTGGCCCTTTATTTGCATGCTCATGAAGGCCTGATTTTAATGGGACAGCTACCAGTGGTAATTTGGATGCCTGTTTCTCCATGTATTGCTAAATCTGTATCCTAGACAAGAAGATTTTTGTCTCTTAAATTTTAAGTGGCCCTCTATGACATTGGATAACGACCAAGCTGTAGGCAAACAAGACCTGTGCCCAACCCAGACACAGTCATTCAGCTGAGTAGAAGAATAACGGGGTGAAATATGAAAGCCTGGGAGCAGGGGTCAAACCAAACCATCAAATGCTTCTATTCCAGCTTCCATTGCATGAACCTGGGAGCCTCCCGTGGTGAGACCACAGATGTGTGTGGTGAGTCAGGTAGAGGTGCTCTGTGTGGGTTCAGAATGCAGGGCTGCAGAGCTCACCAGTAAAGCCATCACGGGGATGGCTGGTGTGCACCACCAGCAATGCCTGTTTCCAGCACAGCCCCCCGCAGTGAGACCGCTGGATCTTGGTGTCACTGGGGAGAAACTCATTTCCTCTGAGGACTCAAAACACCCACAGTCAGTTCTGATCTGGTGTGAATTGTTGACTCTTTTTCTTTTTTCTCCTCCCATCCTCCTAAAATAACACTGAAAACTTCCTTTCCACAAAGCTATCTTGTGTGTGTGTGTGCATGGGCATGTGTGAAACAGAAAGCTGTGGAGATGTCAGGCAGATTCTGAACTGTTTCATGTAAAGCATCTCACCAGCTTTTGCCAAAAGTAACAGTGCCAGGGATTCTTTATACTGTCACCTTGGACATCCAAGGTAGATGGGGGCTGCAGATTCTTCCTTGTCTCATATTATATGCATGCATGGCAAAAAACAATCAGACTTTTTTTCTCTAGATATGTGTATACCTACCTGTAAATATGGTTATGTATCTATGTGTAGTTTTAGCTAAATTTTAAGCATCTGAAAATTCTTAAATATTGGGTTATACTGGAGTATTCCGTCCACAGCCAGTCTTTCTACACAAGGGTGACAAAAGTCATCAGCAAATATGAGTTTAATGACTTTTTAATGAAGGAGTTTACGAGTAGAAGTATGTAAATATATGTGTGACCATTTGTGTGCATCTATGTCTGCACTGTATGTGTGTACATGTAACACATATAATCTCTCCAATTGAACGATAAGAGAAGAAGTAAATGTAGTGACCAAGAAATATACAAATAAAATAAGGTAAGCTAATTTACATATTCATATAGAAACTGTGAATTCTGAACTCTTGGTGTTTTTGTTATTTGTTATGAGCAGGATAGACCCCAAAGGGAATTATTCAGAAATGGTTAAATGTTGGTTACATTCAATCACTTAATTAAAATTAAAAGTCCTTTTTTTTCTGTTATATTCAGACACATATGGCTTGTTGAGATTAAACTCTCAAACAATATATCAGTACATATTATTTCCCTGAATCAACACTGGTTTTTATAGCTGAGACTGTAATAGACTGAAAAGTGTTTGTTCTTATACAAAAGAAGTGATTTTAGAACACATTGATAATATCTATTTTAGAGCCAAGGGATGAAAAGTGGCAGGGGACCTCATTGCAGAAAGGAAAAACAAGATCTCTCTCACTTTTTTAACAAACAATTTAAGAAATAATGCTAGGGTCTCACGACAGGTCTGTGCATGGCAGGTAATAAACAGGGAGAACCACCAATGTAGCAGGATAACGAAGAATGGCCTGTGACATAACTTTGGCTTCTGGTTATTTCCCCTGATTTCATAACAGAGCTTTATCAGACAAACTGGAGGATATTTTCTGGAGTTACGGTTTTATGTAGTACTTAGAAAAAAATGCAGATGTATGTGACTACCTCAGCAAAAGCTAAAGAAGAACAAAGGAAGGGGGAATAAGGTGACAGAGAGGTCCAAAATAGCCCATGCAGTAGCTGTCTAGTAGAAACTATATGTTTATAAGTAAGTACACACGTGCACAAGCATGTGTGTGTCTGTGCATGTTATGCATATTTCAGCATGTGCTGATCTGTGTGTTTGTATGCAAAAGAAATTCAACAATCTCTTAGGTAACCTTTAACATGAGCAAATGAAATGAGTCATCTCTGCATGACTTCAGTATTTCTCTCTTCTCAACTGCTTTACCTGGAGACTTTCCTGTGCTCCATCTAGATGGCTGTACTGTGAGAGCTGTCCCATCACATCCCTCAATTCTGTCTCTTCCAAGCATAGAAGTTCTTGGTTTTTTCCATGTTTTTTTTTACTCCTGGACTCATCAGGAAATTAACTATGTGGGCCAGACAGGATTCAGAATTTGTAGAGGAAGGGACATCTAGTAACAGCATTTAATAAAGATTTTTATTATCAGAGATAAAGTCAATAAAAGTTCAAAACTATTTTAGTGGCCAATGGGACCCTGGTTGACTCTGCAAAACGATATTCCAGAAAATTTATTGGATTTAAAGGAAGTGGGGACAGCCATTCCTTCCAGGAAAAGAGCTAGAGAATCACAGGTGCTGGCCCAAGAGTGGAGTATGTTTTGAGGTAACTGTAGGCAGAAAAAGTCTAAACATCACTGTTGGAAAACAGAACTCTACAAGGAGCATTTATAGCAATTCAACACCAATCATAACTATTTAACTAGTTCAATAATATGTTACCCAGCTAGTCTGCAATTTTCCTAAAGAACAGTTATGCAGAATTGGGCAGCTGCTCAGATCACTCAATTCAAAACAAACCATTTGCATAATAAATATTTGCAGAGGAGCAAGTGGGTGGGGTTTAGGCGAGTGCACAGATGAACATAAAAATCAAATATGGCTGGAAAGAAACTAGGCTTAATTACAGGAGGAAAACAAGAAAAACCCCAACAACCAAAACGCACACACACACACACACACACACACACACACACACACGCACACATATTTCTTCAACTACTTAAAAGAACTAGTGCAAATATCTCTAGTTAGTTCATTTGCCTCTTTCCAGGGACATAGATTTATTTCTGTTCCTCACTGACTGAAAAAAAGAACCTTGTGGGTTTGTTCCAGAGCTGTGCACTATTTCATTTGCAATCAAATAGTTTGAGAGTGTACATGTGTGGGTATGCAAGGATCTGAGGGTGAATGGCAAAATGCCAGGGTCTACAGCACTGTTTCCAGATAATGTCTGTTCCACAATGACACTTGGGTTAAAAAATAGCTATAGCTGCAGCTTTTTTAATATCAGAACTTAACCCAGACATTGCTCTTGCACTGAGTCCCAGCATGTAGGATGGGAAATTCAGTAGCAGTTTCTACCTTTCACAGTCACCTTCCAGTCACTACTCTGTCACTACTGTGACCAACAACTTATTATGTTATATATTCCAAATTAAATATCAGTTTCTACCCTATTTCCCCAGAGTTAGTGGCAGAGCGGAAATAGATGAAAATGAGTTAAAAATGGTTTGACCTGACTCACTTGTTGATTGTGAACAGCTCAGAAAAGCCGGTGAAAGGGAAAGAATTGAGAAGAGAATGTTAAAATGAACAGAGAGAGATCAGATCTAGAAAAGGGGAAAAAACCAAACCACCAAAAAAGGCCCCAACGAACCAACCCCCCGAAAAAACCCAAGCCATCTTTCCTGGATCTCAAGACAAAGAAATTAAGTTGGGAGGATGCAAGAGAGAAAAGGAGGAAAACCAGCATGGCAGCACAGACAAGAAAAACGATTGTAGTGAGACCCTTGGCATGTTCCCAGCATGAGGAAACTTGATGAACATTTAATCCATACACATTCTTCATGGGTCCTGCCTCTCTTAGCAGCCCAGAAGCTCATCTGGGGTGAGGAAAGTAGGAGGCCAATGTCTCCCTCTGTGACCTCTGCCTGGCAATACGTAACAGTGACATATTAAATATGATTAATATTTTCTTCAGAACTGAGTTTACAAAAATACATGCTCAGCTGTGGTCAGCAAACAAGACCATAATATGGTGTCTATCACAGCACAAACAGTGTATTAATGGAGCCATTAATCACCATCAAAACTGTATTAGGAGTGAAGATAGCCAAAGAGAGCTTAACTGACAGCAAGTGGCCATAAACCTGTCCAAAAACTAATTTGATTACCATCATACCAGCATCTGTGCCACTTATGAGGGTTCATTTTTTTGATGAAATTATGTAGACAAGTCGTTCATGCGTATAATAGACATCTAAATCATGGTAAACATGTTGTTGGCATGAGAAGTAGTTAAAGAAAGTGGGACATTGCTTTGCAGGTGAAATTTCAGGCAAAATGCACTGCTGGTGTCACAACAGTTGGTTAGAAAACCGTTGTCAAACTCATCTTGCCAAGCCGTGAGTGAGGAATGTTTTTGATCCACATTCAACAGAATAAACGCTGCTGAAAGTCAGGGGATGTCGGGAGCCTCTAGCTATTTACAAGAAGGACGGCTTTTGCCAATATAAACTCTTGCTCTTTATCGGCTATAAATATTCCCTACAAACAATCTGTTTTATTCATAGACAGTTGGACCCATTATGTTTTGGTCTTGACAGACGGGACAGTAGGATGCTGCATTTAAATGACACAGACTGTATAGGAATGTATTTCCAGATGATAACTGAGCCTGGAGCTTCCACATAAATCAGGGGAGGGAAATTATTCTGTAAGAAATATGTTCAGATTTCAGCCTCATAAATACAGAGAGAAACCAAATTTTCAGGGCTTCTTCACTTTTATGTGAGCATTTTAATGATCATTTTAGGCAGCTACCAAGAAATTCACGTTCACTATTAGCAATGTTATGCACAAGAGAAGTCTCTCAGGGAAGTAAAAGATAAGGTTGTCCCATCTACACGTAACTAAGAAGCTGAAATCTGAAAACATCTCTGTTTTGGAGGTCAGGGATAATTGGATTTTCTGGCAGAACAAAACTGTCCAATTGACAGAATGAATGTAGACTAAAAATCACTGTTTTCCCACCTGATTTACCATGCTGCCTAGGGAAGGTAGGGGTGAATGAGTAGCTGCATGCAGAGCCACTACTGAAAGGAAGGGACAAGAACTTGTAGCTCAAATAAGGAAAGTATTTGAAAGCCAGGTAGTTACATGAAGCTGTGCCTGCTTTAACTTGCCACCTTTAAATAGACTTAGCATGTCTGACAATCTCAGGCCACTTCCAATGTATTCCAGGTATGTGCTGTACGTATGCTGAATGCACAATATAATTGAATATGGAACAGAAAGGGGATCAGTCCCCAGAGAGGGGGATTGTTTCTTCAAGCTAGATGCTAATGGTAGAGTGAGTGACATTTATCTCCCGTCCTTTTATGAATCACTGAGACGCAAGCAGAGTACACCTTGCCTTTGCTGTGAGCTGTGCCTCAAGCCATGGGAAGCTGCCTGCCATTCACAAGCCAGTGCCTTGTAGGCAGCTCCATCTTACCTGAGTTCGCAGATGGGCCATTCCCCAGGTGGGTCTGGCAAAACACTTCTCATTAATCATTGCTTAAAGCCCTCTCAGTGGGAAGACCTCAGGTTAGACATCATTTGGAAACAAATTGGGTGAAAAATAGCTCTGACAATAAGGAGCCCACACAGAATTCCCCTGTGAGAGCTTCAGCAGTGTGAAAACAGACTCTTCCAGGACACTAAATGATCTGTCAGTTAGCAAATGACATTATAATCCAGTTTTATGCCACAGACAAGTCAAAGCCTTTGCTGCATTTCCTCATTTTTTCCCCTCTATTTTCCCCCTTTACCTCCTTTAAAGTGACAGAATATTTGAGTTAGGAGAGATAGCCAAGTTGTAAATGCTTCCAGGGACAAACCTAAGTCTTTCAGGGTTGCCTTGTTTCCTCTCTTCTTCTTGTGCTATCATTAACAGCAGAACCCCCCCACAATCTACCAGGCACATCATAAGTGAGCACCAGGCTGCCCAAGCTCTCCAACACCACTGGTGCTGGCCAAAGGGTGCAGTTGTGCCCAGCCCTGCCCAGCAGGGTTCCCATTTCTATTCCAGCTGAAGTGCATGTACTGAAGTTCTGTTATATTAATTTTTAAAATGAAGCTTTAAAATGAGGCATAGAATCAAGTGTTTTTGTGAATGGAAACTACAGTGAAGGCAAAATACTTGTGCGGCCTGGTTTTATCTTGTTAATTGTTAGTATTTACTTTCAAGCACTGACACTTCATGCCAGTGGTAATTCTGGATCCTCAGAGACATTAAGTGTTGACCAGCTCCAGGTAACTTAAAAACTATGTTTCTTCTCTGCTTCCAGCATTGCTTCTTTTCCCAAGTACATCCCAGTGTTAAACTGACTCAGGGCTTAGGCAACAGAAAAAAGAAGATGGTGAGTCTGCACCATAATTTACCCAAACTGAATAGAAGAGCTAAGTACAATGTGGGGCAAGGCTGACATTCCTCACTGAAATACATAGAGCATAGCCCAGCTACCATACACAGGCGTGGACACAGGAAAAACCCACTGCAACAAGGAGCTTAAGCAAACAGCAGTTATTCAGACTCAAGTTTTGCTTTTTGTTGATGTTCATATTGATTTATCTACATGAACCTCTGCCTACACATTATGGTCTAATTTTTTAATGGGTTCCAGCTCTGATACCCAGTGTCCTTGCATGACGTAAGAGATTTTTGAAGTCTCTCAGTTGTCAGTCCTAACACGACCAGTTTTGGAGTTTGAATAACGGAAATGGACATCAGTCAGAATCAGGCAGTCCACTATCAGCTGGGAGTCATAGCTATGTGGCAGTGATACCAAGTGTGCAACAACCTGTTGGGGTTTTGCCTTCCCACTGAAATGTCCCTAAGGTATTTAAGACTCCTTGCTCTCGTGCTTTTACCCAGGGATGTCTTTGGCAGCCTTTTGTCTGTTGTCAATCAGTGGCTTTTGCCTAACAGTCCTATAGGCTCAACTTTCTTATCCAGGCATTCAACACAGTCCTCAAAGATTTATTGGCGCCAAATATTGAGTTCACTTTTCTTTCCGTAGGGTTCATCCAAACATGGTTGAGGGACTCAGTGTGATCCATACTGGAGTTCCTCTCTGAGCTCTGTCTGCCGCTACCCTTTGCCTAGAGCACTCCAGAGCGTTCCCCAGCATGAATGTTTGCTAAGGGAGAGCAATGTCAATTATTTAGCAAACACACAGCCCATCTGTACGATTCCTTCTTGCTCTAGGCACTACCTTGCACCACAAACAGCCTTACTGAAATCCAGCTTAAAATTGACAGTGTTTCCATGGCATATTGCTGTCAGATTTCCAACTGTGGCCTCAAGGTGCTGAGAAAGGGATACTGATCCAGGGCTCATCCCAACTCAATATGTTTGCACCTCTCTGCTGGCCTCTGGAAATTATGGGGATGCAGCCAGGCTCACTCATCACACAGAATTAGTGAGCATGTGACTGTGTTCTCATGACAGCCCTGCATAGCAGTCAGCAAGTAAGAAGATTTATTGCTTTATTTGACACTCTGTTATTCACTAACTGAGCATGACACATCTGGGACTAGGAACCGTCAGTTTGACATCAATGAGCCTTTTTTGCATTGATTGAGTTTATCCAGTTCATGCTCAGAATACAACCTGGATAAGGAAGAACTCCCAAAACAGGCTGGAATGGAAGCTGCTGGTTGTATTTTTTCCAGGAGAATGAATATGATGGGTAAATGACCTCATATGTTGCAGAGCAAGGAGAGGTGATGTCAGCCACTTCAGCACCATCCTTCTTGTCACAAGGCACCATAATGATGAGAAACCATTTCTTTAATGCAGATAGACTGGTGGGGAAGTACACATCAAAATGCTGTAAATAATAACTGCAGTGTATGGGGTCTGAGTGAAATTAAATTATTTTGCCCAGCCCATAGATGACAGCACACAGGACATGAGTTGCACTGTTCAGGACATGATTTTCCATGTGTACTTTGCTGAGCTGGGAACAACAATCTCCCATAAATGCTTTTTTTATTTCTGTAAGTCATGGGACGAGTCAACCTGCATGCATGGGACCTCAGCTTACTCTGAACTAGACATAAAATATGGAAAACCAGGAAAACCTTGCTAATCTTGCACAAAGCTTCTATCAAAGCCCTGAATGCACTTTGGTTGTGTAGCAGTTTGGGCTATTGCTGGACTAATGAAGGAAGCGACCCTTTATGTGACAGCACAACACTGACAATGACTCCTCCTTGTCTGGGCGTTAAATCAGAACCCTTCCTAAACACGCCTATGAAGCACAAAGGGAGGCCTCATGTTTCCTAAATGGAATATTTTAATTTTTTTTCTAACTTATAATTAATCCCAAGCCTGTAATTAAACTGCCCCCTATGCTGAAGAGTTCCAAGACCTTTTTGTTGCTGCCGTTGTGCGGATTTAAAAAGGGAATTTGCTCAGCAGGTGAATCTGACATGAAGTTGCAGTTGCTTTTGGCCACCAGATCATGAAGAGAGACATTTCCTGTACTTTATATGTAGAGGTTGCGGTGAGAATATAAAACCAATAATTCTGCAGAGAACTTATAGACAAGAAAGGGAAAAAAAGAAGTGAGCTGTCAATAGTAAAATGTATAAGTAAACCAATCTTTTGTTTTAAATCTACCAGTGCTGCATTTTGTTTTGGAGTGCACTTAACACTTATCAAAGCCATCAGGATGGCAGCACTGGCAGGCACAGCTGGTCTGAGACGGTGCCAGGGACCAAGGGAGGACCTAAATGCTGGGACACAGGGGCAAGCATCTTAGTGTCTGAACAAGTCAGTACTGTCCTTCTCCATCGTCTGATTTGCTTTTCGTTAGTGAACCAACCTCACTACTTCATAAACCAGTTTCCCCCTCCATCATACCTGCCCCCTCCTAGCAGCCTACAAAATAGCACAGAGGGCTCCTAATACACAAATCCTCAAATCACAACTCTTGTTCAAAGTCATTTCATGGTGTCTCTCTGAAGCAAGTTCTCTCTAAGGCAGGTTTCACTAGAGATACTTGCTTTGGCTCTGCCACTCTAGAAATACCTTGTCAGATCATACACCAGCTCTATCTAGTCTATTACAGGTGATTGGGATCAATTACCTTTCTAAATCAGGCAATCCAGACTTTTTTAGCTCCTAGTTACCTGTTTTGTTATAAAAACAGGACCCAACACTGGTCTCAGTTTTATTCTTGTCAATTTTTCTTTGCACCTTAATATTGTTTAATTGACTGGAGTAACACATTGTTATTTTTCTTCTAATATGTCTAATATTTTTTCCTTTAATAAATTTTTCAATTCTTGCCACCACAGTTCTTTAGCCAACATGCTATAGGTTGTCTTGAATGGGCTTTTATTTTGAAATTGTCTACAAAGGAAAATTACAGAAGAACAATCATGTGGCTTACCTAAAATACTTTATCTACACAAACTGTTTCAATTACAGATTTCTTTTTTTTCTAATGATAAGGCACAATATAGAACAATATAGCATTTGAAGACAAACCTTTATTTTTTTAAAGAAAATATTTTCAAATGCAAGACGCATATTTCATTTCCCAGTCAATCAAATGGAACATTGACAGAATTTATCTTTCTCAGATTTTTTCCAAATCGAATTTGTCAGATCTTGTGAGATGTTAGTTTGTAGGGAGCTGTTTAGTCCCAGCACCAGTGTTTGTCCAAGTGGCTTTGCAACATGAAACATAATGTGCTTAACCTTGGGAGACGCCATCATTAGCTTGTGTCAGAATGACAAAATGGCATTTATTCTTTGTTTTCTGTCTCACAATATTTTTAATTCCTAATTCTCAGATTCTTTCACAGCATTTTATACCAGGCCATATGGAAAATCTGACTATATTAGATCAAGGAGCTCTCCATTATCTTTTATGCTGTTGACACATTCAAATAAGGTATATACTGGACCATTTTTGTATCTTTGAATTGCTAACTCTTAAAAACTGAAGCACTCTGAAAAGTAGAAGGTTTCAACAACCTTCTTCCCTAAACAGACTTCCAGAAAAGCCTCTTATATGTACTACTTTGTATTCAGGGCCAATAGATTTCATTTCAGAGGAACAACACTGCCTTTTAGGCACATTGAATATCTGTTCACTGGCCCACTCTCAGGCTGGGGAACCTCTAGTTCAAGCACTTTGCAAAAGCTGTGAAGCTCTCTTTTCATCATGAAAATGCACATCTTTCCAAAGTCAATAGAAATTTTCTCATGTGACTCTTCAGTGTTTTTCATGAGTCCTTCTTAAGTTCCACTTTACTTATTGACCCACCCATGTTTGCTGTAGTAGCATCTGAAACACAGAGTCCTCATGCCATATGATTTGGTGGTCCCCCTGTTTATCACCTGAGTATGGTGAGTGAACTTTTCTTTTAATTATGAGTTTTTAGTGATTATTTCTGCCAAGTTCCAAGGTCAGTGTCTGAGATTTTTCGTGTTTGTTGCTAGAAAGTAGCACACCCAGGAAAGATCTTGCTGTGGTAACCTCTGCAGTGAAGCCTATTGGAAAGACAGCTTTCCTACCAGTCTGGGTAATCAAGGCAGTCATTAGGGGCTGAATAACTTCTAAGTTTAGGAGATTTTCAGAAGTTCAAGAGCCATCATAAGCTAAATCCCAAATCCATATCAGAAAGAACACAACAGAGAGTCTCTGAAGGGGAAGAAGCTGCAGCCTGGAAGGACACCTATCCCAAGGCAGGGAGCCTGGACGCCAAATAGAGATATGGAGAGCATATGGAGGCTGTTTTGAGATACAGAAGCTTTAGCATGGCAGTCACAGATTTCTAGGTAGCATAATAGGCTCTCATTTGTAGCATTCAAAGTTGAGATGAGAAAAGGTACACAGAGGAATAACTCCCCTCTGTTAAAACACCGTTTGTAGAGGAGAATTAAATGCTAGCAATCTCTGGCACGTATTACCACACACAGAGGCAAAGTCACATACACGACCACCTACCCCATCCCCAAATGCATGGGGTTTTAGAGTAAAGGGAAAGGGAAAGGGAGAGAGAAAAGGAAAAGGAAAGGGAAAGGGAAATGCAAGAGTTACAACCAAAGTGGTTACCCACCCAGATTTTAAGATGCTTTTGAATTGTATGATCTAAGTAAAGTTCATAAAGAAGTATTATGTGGTCTTGACATCTAGTGCAAATAAATGCAGATAGCCCACAACATCTCTATGTAGGATCTCAATTGCAAATTAGATAAAACATATTTCATGAAACAGAATATATCCTGCAATTTAAGGAAACCCTGGAAAGCCTAATGAAATGCTAGGAAAACATCCTCATAAGTGTCTCATTCCCACATGACCAGATGCAGAGGGCTGTTGCTGGGAATCAGAGTGTGTGAGAGCCATACAAAAAGCATATTTATTTGGTGGAGGAGAATGTATCTGTCTCACTATCAATAAATGTCTGAATGTTTGAGCCTTCTGTGCTCACACCTGAGACCTCTCTCTCTTACCATAATCTCTCAAACCTCACCATCAATCTGTCAGAACAAAAGTAAGCGATCCATTTTTAACTTCAGGGAAGAACTAAATCAAATTGTAGTTCATACTGATCTAAACCCTAAAGCTTCACTGCTGCTGTTAGGGTGATCCTGGCATATGTGCATCCAGATAGACCTGCCCATGAGTTCAGGGATTACAAAGAGGAGGCCCATGAAAGCAATTTTAGATGGTAGAAGAGTCTCAGGAGATAAAATCTCATGAGAAGTTTTTCTTTTCCTTTGGAAGAAAAGTAATTTCAGTTAGATTAGCTTTTCCTGTTTCTCTTCACATCTCTCTTTTCTTTTTGGGTATGGAAATGTTTTTCAGAAGGCTCATACACAAGCAGCAGATCTAGGAGCATCCTAATTCCTAATACCCTTACATTTTTGATTATGGCTGGTGTGAAGCAAGGATCGCAAATCTGCTTGTGGGAGACAAAAGATTCACAGATGTCCAAGGAACCGGTCCTTAAGGTTCCTGTGCTTTAAGTACGCTCTTTTAATTACCTCCAAATTGCATGCATTTATGCTAGAAGTCTTCTACAGCCTGTTTTCATTGAGACAAACGTCTGACAATGGGCATGCTAGAAACAGTGATTTCAAGAAAGAGCTCGATGTTAATGCTATTAGGAATTAACATGTTTTTTTCAATATGTTACATGATTAAAACATCAAACTGACTTCAGTACCAGAAACATGTTAACTGCTGCTTTGTGCCTCCAGCTGTGCTGAGCCCAAATGCACTACTTAGGGTGTAAATCTCTCCTTTGAGAATAGGGGTTTTTTAAAAGTATTTTTTGCTTTCCTATTGCAGCATGGAAAGGGACAGGCAGCAAAGAGCTAGACAGAAGGGTTAACTCAGGATGCTGTGGGCAGGGAAGGGTGGAAATATTTGCATAGAATAGCATCTGGAATCTACACGTCCTCAAATACTTTGATGGGGGAAGCTGTTTTTCCACATTCATTACAGCCTGGTAAGGAAGAGGAGAAAAGAAACAAGGAGGGATAGAAAAGGAACAGGGGACTCCTTTTGTATCTGTGTCCAATATGGTTTCTTTTGATTTTTCATTCTCCATAGTCAAGAGCTCCCCATGGGTTCTCATCTGTTACCCAGGCTTTGCCATACCTGCCTGCCTGTGTGAAAATGGCTCAGCTGCCGGCACTGGATGAGGCTAACAGATCACATCTATCTCTCTGGCGTCTACTGAGCACACAGGGCTCCAAGGATCAAGCCCTGGACAAGAGCACAAAAGCAGGTCTGTATAGAAGCAGCCAACCTTCTGCATCGTCCGCGGCTCATTGTGTGGACACCGAAGGTCAAAGCTCGCCTGCATGCCTGCTTTCCCTGCACAGTTCTCTGTGTGTGTGTGTGTGTTCCTGTGTGTGCCATAGGGTGAACAAGAAGGCAGTGCAAGAATACACCACACTGTTGTTTTACTTCCTCATTTTGCACAGTAATTCATAATATGAAACACATTTCAAAAGCACTGGAAAAGTGCATATGTATATTATGTATAGAAACAGAGATGATGAGGATGGACACAGACATTGAAATAGAGATACACCCTTGCTATCTTAAAGTACAGTGATTCTGGACAACAGTGCAGATTAAATGGGATTTCACATTCCAATAGGTAGGTAATAAGAGCTGTTTGGCTTTCTGAATTTGCATTCAGAAAGGTAAGGGGAACAATGAATTTAAAAATGTAAATAAATAGAAATATCTGCTTGGTGAATCCATTGTCAGTGAGGGAGATGAGATGAGATGAAAAAATTCTGAAAAACTAGAGAAGAAATCCAAAGCTCAGACATAAGATTTTTAATCACAAGGAACAGGGTATGCATATTTGAAAGGGGAAGAGAAATTTTTCACTTCTCTGGGATAGTACCAGAAGGGGGAAAAAAAATAGCAAAATATGAGAGAATCTGTTTTTATGGTTCCACCTTTTACATGAGGTCAGATGATTTCAGTGAAACAACACATTTGCAAGGACCAGTCATCAGTCCCTCTGAGAGTTCACTAGTTGCTCATTTGCAATATTTTTCAAACAGGAGCAAATCAGCTAAACTGGAATAATTAGGGAGAATGAATGCCTGGCACTTCAGAGATTGAATTTATACCTGTATGTTTTTATGCTTCGTGGGCATTAGGATTTCCGTCTTGTCTCTCTTGTCAGCTCCTGCTTTCCTTCCTGGGAAGATTTCACATTTCCTCTTCTAGCTGATCTCCTGATCAGAGACTTTTCCTTCAGTCTCTGTTTTTGTAATAGATTCCTCTCTAATCATCAAGAAATGCATCAGGAAGTCCAAGGGCTTTGTTTCCTCAGTCTGGTATATTTTCTAACTACCTTTGATAATACTGTATTAGCAACTTCAGAGCTCATACACATATCCTTCCACTCTTCTCTTCTCTTCTCTTCTCTTCTCTTCTCTTCTCTTCTCTTCTCTTCTCTTCTCTTCTCTTCTCTTCTCTTCTCTTCTCTTCTCTTCTCTTCTCTTCTCTTCTCTTCTCTTCTCTTCTCTTCTCTTCTCTTCTCTTCTCTTCTCTTCTCTTCTCTTCTCTNTTCTCTTCTCTTCTCTTCTCTTTCTTTCTTTCTTTCTCCTTCCCTCCCTCTCTACAACCCCTCCTTTTTCCTTCTTTTCCCACTGTCTCTATAGAGCTTTTCAGTCTCTGTAAAGGAGTGACCAAAGAAAGATTTGCTGTCGCATTCGTTCCGCACTGCCCCCATAAAAAGCAGATATTTTCAGGTTGACTGAAAGTTTAACTTTGTTATTTTTTTTATTTTTAAAGAAAATCCAGCGTGACATGGCACGCGTTGGTGCCCTTGCCACTTAACAAATTACTTGTTTTTTTGACCTAAGTTAAATGCTGTGCAAATTTCCCTTGTCCATGTTTTCATTGTGTGCAGACTTCACTGATAAAGAATAAAGACGGAACTTGTTGGCACTTTTTAGCCAGAGCTTCCTTCATTTACGACAGATTTTTTTCTACTATGTCTTTAATGACACGAAAGCCTGGATCCTCAGCTGATGTAAATTGGTCATTGCAGGATTGCCTTCCACAAAGTCATGCTGCTTTACACCAGTTGACAGTGGCCCGGACATTCAGGCAGGGCTCCAAGGTTCAGCATGGCCTTCTTGCCTTCATTTTGGAATGTATACTTCATTTTCCATCCCAGGGATCAAATGTGTTTTATCAAAGTAAATCACCACCAAATGCTTCCTTACAGGCTACCAAAATCCAGTTGCACAGGTATTAACGGAAAACTCCAAGCTTTCATTGTTTATGGAGATGCAAAACCTGATTCAGCCTCTTTCACGGGTGAAGCTCGAGGGCTGGTGCCCCCACAGGCAGCCAGCAAAGCCGCTCCAAGGGCCAGAGCAGGTGGATGCAGGCTGTTATCCCTGCCCGTGTTGTGCTGTGGGTAGCAGGGGACAGAAGGGTCACTGACAGTACTGGCACACTGCTCCACAGGTGACCATGGCTTCAGGATGAAAGTTCACCAGAGACCCACAGAAATCAAGAGTGCCCTTCATGGTGTAGCTCTTCCCCTCCACTGCAGTGACTTAATTGCTGTACTTAAACCAGTGTACACTCAGCCCTGAAGGCTGAACCAGCCCTGCTTGGGCTCAGCACCTCCCGTCAACATCCTTTTATTTTCTCAAACATGCCGTTTAATTTTCAAAAGAGATAAACACCGTATAGTTATAAATCTAATCTCTCTCCCTGCGTGCTGCCCTGCCTCTGCCTGTGATTTAGGGCGCTGGGTCAGCCTGCCCCAGCACTGCTGGCGGGTGGTCTGGCCTGGGGAGTGGAGCTGGGCAGCCCAAGGTGAGGCAAAGTCTCCCTCTGCTCAGCAGTGGCGTTTCATTGCCAGCCCCTTGGAGACTCCTGTGACAGTCCTTCCCATGACAGATTGCTGGCCCAACAATGAACCCTTTGTGCCCTCTCATTACTCCTGCAACCCCGGCTTCCACCAAACTTACACCGTCCTCACAATTTTCCATCCTCTGGAGAAAGCAAAAAGCAAAATAAGTAAGCACCACTCATCTTTCTTAGGAACTGGACTCCTTCCACTGGGAAAGTCTGGGACTTTTTACAGACTTTTTTTTGAACAGCAGCATCACAGCAATGTATCTACAACGCTGTTTCAGAATGGATAAATCATCTTGCTTTGCTTTTTTTCCTCATCCTCATATAACTCCCTTTCTGAAGACATGCAAAAAAATTATTACTTTATAAGACAAACCAGTCTGATGTCCTGTTTTGGTGCCAGAACATCAGTATCTGAAATGGTATCTTATTTAACAGTGTATCAGTACTTGTTTTTATGAGAAGAGGCAAGGGTACTTGCCACCTTCAAAGCCTGGGCCTATGGGCGGTGCAATTAGCCATGGGATAAGTTCCCTCACCATTCTGAATTAAAATTATTCTTGCCCATGTTGGGGAATAAATTCCACTTATAGCATTTATAGTCTACACCCAGTAAATTCAGCTCTGGGCACCTTGAGGGAGTCTGCAGTTGCTGGAGGCAAAACACTGCAGGAATGAGCACATGGCAAGGGGCTCACCTCAGCAGTAACCACAGGGTCTCTTCTGCTGTCCTCTCCCCCAAGTCTGTGTGCTGTATCTCTCTCACCATTGCTTTCTTTTCCTGGGCCCTTTCAGTCAGGAATGTCAGGGGCCTGTGCTGGGAGAGGGGATGGGCTGCAGAGGAGGTTGTCCAAGACAGGCACTATGAGCAGGGGTTAGGACTGGCTGGAAAGCAGTCCTGTGGGTCAGGGAAGGGGAAAAAGTCTTCGGGGTGTTTTTGCAATTTTTTTCACTTCTTTCACTTTTCCAAACTCTGCTGTAGAAAGACACAGGCACTTTATTATCCCAAGAAATTGGATTATCACTTGGGGCAATAATTGGTGCCCTCTCTTCTGTAACCAATTAATGAGGTTCAAAGGGGTGGGAGATGGAATTAACAAAGGGTGAGACAGCAGACAGAGCACATCTGTG
>VWZT01001279.1:24490-51837 GCA_013397055.1 Pachycephala philippinensis | reverse complement strand
CATCCTGGGATTCTGTGATTTATGATACAGTGATGAATCTCACACAGGTTTTCTCCAGGAGCTCACTGTTATTCAATTTAATACATGAACCTGACTCAGTGAAGCAGCAACCTAGGAAAATGGAAAGATGCTCAAGAATTAAATTAAGTTGATCACAAAGAGAGGGAAGTGACATTTTGGCTAATGGATGAGGACTACAATTAAATTGGGAATATCTGACGCCTGAACTCTTCCCTGCATCACTGCATTCAAACATGCATCTGAACAAACACAAACAAATTTCACTGTGTCTCTGCTGTTAAGCTCATAAACCCCATTTGGTTACTGTGGTGGCCACTGGATCAGCAAAAGGCTTCTGAGAGGGAAACAGAGACACAGCTGGTGCTAACCCAGAGCTCAGTGCAGAGCTCCCTCCTCCCTGCACACAGGGGACAGCAGGGAAACCAGATCCATGGATAACTGGGCACGGGAAAGCAGAGATCCCAGAGCCACTGAGGCTGCGTTACCCCAAACCAAGCACAGCCCAGAACTGGGATATTTGCATGCAGGAAGTGTTATCAGCTCTGTGACTGTGCCAGAGGCAATCCCAGATGTCTGACTGACCCTGACCCAGCACTGGCACCCGGAATCCTGTCCCCAGGGCCCCTGGGGCACTGCTGAGCCTGCCCCAGGCAGCAGAGAGCCCTGCCCCTGCCCCAGCTGCATCGAGCTCCTCTCTGAGCTCAGGGGAACCTGCTCTGGCCCACCAGAGACAGTCCCACCTGGAAATCCAGCCAGCCCAACCACCAGCATTGTTCTTTTATAGAAATCTGATTTCTGCGGCTCTTCTCATTCAATCACAGAATCATAAAATCATGGAATGGTTTGGGTTTGAAGGGACCTTAAAGCTCATTTAGTTCCACCCCCTGCTGTGGCAGGGACACCTCCCACTGTCCCAGGCTGCTCCAAGCCCTGTCCAACCTGGCCTTGGGCACTTCCAGGGATCAGGGACACTTCCAGGGGCAGCCACAGTTTCTCTGGGCACCCTGTGCCAGGGCCTCCCACCCTCACAGAGAAGGATTTATTCTGCTTTACCGTTCAGTGTCTGCTGAGACCTCTTACTGCTTGCTCTGACCACCAGAGAAGATGGGAATGGATGTAATAAGAATCCTTCAGAGCTTGTCTGTCGGCGCTGAGGCAGCACATGGAGACTGGCACTGCTGACAGATCCTTCACAGCAGCACACGGGCATTGTAGGAAATAACTCTTCACTCTGCATTACTGAACGGCTCAAAAAGCTGCGGCTTTCCTTCTGCACCACCTCAAAGGCAGATGCCAGGATTGCAGCCCTCTCTATATTAAAAGCTCTAGAGAAGCTCAGCATTGTTTACCTCAGGGGGAGCTTGCAAAAAAGAAAAAAAATTTAAAAAAAAAAAAAAAAAGGCAAAAATTAAGATCAAAATATCAAGGATATTTAATTTCAATTCCTAACCAGGCCTGCGGGCTCAGATCAGGACTCAGAGCTTTGTCTTAATCTAATTTTATGCAAACAATTCAGTGATAATAAAAGTTTATATAATCCACATCAAGGAAATCAGAGGGGTTCCCAAAACCTGTAATGAGAGCTGACATCACCGAGTGCACATCAGCAAACCCAAACCCTCCCTGAAGGAGAGGCTCCAGAGAGCTCCCCCCACACCCCAGCAGGCTCTGAAGCATTCTGTGGGGTTGGGGTCAGAGCTGGCAGCGTTTCCCTGGTTTGGGCTGCACAGAGGAGCCAGCCCCACTGCAGAGCCCCTGGGTGAGCCCTCTGTGCTCATTGGGGTACAGGTTTGGGCAGAGAACGAGTCCAGGGGCTCTCAGAACAGAGCTCTTCTCATTCATGGAGCAAATAAAGGCACGGGGAGTGCAGCACAACCTCCCCCGGGAGCCTCCTGAAGGTGCACACCCCACAGACAGCTCCAGGAGGAGAAACCCAAACTGGCAGAGCCTGACCCATGCAGCAGAGCACCTGACCCTGAACCAGCTGCATCGAGCTCCTCTCTGAGCTCAGGGGAACCTGCTCTGGCCCACCAGAGACAGTCCCACCTGGAAATCCAGCCAGCCCAACCACCAGCATTGTTCTTCTACAGAAATCTGATTTCTGCAGCTCTTCTCATTCAATCACAGAATCATAAAATCATGGAATGGGTTGGGTGGGAAGGGACTTTAAATCCCATCCAGTCCCACCCCCTGCCATGGCAGGGACACCTTCCACTGTCCCAGGCTGCTCCCAGCCTCATCCAGCCTGGCCTTGGGCACTGCCAGGGATCCAGGGGCAGCCACAGCTGCTCTGGGCACCCTGTGCCAGGGCCTCACCACCCTCACAGCCAGGAATTCCTTCTACTTCAACCTTCAGTGTCTGCTGAGAGCTCCACGCAGGGAGAGGTGGCTGCTGTGGACACACAGTGTCCCATGTCCCATGTCCCATGTCCCCTGGCAGTCTGTCCTCGTGGAGGGGTCAGCATGGCACAAGCTGGGAGGGGGCAGCACTGGCCAAGGACCCCGTACCTGAAGGATGACCCAGTGCCCCTCCTTGGCAGCCAGGTCCAGAGCTTGTTCAGCCACCACCTCCTGGCCCTGTCCAAGGGAAACGTTGTGCAGGTTCCTGTGGTTGAAGGTGTAGCCCAGTTTCTTCCCTAGGAGGAAACAAGGAGTGAGTTCAGCACCCCAGAGGGGAGGCAGGGCTGGGCAGAGCTCCCTCACACAAACCTCACACATGAGCTATCACACTCCTGATACCAGCCCTCCTGTCTCACTCTCTTGGCTCTCACCCACTCCTTGCCCAAGTGCTCAAACAGCAGCAGCTTCTCCCAAACTCTTTTAATTACAGAGCAGCATCCACACAAAGGTACCTTGGTACAGAGAGCTTCTGGTTTAAAGAACATTATTCCCCTGCAACCTGGTGTAAAAACACATTTTACAGCGATAAGAAATTAAAATCTTTTCCTGCTGATTACCCAGGCTTTGAACACCCACGGAGGGTGGGGAAAAGCCCCTGCAGTGCAGGCTGGGTGGGGAGGGCAGCTGGGATGGAATCCACGAGAGCTTCCTCAAGCAAAGCCTCCCCGGTGTCTGGAGAGCAGGGACCCCTCCAGATTTCTCATGGAGCATCCCTGGAGCTGCCTGCCTGTGGGAAGGCCCCAGGGGAGCCAGCACAGCCCAGGGGAAGGGAAGGGGTGGTTTGGGAGCCACCCGGACACCTCCCAGTGCCCCTCCACCTCTGCACTGCAGGCTGGGACCCCAAACCCCTGTCACTCACTGCCCTGCCCTGGAGGAAGGGGGGCAGCTCTTCAGTGTCCCTTCATGGGGTCTGTGATGATCCTTCGGCCTCCCCTGGTCTCTCTGGAGCACCCCAGATCATTTCTGTGCTCATGGCTGCAGATCTCCAGGTTTGGAATCTGTCACCCACAGACAGAGCTCACCCTCTGCTGCTGCCCCTCTCACAGAGAGCCAGCTCCCCCTGCTCTGTGCTCCTCAGAAACACCCCCAGTTTGTGCTGCTGGAGGGAACAGCCCCAAAAACACCCCCAGGATGGGCTGGGCTCAGCCAGGGACTCAGCACTCATCCCCACAAACACCCCCAGGATGGGCTGGGCTCAGCCAGGGAGGCAGCTCAGCCCCAAATGCTGATCCCTGGGGATTGCCCGTCTCTGCATGCAGGTTTGCCTTCCTGCAGATGGTGCACCCTGGATTCCCCATTCCTGCAAAAAGTTTGAGAGTGAAACAAGGAAAAGATTTGTCTTGCAAGGCTTAGGAACCATCTCGTGGGACAGGACTGGAAACAGATGGCCACGAGGAGAACAAAGCTCCAAACTCTGGCTCTCTGCTGAGCCTCACCACAGCTTCCCCTGGGACACAGCTCCCCACACATCTCAGAGATTCCAGTTCTCTTTCCCACCATCTCTGGCTGCTGCCAGCTTTGAAAGCTGCTTATGTTCTCCTCTGCCTTCAAGTTCTACCATCTTGAGAGGGGATGTGGCAAATCACAGAGCCAGGGCGCTGCTCCAAACCAGGTGATCAATAACAAATGAATATCAGTTGTTATTTTTAATATTTGAATATTTTCACTGCGCAGGGATATCAGTGAGCCTGCCCTGGCTGCAGAAGGGAGGGGATGGGCACTCAGGGAGGGCACAAAGCTCCCCCAGCCCAGTGTTTGCTGCAGGGCCCTCCCTGTGACACCAAGGAAAGGTCCCGTGAGTGGGCAGCATCTGCAAGAAGCTGCCTTTTATTCCCAGGAATCATCCTGCACTTTAATAAAAACTAACCAAGGACAGGGAAAATATCAATAACGAGCAAAGCCAGCCCCAGAGAGGCAGATGAAGGCCAGTGCAGCTGCTCTGTAGCAATGATTTTATTTCATTACTCCTCTTTTCCCTTTTTCTTGCTGTAACTTTTCTGGCTGACTAACCCCAGGTGCTCAGCTCCGCTCATCTTTACAATTCCAATTAAACCACTCATGGGTGGATTTTAGTGCTTCATTTCCCCTACAAGGAGCTAACAGTGAGAGACAGGATCACCAAAGGGAAGCCAGGGACAAGACAGGAGCTTCTTTGGGGGGTCCCCTCAGTTCCCAGTAATGACACCAGGTTTGGGGGCAGAAAGAGCCTCAAATGCAAGGCTAAGCTCAGGAATTCCCCACAATGAGCTGCCTGTGGCTGAGGCTGCACCAGGATTAACAGCTCTGACAGCTGCTCCTGGGAAGGTGGGTAAAGGATCACTCAAACTTGATTTTGGGATGGCCCAGGAGAGGAAAAAGAACCCACAGGTCATTGTTCAAAATGTCATTGTTCTCCTGCCCTGGTCTGTGCCAGCCTGGATGATGTTTAGCCCTGGGACTGTCCAGCCCCAAAAGCATCAGACTCCTCTGCTCCAGAGCAATGTTCAGGCTGAAAACGGGAATTTTTCCACAGTGGAGCCGAGGCCCGGAGCAAATTCTCCACGAGGGCAGCTTTGGAGCACAGCAGTGGCTGCAGCCTTTGGTGCACCAGGGCATCAGTGCCTTCTCTGGGGAAGCATCTCACAGAAGCTGCTTTGGCTTTGGAGGCAGCTGACAGCTCCACAGCTGACCATCCACACGGAAATCAGCTCAGGAAACATGGCAAGAAAACCTGGAAACTTTGCCACAAAGCAGCAATCTGTTACAGGGAGCTGTTGCTTATTTTTAGTTATCATAAAATCATAGAGTAGCAGGCTGGAAGGGACCTCAAGGGTCCTCTGGTTCAACCTTTCCTGGCAACCAGCATCTGACAGCATGTGAGATATCTCTGACGTAAATTACAGGTTGTGCACAAACCCAGCTTGGAGATTGTTGAGTGTGAACCACACTGGGAATCCAGGCAGTGCAGCAAAGAGGCAAATTTAATTTAAACTTAAGATGAAAACCCGAAAAACTTCAAGAAAAACAATAAAACCAACCCAAAATCCCATTACATCCTCTCACAATTATCTATTTTTAACATATTACTTCATTATCTACAAAGAGATGAGAAAAAAACCCCCCAAACAAAACAGGCATGTCGTGCTAAGATAATAATGCAGCAGATAAATAGCAGTGCTGTGCTGTGCCTAGAGGCAGGATTTATTTACCATGTTTCTCCACATCCTTCAGCGGGTCCACTCCTGGGGACAGGATGAAAAACATCGGGGTTGCAGGCCCTGATTCCTCAAAGGTCGTGGCAAAATCCAGGGATCTCCCCACCACGTATTTGCTGCCCAGCTTTTCTTCCACGAAATCTCTGCCAAAGAAAAAAAAACTTTTGCCAGTTTTTTCAGAAAAGGCAGATTCCCCTGCAAATAATCAATTAACTATCACGGAATCCCAGAATCGTTAAGGTTTGAGAAGATTTCCAAGGTTAACAAGTGAGACCAGTATCAAGCACCACCATGTTCACCACTAACCTGTGTCCTGAAATGTCCCATCCACAGGTTTCTGAGCTCTTCCAGGGATGGTGCCAGGGTTTGATAACCCTTCAACTGGAAAAGTTTTCCCTAATATTCAATCTAAACCTCTCCTGGTGCAACTTGAGGCCGTTCCCTCTCCTCCTGTCCCTGTTCCCTGGGAGCAGAGCCCGACCCTGCATCCTCCATCAGGGAGTTGTGCAGAGCCACAAGGTCCCCCTAATCCCCCTTTTCTCCAGGCTGAGCCCCTTCCCCAGCCCCCTCAGCCCCTCCTCACATGACTTGTCCTCCAATTAGTTTTCATTTTGATGATTCAAACGATTTATAAATTGAAATTAGGAAAAAAAAGCATGAAATAATTGTGGAGAGGATCCCCAGGCTGGGCTCCCAGGGCTCTGTGCAGGGGTGGGATGCCCCAGGAGACCCCAGCTCCTGACAAACAAAGGGAAGTGAGAACGGGGAGCAGCGGGAGCTGCATTCAGGAGCAAAATGCAAGCACTGCCTTGATTCTGAGTCAGGAATCTCAGGAGAAAAGAAATAAGTTAAGGTACATGATACAAGAACCTGCTGTGTGTGTTTGGCAATCCAAGCAGCCTTCCAGAGCAAGCACCAACCCACAGAAAGTCCAGATGATTTACACAATTACTTTGATCTGGCAAGCTGAAAGGGAAGAGCTCTAAGAATATCTGGAGCATGAGAGGGACAAGGAAAAATACAAGGGAGTGACCAGGAGAAGGTTCAGCTCCACAGCAGCTGCCAGAGCAGAGCACGGCGTGTGGAGAATGCTCTGGCTGGGTTCCCCCAGAGCGAGCTCCTGACATCACTGCTGCACACAGCCACAGGCACTGAGCACTGATCCAAAGGCAGGAGCGTTCTATCCAAACCCCAGGAATGCTGCTGGAGTGCAGGTGGATTACTCAGGCCTTTTGAAGGCAGCCAAATTCTTTCTAAGAGAGCTGAGAAGCTCCTTCAAGGACTGCTGAAAGGCAGTTGGAATAGAAATGCTGAAAGGATTTTGCTGTTGCAAAATCTTTTGCATTTTTCCAATATTTTCAGCTGAGAGGCACACGGAGAATCCAACCATAAAAGTAAGAAATGAAAAAGAAGATGGCTTAGTGTCAGTATGATGATAAACTATAGTATTTATTCTAATAAAAATTAATACCATTGACCACGGGGAAACTTCCCTCAGTCTTGCCTCTGTTTTTCTGTGAACTTTAAAGCACAAACAGATGTAGTTCATACACTGAGTAACACACCCTGCTATGTGCACCTCAGGTGGTGCAGGAATATAAACTGCTGGAGAAGCAGGAGCATGAGAGACATCCCAGAAATGTCAAAACATTGGGCAGAGAAGGGAAAACCAAGTCCTAAAGGAGTGAAAGACCTTTAGGTTGCCCTGGAACAAGAATGTTGCTTTTGCATAACTTCAGGAGGTTTAGCCTTGCCCAGTTACCTTCACTGCATAATTTACCACTACAACTTCCAGAACCAGCAGCACATAAATTTTGCATTTTACAGGAAAAAAAAAAAAAAAAGAGAGAGAGAAACCCTCTGTAAGACTTTCCTTTACTTCTACTCTTTATTCTGGTGTCTAAGAAGGAGCCAAAACTGCTCCAGTAACTCAAATGGATGCTGTTGAGCTCTGGATGTTGTGATGAGCACCCAGAGTGCAGCAGAGGTGTGACACCTGTGAGGTGATGCTCGTGTCTGAGTTGGCAGCTCTGCTCCTCACCCCGTGCCACTCACACTGCTCCATCCCTGCTGTGGCAGGGAGCTCTGATCCCACTGAGCAAGAAATTCCACTTAAATCCAATGTGCTGATTGCCTTGCAGAGTTCAGAGATTATTGAATCACAGAATAGTTTGGGTTGGAAGGGACCTTAAAGATCATCCAATTCTACCCCTGCCATGGGCAGGGACACCTCCCAGGCTGCTCCAAGCCCCATCCAGCCTGGCCTTGGACACTTCCAGGGATCCAGGGGCAGCCACAGCTTCTCTGGGCACCCTGTGCCAGGGCCTCCCCACCCTCAGGGTTCATTCAACACCCCTTGATAGGAAACCACATTGCAGAACTCACATCCTAAAAACGTCCTGCCATCCACAAACCCAAACACACCCCTGAACTGCCCCTGCTCCCCCCAGAGCCCAGCCCCAGAGCTGCCCCTGGCCCCACCTGAGGGCACAGGGGACACGGTCGGGTCGCAGGGCTCTCATGATGCACAGGCGCTGCAGAGATGATTTGTTCTTCCAGTCCTGGGGGAACCTCTCCTTCTCAGGACACTCCGACTCTACAAATTTCTTCCACCGTTTTGCAGAGCCTTCGATATCCCGGTCCAGGTTTCTGAATTCCTCCATGGATGAGAGAGCCTGGAAAAAATCAAGGCAAGTCAGGAAGAACAGTCCTATGTTGTACTTGGACACGAAAAGAACTACATAGACACTTTGTCAAGAGAGAAGCAGAAAAAGGGGGTCAGACGACCCCGAGCTTTTGTTATATATGTTCTTAGAAAACACCGTGGATTGGAGGGAGAAATTACCACCCCTCAATCACACTGGTCAAAGGGAAAATCCATCAAATGTTTCCACCTAGGAGAAATGGAATGCAAACAATAAAGCACGGTGAGCAAAGCATGGCTGTGTTTACAGAAAGTGCGTGAGAAACTCTTACAGAAAATGAAAACATCGCAGAACTGCAAAACTCAGGGCAACAGTCCTATGTGCCTCTGAGCCATTCTTCTAACATCACTGACTCCTCATGGTTTGCTCCACTGGGAGCTGGAGTCTGGAAATCACAGCCAGAAACCCACCAGGACCAGGTTTTGTCCATTCTCCTTGGAAGGGACAGTGCAGGGAAGGATGAAAGATTTTGGCATCAACCAGCACACCCTGTTCATTACCCAAAAAGGGAGGAACTCTCCTCTCCTGTTTGGAAAAATCTCAGGTGACAAGGACTTGCTGCTGTCAGCTACCCCAGAAATGCCTGTTTAAGATGAGAGCTGGAAATGTGGAGCCCATGTCTGATAGGAGAATACATTGCTGCCATTCCCATGAGCTGCACCATTCTCCTCACTGATCCCAAAGAAACGAGGAGAATTGTGCAGCAAAACCCACAGCAGCTGCTGAAAAAACGTGCTGAACAAAGACTCAGACACGCCACGCTCACCAAAATTCCTTTTTAAAAGGATTTCACAGTTGGAATATTAATTGTCTTCACAGAATGGTTTGGGTTGGAAGGGAACTTGAAGATTATCTTGTTCCAACCCCTTACCATGGGTTGGGCCGTTTCATACACATGCAGTTGCTTTTCTCTCCCTGTTCCCCCACTCACATCCCTCTGAGAAACCACAACACTGAGCCTTCCCACCCATCTCATGGTGACCACGGAGCCAGGAACCTCCACAAATCCAGGATCATGATAGAAATCAAATCATTGGGTTTCTACTTGCCAAATGCACACAAAGATGAACTTCTCGGTGCTGTGAATCTGTAGCAGAAACAGGCAGATGAAGAATGCCCCAAAAAACCAGCCCAGCAAGGCATTAAATAAATTAAAATTACAATGAAAATGCAGTTGGATTTTGTAGTTAGAAAGTGGCAACTATAAATGTTATGCAGACAAGTGAAGAATCCAAATTCCCTTTCAGACAAGTGGTGGCAGAACACATTGCAGAGCTCGTAAGGCTCTTCTGGATTCGAGTAAAATTCTCACTGAAACAAACATCTTCATTTTGCATAATCTGGAGCTGTAAGCGGCTGAACATGAAATGGAAAAGACAAGTGAAGGATTAGAGACAAGTGAAGGATAACAGACAGTGAGTGAGCTGTTTTCTGTAGAAAGAGAAGGGCACCAGAGTGAAGCAGAAGCTCTTGATGGGCAGAGGTGTTCCCACAGCAGAGCTCCTGCTCCCACCCCATAAAGCCTCACTGTGGGAAGGAAGCCCTTTGGGAAATGCTGTTTCCACACCCTGTTCGGATGAACTGGGAAGATTCACCCTCGCACAGGGCTTGGAAAGTCACAGAAGGGCCCTGGCAGAGGGGTGAGGGGTTGCCTGGGGTCTGCTGCTGTTGCAAACAAGGCAGAAGACATTGCGGATCACACTGCTTTAAACACCCCACTTTCCCTCTGGAACACTTCCCAGTGAGAGGACAGGAGCAGTGTAAAACTTTGATCTTCCTAACAGACTGAATTTAGTCCCAGAGAGTGAAGAGAGGGGAGGAAGATGTCAGAAAAGGGAGCTTCTGATAACAAATGCCTTCATGTTTTCAGCAGTGGGAATTACAGGATCACAGAATAGTTTGGGTGGGAAGGGATCTGAAAGATCAACTCATTTCAAATCCCTGCCATGGGCAGAGACACCTTTCGCTGTCCCAGGCTGCTCCAAGCCCTGTCCAACCTGGCCTTGGGCACTGCCAGGGAGCCAGGGGGAGGGCAGCCTGTTCCCAGGCCGAATGCCTGTGGATGACAGAGGGAGAGAGGTTGTGGAGCTGTTCCCACCTGGCCTTGGGAGATGCCAAGATGGAGAACCCAGCTCTGTCCTCTCCTATCTGGACAAATCCCACCACCTTCCCTCACAGGACATGTGCTCGAGGGCCAGAACTGAGCTCTGGGCAGAGCAGAACTTGCAGACACCACCATAAATCCTTCTGCAGCCACCCCAGCCTTGCCCAAAGGCAGCATTCCATCAGCACCTCCCCCCAAGGCACAGGGAAGAGCAGAGGGTTTGCAGTGCCACAGCACGGGTGGGCTCAGCTCTCCACTGACCAGCCCCATGCCAAATTCCCAGGGATCCAGAGAGTTTCATGGAGATTATGAGCAAAGGAGTGATCCAACAGCTGCTGTTTCCATGTGTGGATTTGCACTAACGAGGAGAAATGTCAGCGACAGAAGGACTTGCTCCAAACTCAGTGCCACATCCTCGTTTCTGAGACAAACCAGAAACCAGAGCACTGAACACGAGAAACTGAAATTCCCAGGAATGATGCCACCAGATCTGGACCTGCCAAGCCCTGGTCCTTGCAGCAATAAATGTGTTCACTGCACCTCTCATGGCTGAGAGTAATACAATGGCAAATGTTGAATTCGGGGAATTCTCAGTGCAAGTGCTTATATAAAACGTCTTCTCACTGTTGACTCTTGACGTGATTTACTTAAAATATCACTTCAGAACTTTGGCTGCTGCTGCTTCGAGAAGTCTCTTGGCTGATGTCAACAAGGGAGACTCTGAAAAATTGCTTTTTTCTAACTAAATGACAGACATGTAATCAGGAATGATAGTCTCCCTCTCTCCCTGAACACCATATTGCAGAATCACGAAAGCTCTAATTGCAAATAAAAACTCTGTACTATATAAATTAACACTAAAATTTTCATTAGTCAACAACTTTAATAGCATTTAGTCGGAGTAATGGTATTAATGGGAGATGCTTCTATTCAAAAGCCACTGGAGTGAAAGCTCTCTCAATCAGTAATCTTTCTGTGAATATTAATTGCTTTTCGATACCTCTGGTGTGCATTTTCCCAAGGAACTTAGTCCAGCACTAAGAGATCCCTGTTCCCAGGCAGGGGTGGAACATTGGGGCAGCAGATGGGAACTGCACACCAACCTGTGCACGGTGTCTATTTCTGTCCACATAATGAGAAGTACATTTGTCACTTGGAGTTATCATGGAAATTGAGAGAGACAAAAAATATTGGTCAAAATAGAAAATGATCCAAAGGGCTGGAGGACTCGAGCTCTGGTCTTTGCAACCCACGCTGTGATCATCTCTGATGGCTGGAAACAGGAGGGGCTTGAGTTTGTATCTCAAAGTGAGACTTTTTCACCAAAACAGGGCTCTTCACACCATGTCAAGGAGAGGATCCACCATCTTCTGAGAGAAAATGGTTTTTCATTCACTGAGTCACAGACAAGCTGCTTTATCACTCCAGGTTCCTCTGACAGCTCCTGGTCTGAGCCAGAAGCAGCTCCGTGGGGTTCACACATCCCCAGAGGCAGAGCTCTCTCATTCCCCCTCAGCTGTGGGACACACAACGTGGATCAGCCCCTGGCACCAGGACAGGAATCCTGGATGCCATCACAGAGCCTGGCAGTGTCCTCCAAACACGGCCAAGGACCCGAGGGAATGGGGGATCTCTGTGGTGACAACGTCTGGGGGGACAGGGAGGACACCCACGGAGGAGAGGAAACCCTCAGGATCCAGAGGAGTCTTCAGAGAAGAGAACAACTCCATAGAGCTGCTGCTGCTGCCCGTGAGTTATCTCCTGGTGCCAGACACAGCACAACAAGTCCTGGATGTTTATTAGAGGGAACACTTGCTCTGATCACTAAAGGCAACTGCTCTAAGGAAACCATCTGCTCAAACCAGCCTCAAGTCTAGGTGTTGCTTCAGAAGATGTTACAAAACCTAAAAAAACCCCAAACACGTATATTAGCATCATGTTTTCTTCCCCTCAGTTCCAAGAGGAATTATCCTTAAAAAAAAAAAGAGATTGTTTTGCATTTTAAAATATTTCCACAATTTAAAACACCCCTCCTCAGAGTGACCTGGCTCGAGAACAGCTCTGGGGCAAGGCAGGATGAAATCACCTCATTGCTGTGCCCTGCACTGACACAATCAGGGTGACAATAAAACAGAGCCAGTGAAGGCAGAGCTGCCAGAACACTCCCAACACCCAGCTACCCACCTCCCCAGCAGCCATGAGACTGAGTTTTAAAAGACAGAAGGAAATCAAAATAAAGGAATTTGAGGGTTTTTGTAAAAGCTATCATTATCTCTTGAGGTTTCAGGTTCTATCTGGTTTTTACTTACAGTTTTTACTTATATATCTTGCTTTTCTTTAAAAAAACTTGAGCCTCTACTTGAAAGAATTACGTTCTATAGGGAACACACTGAACATCAAACCTCTCTCTATAAAAATCACACAACCTGACAACACTGGAACGAAATTACATTTAATATTCTCACAGTTGTAATAATCTGTAAGATGATTAAATCCTGATGATTAGTCACGATTTCAGTCACAGAATTAAGGAGCTGTGGCTTTATGAATTGAGTTACACAGTTTTTAAGCAGAGATCCAGAGATCCTCAATGTCTGTCCATGAGTTTGAGGGGTTTGGAGTGGCTCAAGGGTGAACTTTCGTGGGGTTTAGTGACCATGTTGGGATTTACTCAAAGGTTGGACTCAAGGATCTTGAAGCTCTTTTCCAGCCTTAACGACCCCACAGTTCTGTGATCCCAAAACACTTTGTAAAGGTCTTACACTGTCCATGGGCACTGCTTATACAGGTTTCAGTGAATATTCATAATTCCTTTCTTTCATTTTCTGCAGCTGGCCCAAAAGTCTTTAGGAAAACCAGCATCCTCACAGCTGGAAAATGACAGCTCCTGGAAGAATGGCAAAGTCAGACCTGCACCTGGCTTCAATTGACAGATTGGATCACTCAGGAAAAAGACGTATGGGCAGATGAATTGCTCCATTTAAATACTACTGTTAACTAGAGGAATTAATGTAGCAGATGATGGATTATTTACAGTCTCTCCCATCCTAGGTTTGGGGTTGTATTATTCATACACTGAAGGTGTTATTTTCTGTTTAGCCACACTACCTGAATAATTTAACTCATAAGAAAAATCTCTACCAAAGGCGAAAATAAAGATTTGATGGGGTTTGCCATGCTTCAATCACCTTTCAACAAAAAGATGTTATTTTAACCCTCCTCATTTCTTTCAGAAAAGCTGAGTGACAGGCTCAAGGCGCTGTATGCCCCCGTCTCCCTTCAAACTCCTCCTTGCTTCTTCTACATTTCAGTGGGGACAGAAGGGGAGCAAAGCCACAGCACACCCCTGTACAAACCCACCCTGTTTATCTGTGGGGTCCCAGGGCATCACAACATGCAGGATGGACACCACAAGCACTATGATGAGTGATGGGTTGGATCTCACCACCTTTCCTCAGAAAATCTCCAGTGAAATATCATAAATTAGAGACCAATGGCTCCAGCATTCGTCTCCTTCCTACCAGCACGTTCTTAGAGCCAGCTCCTCCTGATGGGAAAGGTCAGCAACAGAAATGAGACTGAGTCACAATCTTTGTGTTCTCGTTGCTTACAACCACCCACCATATTTTCCTCATTTTGCCTGAGATGTTTCCCAGATGGGTTCGTGTTGACATTTTCTCTGCGTTTTCTAAAAAGGTTGTTGAAGTGGGTTTGAGAATGGGCCTTGCAAATTCAGGCTGTTCTCCCAAGCCGTGCTTTCCATCTTTCCTCTTCACTCTTGGATGCCTCTCAGCACATCAGGGACACACAGCCAGAAGCTGGGCACGGGGCCCCGAGGGCAGCTGGAAGGTGGTCCTTGTGTATTTCTGAAAACTTTCCTGGATTGGGTTGTTACAAATCCCAGATGGGCCATGGCCATGGGCCAATGCACAGCAAAACTGAACGAGAAAATACGTCCCATTGTCTGCAAGAATTCAGCTGAAGCAGCTGTTCCAGATGTCCCCTGCTGGAAAGCTCTCACTATCCATGGTTCTGTCCTGATAAATGGACACAGATGTCCCCTGATGAGATTTCTCCCAGCTCTTCACTGCGATGGTCTCACCTGAGGTTTCACGGTGCCACTAAAGCAGGACTGGCCTCAGGAGCAGGCAGCAGAGGGAACGAGCTGCAGAGCTGCTCCTCCCAGAGCTGGGGCACCCAGCCCCGAGATCCTCCCCTCCATGGTCACAGCCCTGCTCAAAGAACCTCGGGGATGGAGGCTGCAGCACTCTGTGCCAGCCCTGCCCTGTGTGCAGAGCCACAAGGTCCCCCCTGAGCTCCTTTGCTCCAGGCTGAGCCCCTTTCCCAGCTCCCTCAGCCTCTCCTGGGGCTCCAGCCCCTTCCCAGCTCCATTCCCTGCCCTGGACATGCTCCAGCCCCTCAGTGTCCTGCTTGTCCTGAGTGTTCCAGAGCTGTCCCTGGCACTGGAGGTGCCCCAGCAGTGCCAGCACAGGGGATGGGCACTGCCCTGCTCCTGCTGCCACCCCAGAGCTGGGACATCCAGGTGCCACTGGCCTCTTGCCCACCTGGGCACACCTGGGCTCATGTCCAGCCTCTGTCACCAGCACCCCCAGCACCTTTCCCAGTTTTCCAGCCCCTCTGCCTGGGGTTGGTGTGATCCAAGGGCAGGATGAAGCCATTACTCCCCTTTCCTTCCCTTTAGAGGGTGAAGAGGCTTTTACATTCCAAAGGCTCAGCTGACAGCAGGCATTGTGTCAGGGTGGATGGAGAGGCAAAGACAGAGGCTGTAGAGCACCCAGGAAAACTCGATTTCCACTCTGCAATCAAACCGACAAAGTGCGTCCTTAAATATTTGATGCGATCACAATCTCTGCTGTATTTCAGATAAGCATCAGATCGTTAGCCAGCAGGTTGAAAAAGAAAAGGGGGGATAAAAAAAAGGTAAAACGTTCTCAAGTAGCATTTCTGTGAGACACTGGGAATATTTCTCTGAGACTTGATACAGAGGACAGAAGAATGTCCTTAGGAAACTTCTAGATGAGAGCAGATAAATGCCCATTGAAGTGTCACAATCAATGTTTTCTATCAAAGATGCTCTAAAAGGCTGCATATCTGAAGGACTGAATTAGTGGTAGATATTTAATTAAGACTATGATTTTTCTGGCATAATAATAATTCTGAACGTGGAAGGGAAGCTGTGAGCTGCGAGCCTTTCCTGTCTGACCAGCCTGATCAAAGGACATCGCACATGCACAGAGAGCACAATGTGTGCAGCAGATTGTGTCACAATGAATCCTGGAGAAGAATGAAAAATTTCCTCATCTAAAAAGTGCAAGAAGTGAAAGTTGGAAGAGAAGATTTCTGTTCTTTTGTCCCAAAAATTCCAGTTTCCTTAAATGCAAAAATATGATTCGGTATTTTATCTCATAAGCTGCACACGCAATCTTATCATCTGCATTCTGCAAAATTATAAATATGGAGTTAATATACGACTTTGTCTAGGGCTGTTCTCCTCCTCGAAAGCTGAATTCGGTATTTAGAGCTCATTATTCAACATCACATTTATTAAACAATGCCCTTTCAGTGGCGTTTTCATATCTACATAATGAAAATCCTTCCTCTTCAGAAAAAGATGAGGGAAGTGATTGGGATAAGAAGTAATCCGAGTTGGCCAGGTGTACTCCTGCTGGGTATTAACTCGCTGCACTCATCCCGTGGGACACATCTGCATTCAGCACTGAAGAGGCACCGCAGGAAATATCACAAAGGAAATCAGGCTGGGGAAATGGGGAAATGCTCATCCCAACCCAGGCTCCTGGAACAGCCGGACACTGGGACAGCCACGTGCACCATGGGGACAGCCACGTGTACCACAGGGACAGCCACATGAACCATGGGGACAGCCACATGCACCATGGGGACAGCCAGGGACCATGGGGACAGCCAGGGACCACGGGGACANGGGACAGCCACGTGCACCATGGGGACAGCCACGTGCACCACAGGGAGCTGGAGCTTGGGATAATTTGGCAGCTGGGGTGATTGGGGTCCCAGAGAACCCCCCTGACCCCTCCAGAACAGCCCTCACCTTCTGGTTTGTGCATGGTTGTGGCCGCTGTGGTCTAAGGTGTGTCCACACATTTCCTGGTGAGGAAAGCACCAGCCAAGCCAGGGGAAATGGCCAGCCTTGCACGGACACAGAAAACGTTTTCAGAAGTACCAACAGAAATAAAAACTTTCAGGGCAGGCGCTGGGAACGCAGAGGGGGAGAACAGTACAACAGGCTGTAATAAAGGAAATTGAAAAGAGACAGAAAACCTCATTAGGAGCAAAAGAACACTTTTGTCTTCTCGAGGGATCGCTGCTAAGCCCCTGCAAATGAGAGGACTGAAATGACCAACTCTACTGAGCACCAAAGCCGGGGCTCAGCAAAGGCGCTGCTTTAATTAAATGACAAAATTCTGTCCCTTTCCTGCTCTCAACTAACCCTCAACGCCCCAGAGGCAGGATTTGCACCAAGGCAATGGCTGTGCCCTTTGCTGACACCTCCCCTGCTCCAGAGCCAGGGAAAGCTCCTCCACGGGGGCTCCACAGGTACCATTCCCTCCCACACACCTGACTGATCAACAGAACCCAGCCAAGCTCGGGGCAGCTTTCCTCAGCCTTTATTTAGCTTGAATCCAATTCCTGTTTCAGGTTTAAAGAAGCACCAAAGAGCCTGAAATGTGCCCATTTTCCCAGGTCTATCAGCAGATATAATAAAAGCTGTTACCTTTCCCTACAAACCCTGTCCTTCAGGCCAGGGACGTGGGTTTCCTCACCCAGGGGTTAAAACCAACTTTCCCTGGCACTCACATCACAGCAAAAGGCTCTGTGAAACTTTGTGCTGAACTTGAAAGGAGCTGGAAAACTGAATCATAAATGAGTGCTGCCTAAATGAGATGCTCCAGCACCACGAGCTGCAAACAGCCACACAACTGCAAAGGATTCTTGGCCTATATATATTATTAATCAAGCCCCAACAATAAATAATCAGCCAAGTCACACAAGGCCAGTTGCATGCCCAGAGCCCTCGACATTTAATGAGGTTTCCTTGGAAGTTAATGTGCCCAAAGTGGGAGGCTCAGAACGGGCCACAAATATCAATATTGATTTCTTTTGGCACTATCTTGGCCAGAGCCCCCTGGCCAAAGGGGCCCTTTGGGCTGGAGCATTTTCACTGTTTCTGTGAAAAATCAGCAGAACGCTAAATTTCACTTTGAATTTGAAATATAAATCTGAAGTGTACTTTGCTCAAGCTTTGTTGAAGAAACAATTTATTATAGCATTTAATCTTCTTGATATAAGAAAAGGAGATTTTAGCCCGCTAATAAGCTGTGTAGAAGCCATGACTAATTAACCTAATTATAGCAGTCTGTGACAAAATATGATTTTACTAAACCCATGCCTCAAGTAACTAGAATTGCCAAAAACTCAAAGGCTAATGAAACAACAGACATCAACATAAACACTGATAAAATTGACACCAAACATTATTTATAGCAAAATCAATGCTACAATCGTCACAAAAGACAACCTGAAGGGTATTCAGTATCTGATAATGTAGAACTCACTATCAGAAAGTCCTGAAATTTATAAAATTTGTGCAGATTCTGGGCAGTGACTCTTGGAGATGAGCAGTTCCTGGGGCCATCGGATGCAGGCTGAGGATGCCTGAGGGGTGCAGCACAGCTGGAAGCCTTCACTTGCACTTGTGGGCATCAGTTCCCACCTCAACCACAAACCCACAAACCCCAAAGCCTCGGTGGGGAAGAGGAAGCTGAGTGGGAAGGGAATCTTGAAGGGAATTGTCTTGAAGGGAATCCCACAGGGAACAGGAAAGGCCATTTCAGCCCCAGGAGGGGAACTGGCAGCACGGGGGGGTGACCTCACCAAGACAACTCACTGCAAACCCTGCAGGGGTTTGTCTGGAGACTGAACCTCCTGCAGGCAGGTGGCAAAGGCATCCCTGGGCACTGCAGGAGGAATAGAGAGTCACAGAATCATAAAGGTGGGAAAAGACCTCCAAGATGGCCAAGTCCAACCTTCAACCCAGCATCACCACTGACCCATGTCCTCAAGTGCCAGCAAACACATGTGTTTCCTCAGATGCATAAAAGTATCCCCAAAAGGAGGATCAGAGTCTGAAACCTCTAAATCCCGTGGCAGAAGGAAGGTCAGGGTCCAGAGGAAGCTCAAAGGACTGGAATAAAAAGCAGCTTTGCAGTGCAGGACGCTGCCAGGCAGTGCAGAATGAGAGCCCAGAGGGACCCCAGAGAACTGAAATGCACCTTTCAACCGTGTCCTTTACACACCACGACCCCCTGAGGGTATTCTCAGTCTGGTCTAGCAGAGAGAAGCCTAAATCTCAGAGGGAAGAACCATCTTCTTGGGGACTCACACGAGGGCACAGGAAGAGCCCTCACAATCAGTGCTGCACCTGCAGAACTCTCCATGTCCGTGGCCTTTTTGTGCTGCCCCTCATGTTTGGCAGAACTTTGCTCACCACATACCATGAGGACCCACCTGAGGGGCTGAAGGGCTTTTAGAGGAGATCAGAGGAGCTGATTTGCCATGGATCAGGTACCTTGATTCCTCCCCAGGAGTGATCAGACAGGAACTCCACAGGGCTCGTGACTCCGGGCTGTGCTGGGTATCTGAGCAGGAAATCCAGTTCTGCTGGGTTGATTTCTTTATTCATCAGAAGTATCTGCAATTCCAAACAAACGAGATATCCTAGAGCAGCCAGGATCCAGAGCAGCAACAAACTCCAGCAGATTATGGAACTGAATTATGGAATTGAATATTGAATTATTATTCAATTAACGTGCTTGAAAAACGTGTGGTTAAAACATACAGGCTGCCTCACACTGGAGAGGTGGGGTGGACACATCATGTAGGTGCTCTGGGTGTCCCAAAAGAGGACCAGGAATGAGTGTGGAGATTGGCAACAGAACAGGAAAAAAGTTGGGAAAACCATGTGGTAAGGGCAGAGATCCAGGTGGGTGGAGAGCACCCTGAGGAGAAGGCCCTGGCAGCAGAGCCAGGTTGTACCCTAAAAATCACCCAAACACAGTGGACGTGGTACAGCAGCTCTGCAGTGAGCACTTCTTTAGGTTAAATGCACAAAGCCTTCTAGGCCAGTTTGCTCTGCCCTTTTTTCCAGGTCCTGCCAGCAGGAATGACTCTCCCAAATCACCTTTGTCAGCGTAATTCAGATCCAACACAGCATCTGTGCCTGGTATTGGCAGGAATAAATCCTGTGAGGAGAGGCTGAGGGAGCTGGGAAAGGGGCTCAGCCTGGAGAAAAGTGGGATCAGGGGGGACCCTGTGGCTCTGCACAACTCCCTGACAGGAGGGGGCAGCCGGGGGGGTCGGGCTCTGCTCCCAGGGAACAGGGACAGGAGGAGAGGGAATGGCCTCAGGCTGGGCCAGGGGAGGTTTAGATTGGGTATTGGGAAAATTTCTCCATGGAAAGGGTGCTCAGGGATTGGAACTGCCCAGGGAGGTTTGGAGTGCCCATCCCTGGAGGTGCCCAAGGAGGGGCTGGAGGTGGCACTCAGAGCTCTGGGCTGGGGACAAGGTGGGGATCAGGTCGGACTCGATGCTCTGGGAGGGCTTTTCCAGCCTGGGTGATTCTGTGATTCCAAGAGAGGCAGAGAAGACAATCACACCCCTGGATGGGCTGCTGTGGCACTGAGCCCTGGCACACAGCTGGTGCTGGTACCTGGAAGGTGAGCTGGGCACTGAAGGTCAGTTTGTCCCTCTCGAAGAGCCCCCGGGCTGTGTACTGGAACACGGAGAGGGTGATGCTGTCCGTGAGGCTCTGCACCCGCCCCGCCAGGCTCTCGGCAGCAGCTGCCCTCTCGATGGCCTTCTGGAACACCACGTGGAACGCCTGGGAGGGCAGAGGGGAGCAGGGGTTTGGAGATGCCCTCTGCACGCCCCTGGGTGTCCCTGAGGTGTCACAGTGCTGCCAGCCCAGGTGCAGGGAGCACACAGAGACCAGCCCTGGCTCTGCCTGTGGCTGCTCCTCAGGGACACAGAGCCTGGCAGTGGTGACATCCCCTGGGACACAGACAGGGCACAGGGAGCTCAGACACAAGGGTGCAGGAGATGTTTCTGTGCCCAGTGGGTAGGGACACCTCCCACTGTCCCAGGCTGCTCCAAGCCCCATCCAACCTGGCCTTGGACACTCAGAGACCCAGGAGCAGCCACAGCTTCTCTGGGAATTCCATCCCAGCCCCTCCCCATCCTCACAGCCAAGAATTCCTTCCTAATATCCCATCCATCCCTGCCCTCTGGCACTGGGAAGCCATTCCCTGTGTCCTGTCCCTCCAGCCCTTGTCCCCAGTCCCTCTCCAGCTCTCCTGGAGCCCCTTTAGGCCCTGCAAGGGGCTCTGAGCTCTCCCTGGAGTTTTCTCTTCTCCAGCTCTCCCAGCCTGGCTCCAGAGAGGGGCTCCAGCCCTTGGATCCTATCCATGGCCTCCCCTGGACCTGCTCAATCATGTCCACATCTTTCCTATGCTGAAGGACTCCACATGTGGACACTGCTCCAGGTGGGGTCTCACCAGAGTGGAGCAGAGGAGGAAAGTACATCTCCCATTGCACAAATATTTCAACTCAGAGAAGAGCAATATCTCTAAATAAATAAATTAATATTAATAATAATAATAGTAGTAGTAGTAGTAATAGTAATAATTGTAATAATAATAGTAATAATTTATTTTTAAAAGTCCTGTGAATCTCTCACTGTCTGCATCTAGCAAAGGACTGGCTGAGGAGGGCAGGGAGCAGTGGCAGTGAGCTGAAGCAGCCAGTGAAGTCCCCTCAAGGGTGGGTGTCTGCATCGAGAACTCTCTTATATAAGAGATTAAGGATTATTGCAACAACATTTCTGAGCCAAATGAGAAAAGACAAAACACTTTCAGAGTCGTCCAAATTAAAAGCACGGGCAAATTACCAAATGCAACTGGAAAAAGAAAATTAACGAGAAAAAAAGCCCAAGTCCTGCTTAGCAATGCAAAGGCCAATACACATTGATGGCACCAACTGGACAAGGCATGACCGTGTTGGCAGCCTTATTTTTAGGGTTCTACGAAGCAAAAATGATGCCTCAACAAATTAAAGTAACATTGATACCTAATGCATTATTAAATAATTGCAGAATGCATTTTCCTGCTTAACGTTTCTTTAAATTGTGTTAAAACGTGCTGCAGAGCAGCACATAAATCTTTGTGTTCTAATTTATAATGGGCTCCCAGCTGTGTGGCAAGTGTTCCAAAATCATCCCTGTGCATCTTTACACAATGCTTTATGATCTGTCATCAAAATTTATTAGATAAAAACATTTCACCCAATAATTTTCTGTGTATTTATCCACGTTGCTAACGTTCACTGGAAAACATAAAACAAACTAACTATGGGAGACACAGATTAAAGGTGAAACCTCAGGAACCCCTGTATCTATTATGTATGTGTAAGGGATGAATCTTTCACGAGGCACAAAAGATATTCTGTACATTTTTCTGATAAAATTACTCCAACAAACGAGTCGTGGATATCAAAAGGAAAAGCTTCTTTGTGGATGAGGCTCAACATTCTGTAGTCTCTCCTCAATTCCTTTTTCCAGGTCACTTGTCAAGGTAAGAAATCGTTTGGAAGAAGTTGTAGAGCAGGGTGCTCATTTAACCCTCCATCCCCCAAAATACCTTTCTTACATGATGAAAAAGAAGGTTTTCCATTAAATAAAATATTAAAGCTGCAACTTTTTCTAGACAGGGCTTGGAGCAGCCTGGGATGGTGGGGAAGGTAGAGGTGGCACGGGAGGTGGAACAGGATGGGCTTTAAGGTTCCTTCCAGCTCAAACCTTGTGTGATCCTGTGATTCTGTGACTAATTCTGATTTTATGAACCCCACAAAGGGAGATCAGCCCCCAGTGCCCCCCGGGAGGGCAGGTACCTTCAGGGAGAACTGGTACATGGGGTGGATGGCGTGCAGCTCGTTCATGGTGAAGTAGAGCAGCGAGGCGCGGCGGGCGGCGGGTCTGTAGTGCTCCCTGGCCTCGTTAATCCTGCCTTCTGTCACCCGAAACTCCTGCACCTGCAGGGAAACACGGACAGAATTGCTGTCAGAACACCCCTGTGAGGTGGGTGCAGCCCAGGGAGGGGGAACATCAGACATAAAGTCATCAGGGCAACCCACAAGTGACCACCACGGGACCAGCCATGCCAGGCTGGCGCTGCCCTCCCCAGCATCCTCCCCTCTGGATCCTTCCCTTTAACTTCATTTTCCACCCAGTTGCCCAATCCCCCGTTTTCCTGAGTCCCCTCCAGACTTCTCCCCAGGATCCCTGCTCTTTGCTAACCAGAATTGATTTTCTCATCAATGAGTTTCTCGTGCTAATTGCCCCCCTCCTGCGCAGGTCATTAACAACCCCGGGTTGAGCAGCCCCAGTGCTGCTCTCAGGCAGCTTCCCCAGGGCTGGGAGCTGCTAATTTATAACAGCTCTTTGCTGCCTGTCCTCAGCAGCACCAAAGCCTCCCTCCCACCTCGCTGGGCAGCTGCTGAGGGACATGTGAAAATCTTCTTGGCAGATGCAGCACCCCATCATCACCTCGGCCCTGTTTGTGCCTTCACTCCACCTCAGCAGCATGAAGTGAGACATCCCTGAGCCTCCTGGGGTTTATTTTAGTCCCTGGCTGAGGACAGACACGGCTCACAGCATGGCCAGGAGATGCTGAGACTGTGCTGACCCAGCCAGCTCAGCAAACCATGCAATGGGATCACAGAATCCCAGACTGGTGGCAGTGCTCACACAGCTCCTACAAATGCTGATTTACACTCTGAGGAATGGAAGGGTATGAAATACCCGAGTTATTTTAGATTTACTCAAGATCACAAACTCACCAGGTTCCAGTCCCTGGTCAGTACTAAAACCCAGCCTAAGTGAGGCAGTGTGATGTACCCAGGATTATGCTGGAACGGTTTAAAGCTGCCTTGATACAGTGTGTAAATTTTATTGTCTTTACATCAGGCAGCAATGTTTTCTCTTGGCCTTAAATAGGTCATTTAACACAAAAAAGCTCCGAAGAACTAAATGGCCTGGAGCTCTCCAGAACGGAGAGCATTTACAATTTATACCAATTCCTACTCTCTGCTCAGCAGATGGAGCAGAGATGGGCAGAGCAGGGGTTACATCCCACCCAGAAATCCTTAGAGGATCCCAGACATGCTTTTCTCCAGGCTGTCACCGTCCTTGTACCTTCTCCACAATCTCTGCAGCTGTCCTTTTCGTGGTCTCCAGGTTCTCCACCAACGCTGTGTCTCCCAGGAAATTCCCAGATGCTGATGACAGCCGAGAGAGCAAATTGTCCTCCAATGTTTTCAAGGTGATCTTGAACGCGTTCTGTTGCTTTGTGAGATCTGACTGCAAGTAATAAATTCAGGAAGTTTTAGCCACAAAGGATGGGATAAATTAAGGATTAGCCATCTTCACATGGGAACAGGCTTCCCACTGACAGCTGCCACAGTCCAGGAGTGCTTATTCCTGCTCTCTGCAGCTCCTGGGAAAGGACAGAGCTCTGGAATCCGGGATCACTCCTTATCCAACAGCTCAGAGAAACCTGGAGCAGCACAGAAAGCACCAAGAGAATAGAGCCCTTTTGCCAGGAGTGTAGGAAAATGCTGGAAATGAATCAGGAAGAAAAGACCTTTATCCCCATCTCAAACACACATCCTGTGTCTTTGTACCTCATTTCTTGGGGTCACCTTAGCCTGGGGAGCCCCTGCTGCTCCTCACCCCTCCTGCTGAACCTCTGCTCGTGCCACCCCACACCACACCAGTCACACCAGTCACACCAGCAACGGGGGGCACGGGGTTAAAACCTGATGGCAAAACCAGCAGCAAAGCCTCTCAGGTGCCGAGGTGAGCACGAGGAGATCTGAGGCTCAGAACTGAGGGCAAAGCCATGGCCTCTCCTTTCCTGCTCCCATTCCTATCCTGGCCTTGAGGTCCCACTGGGACCAGTGGCTTACTGGGCTAAAGCTGGACCTGCACAAAGGTGGGAAAGCAGATTCAGGCCAGCACAACCATCCTGTTTTTCTGAATTACAGAGCAAATTCTTCCCGTGTCTCTGCAGTGCCCCCTCCATTCCCTGCAGGCGCTGGTCCCACCGACCTCTGCCCTGCAGAAGCACCGGTCATTAACTCTGTTCATGGTGCCAACAAAGGCTCTCATCTGGCTCCTTTCTGAGCTGCTCCTCCAGGACAGGCTTCCTCCCCCGAAATGTGATTGCCCTATTCTGTGTGTTTGCTCGGAGAGAACTCCCAGCTCTCGGGTTTATTGTGGCATTCCACAATACTTCCCCATTGTGAACACCTATTTTTAGAGTTCTCACAGAAAATACCCTGTGGGAAGGCTCTGATTGGGATGCTGGTCTGAGCCTGGTGAAGTCAGAGCTAACACCTGCTCTGGTGACACTCGGTTTAAACCCTCACACTGCACTGAAGTGACACAAACCAAGAAATTCAAGAACTTGCAGAAGGGTGTTTTACAGCCCTGCAAACCCCAGCAGCTCTGTGGAACAGCAGGCACGGGGCACGTGGAACTGGGACAAGCCCTGGCAACTGGCACATGACGGACTCAGAGCCCTAAAACATAGGATCTGTGCTCCAAAGAGAGTTTTGGGAAAATGTGCCCCCCTGGAGGGTGTGGAGGAGCCCCAGGAAGGAAAAATGTGAAACCCCGTGCCTCTCCCAATCCCTCCATGCAGAAGTGAGCCTGTAGGATTTGCCCTGTTCTTGGAAGTTTTCCAGCAGATTAAGGGACTCTTTCATTAATAACTCACCTTTCAATATACGTGCTGGAATTCCACATTCCAATCTGCACACCCTCATCCCACGTTAATGGCAGCTCTGCTGAGCAGGCACTGGAGTGTGGCTGCTCTGGTATTTCAGCTGGAAAGGGCTGTTTTAAAGGCCTCTTCTCCAGGCTTTACACACAGGAATTTGCTCCTGGTGGTGGTGAATATTTCACAAGTCTTGAACCAGAAAACTAACATGGCTAATTTGTGCGTTCCTGTCACTCGAGCATAACATGCCTTGAAAAATGACATTTTGCAGCTCTTTCTGCAGCCAATGGACTGTGAGCCCTGGAGTTATTCATGAGGAGGGGGTGGATTTTTGTTCCAACTGCCTGTAATCCCCACACAGGATCTGGGAGCACCCTCAGAAGCCCAGACTGGGTGCCCCCAGCCCCTGTGGGTGCTGCAGCCTCATCCTGCCATGGTTTGCAGCACAGCAAGGTCATCATTCCTCATTTCTGCAGTGCAGCTCATTAGCTGAGCTGGGAATAACTGGGAATCAATGAAGAAAAAGGTTATGGAAACAGACTGTGTTGAGAAAACATTTTTTAAAGGTGAGTGTTATCAGAATTGGATTAATAACAGCTGCTTGATGAATTTGATGAGGTTATTAGCAATAAATTCTGGGCTCCACATCCAAGGTGTGCTTTGAGCTCGGCAACCTTTGCGCAGTGCTTTAGGAATCATCTCCATCACCCTCAAACCAGAGCTCTGAACCTCCCCTGGCCACCAAATCCCTGTCCCAGGGTGGAGAGGAAGGACTAACACACACCTGGAGAGGTGACCTCTCTTGGGGGAATCCAGGATTCCAATCCAGGCCTCCACGGAGCTCCCCAGAGAGCAGACCCAGCCCTGGGGGCAGAAGGTGCTGAGCCCCTGGGCACAGGTGGCACTGCCACCCCTCACTGTGCCCAGGACACACAGCTCTGCTCTTAGTCCAGCACGAAACAGGGTTTATGACTGTTCCCCATCCAGCAGAACATCTGGAATGCCAGGCTGGCTTTCTCCTCCCTGGGGCAGCAGGGCTGTAGCAGGATGGAGCTGGGTGAGAAGGAGAGCAGAGCTGATGGCTCTGGTGTTACCTCGCTGTGGTGCTAGAGAGGAATAATTCAATATTCTCCAAAGGAATTGTGCTGGGGACGCTGGGCAGGGCTTTGTGTCCCTCGTGGCCCCAGCACAGCACCCCTGGCTCACGCATTAAATCAGCTCCTTGTGCATTTTTTGTGCCATTTTTGCCTCATTAGCCCCGCTGCATCGTTAAGGCTGCCCAGCTAAGGTACTTCAGAACCTCATTAAGTGCAAAGGTTATTAAGGAACTGGCCTGGCCTGACTGAACACGTGCAGTGAATTTATTCCCACTCTCGGAAAATATTCAGTATTATACGGATTTGTTACATCGGTAGAGGTGCCATCAGAAGAGAGGGTTTTCTTTATAAAATTATCTTGAAATTAAAGCCCTACTTATTAAGAGAAAATATTTTGGCCTGTTACAAAGAAGTGGGAGGAAGAACCAGAAGAGAAAAATATCATTACCAGCCTCACAATATTTACAGAGAGAATCCTTTACCATAAATGCCAGAAATTAAGCGAGGTTAATCCTGCCTCCACAATTAGATCTGTGAAGTTCAGAAAAAAACCTGATGCAATGAGAATCTCAACCTTCAGTCACAAGAGGAAGAGGAAAATAAAGAAGATTTTTAGGAGTAAAACCTTGAAAATGAAGTACAAGGGTTCTCGAAATACCAAGAAAAGAGAAGGCTGAAGGAAAAAAAACCCTCGATGTTTGTCATACAGGGGAAATCTGATTTTGTGATGAGCTCAGCAATCTCTGCAAGCTGGCATGTGAAACGCTGCTTGTTCTAAAAAATAAATAAAATAAAAATAAAAATAAAAATAAAAATAAAAATAAAAATAAAAATAAAAATAAAAATAAAAATAAAAATAAAAATAGTAATTTACAGTGGAGGAGCCTTCAGTGCTGCCCAGAGCAGCTGTGGCTGCCCCTGGATCCCTGGCAGTG
>VWZT01001279.1:1516-23639 GCA_013397055.1 Pachycephala philippinensis | reverse complement strand
AGTAGTAGTAGTAGTAATGATTTCTGCTTGCTCCCAGAGCCATTTGCCAGGGGCTGACCTTGAGCTGCTCCAGGTCCGGCCTCTCGGCGCGCACCACGGCCGCCAGCAGCTGCTCCTCGAGGCCGAGGCGGGTGACACAGAAGTTGATGAGGGTGCACTGGGCCTGCAGCTCGGGCTGGAAGTGGGGGTTGGCCAGCTTGGGGTGCAGCAGCAGGCGGAAGGAGGGGTGCAGGGCACACTCCTTGTCCCCCATCCTGATGTACCTGCGATTCAGAGACAGGAGCATCAGCCAGGAGCTGTCACTGCAGGACAGGGGTGGGCTCAGCCGGGGGCTTGGCACTCCTCACAGAAATCAGTATTTAAGCAAAATGTTTCATACTGGACACACTTGAATCACTTCTGATTTAGGGTGAAAACCCCAGAGAGTCTCCCCTGAATTTTGGAGGCTCACATTTTCCAGCAGCAGCACAACCACTCCAACCATGAACTACCCTGGCTTTGGACAGAGGCTGAATTCTGCCTGAAACTGGAGTTAGAGGGAGGAAAAGCCTCTCAGCATAGAGCTTTTCATGAGTCACTGTTGTGGGAATGGTGATGTTCTCAAGGGAATCTGAATACACTTCCCAGCCCAGCATCACTCACTGGGTGCCCTCTTGGCCCCCTCGGTTGCCTTTAGAGCTGTAAATCCCCCAGCACAGGCAGCTCACAGCAGCACCAGAGACCCTGCCAGACCCCACAGCAAAACCATTCCCACTCTGGGACTGACAGCATCTGCCTGGAAACACAAACCCCAGGGACTTTCTTTGTGATTTATGACTGATTTTCCCTTTGTTAGGAAAGACACGATCTCACAGGGAGTTTTGAGATGCACAGCCCCAAAAGGGGATGCCTGTTCCACTGGAGGGGGGCTCAGAATTGTTCCCTCTCTGCTGCACCCCCTCCTCAACATCCTCCAGACATTTCAATCCTGCTCTGGGACCAATCGTGCCCCTCCATCCTGCAGCCAAACCCCGGGATGTTTTCCCCTGCACACTCTGCAGACAGCTCGCCTTGCCCACCAGTTTACAGCACCCTGGGATGTTTTAGGCAAGCAAGGAAATAATCCTCAAAGAACTCAAGGAACGAGAGCTCCCTGGCTGCCTCTCTTGCTGACCTCCTCTCGGCTGGAGGCGACCAGCAGCTGCCATGAGAGCCTGACCTCATTAAGAAACACTCGATATCCTTGATGCTGAAACCTGTAGCTGCATTTCTAAACGCTGTGCAGTGTTTGCTAAAATTCAAGGCTACTTCTGCTACACAACAGCAGCAGCTATTTTGGTAATAATTCAGTGTCAGAACAGCCAATTACAGACCCCAAGGTCAGTGTACAATGGGAGAATTACAGGTCTCTCTTTCACACGAGGTTTGAATGAGGCTGTGAAATGAAACGAGAAATCCAGGTTGATTTCCAAGCCATCCTGTGGCTGAATTCCCTGCGATTGCCTGGTTTAAAATGCCCTCACTGCTGAAGGCAGGGTGTTGATGCTGCTGGGTGTGAACACCCACGGTCTGAGGGCAGGAACAGAGGGCACAGCAGCCCCCAGCCCCCACCCACACATGTCCCCGAGCCCCCCCAAACTCACCTGCCTTTCTTGATTGTTTCTCGCCCCAGCAATGGCCCCAGCACCGGATCCACAGATTCCTCCAGGTTCTCAATCAAAACCAGTTCTCCAGCAGCCAGGGCTTGTTCCAGTGTGTCCAGATACCTGTGGGGAACAGCGCTGGTGCCTCCTGCAGCAGGGCAGCTGTGACACTGGCAGTGAGGAGGGGACAGAGGGGACCCTCGCTGCGGTGCCAGCTCCAGGCAGGTGCCAGCATTTGGAGAGAGAAAGAGGGGCAAGGTGGTGCCAGTGCCTGGTGCAGAAAGGGGCACTGGCAGAGTCCTGGTGTCCAGCAGAGGGAATGAGGCCCCAGACCTCCCAAGGGCAAGCAGTGACCACTGAATGCCCCAGAAGAGTCTGGGCAGCTGTGAGCAAAGCTGGCACAGCCTGGAGTTATTTTCAGCACATATTTTGTTTTCCCCAGAACCCACTGGTGCAGCTCTTCTTGCATAAAAGCAAGGATGAAGAGCAGCTTTCAGCCCCATTGTGCCCAGGGTTTAGGGTCATGCTTAGGACAACTTCTTTCCTCACAAGGAAGTGGAGCCCTTTGCCCAGTGCCTAGCTGTGGAATGGGGATGTTCTGCTTTGGCATGCAAGGGCAGGGTCAGGGTCAGGGCTGTGTCCTTCAGGGCTGCTCTGCTCATTAGACAATCCCTCTCCCAAGAAGGAGAAAGGACCCTGGGCAGGAGGGGAGGATGCTCCAGGCACTTTTCCACCATCACTGTTACACTGAATCACCTCAGCTAAATCTACTGGGCAAAATTCACACTCCTCCTCTAAGCCAGAGAGTTTGGGAGCTCGAGAGGTGACAGAAGGATCTGAAACAAAAGTTTAGAGTGACCTTTAGGCCTGATCTTTAGAGGAACATGCTGACCCAGTGAAACCCCCAGCCCTGATGTGCAGCCCTGAATTTTCTGAGTGAAGGGGTATTTTACACAAAGAAAAGTCCAAGGGAATGACAGAGCTGCTCCCAGAGCTGCTCACACAGCAGCACCCTCCTGAAGCTGGGTCTTGCACGGAGGTTTAGACCTCTTCCAGCAGCCCAAAGCAAAAAAGCTCCATCTCCCAGAGGACGAAACATTCCCTGAATTACTGTAATGGGGCCCTGATGATGCTTTCAGCCCTCAGCTCTGAGACATCACAGCAAAACACTAAATTCCCCTCTTTAAAGCCCCTACCAGCCCAAAGTGTGGCCGGGGAGGGGAAAAAGGGATGTTGTATTGGCACAGCAGTGGTGTTACAGGGTCTGTTCCTCTGCTTCCATCCTGCAGGTTCAGATTTAGGTGCCTCTTTGGGATCCCTGCTGTTCCACAGACAGCTTTGAGTAACTGCAGGGCACGGTGGCCGAGGTGGCTGGGAAACAGCAATTTGCTGTTGTGAGAAATGAGCCTTGTTTTGATCCCACGTGAGATCAGATGCAGTAACTCGCTGTTATTTTCTCTGAGGAAAGCAGAGGAGGCACCAGCAAAACAACCTGGGTGACCTCAGAGGGGGAAACTTGGGCAACCCCACGGCATCTCCAAATCTACAGGAATTTGGAAGCACCAGGCCTGGGTCACTCCTGCCTGTTGCCAGAGTTTGCTCTGTGTTTGGGGAACAATGCCAGGGCTGGCACATCTCCAGAGGGATTCCAGTCGGGCTGCTCCACCCCAGCTGGGGCTCCTCACCAGTGGGCAGGGATGGGTGCAAGGTGCCACAGCAGAAGACCAGTCTGTGACTGGAGATGAGAGCCAGGGGTGGAAAGGCTTTCCCATGAAATATTTATCCAGATCCACGCAGGGGTGCTGCAATGAGTGTCCAGCTGGTCTGCAGGGCGTGGTGACCTCTCCACACCCAAGCCCTCTCTTTCCCCAAGAGGCAGGAAGCCCTGGCCATCCCCCTGGATGACACTAAATCAGGATGAAACTCATCAGGACACCTACAACAATCCCCACGGAGGATGCCCCAGTCCTACACAGGCCCATTGTCCTGAGAAGCTGCCCCATCCCTGGAAATGTCCAAGGCCAGGTTGGATGAGGCTTGGAGCACCCTGGGATAGTGGAAAATGCCCCTGCATTAGAATGGGATGATCTTTAAGGTCCCTTCCAACCCAAGCCAGTCTGGGATTCTGGGATACTCGAACTCAGCTCACTCCACCACCAACTTCAGAGGAGTTTCTATGGTAACTGAGCCAAGCACTAAACAGACCCTTGATTTAATGAGAAATTTGTCATTTTGGTAATGAACAAGCAGATAAAGTGAGCAAATCCAGAGGCAGGTTTGCCTCAGTGTGACTGGCTCAGCTCAAACACCCCGGGCGGGCACTGCCCACGGTCACTACGTGAGAAAGATGGTTTTACCCCGGGCACACATCCCGTGGTCACTATGAGAGGATGGTTTTACCCCGGGCACTGCCCATGGTCATTAGGTGAGAAGGATGATTTTACCCCGGGCACTGCCCATGGTCACTACGTGAGAAGGATGATTTTACCCCGGGTGGGCACTGCCCATGGTCACTAGGTGAGAAGGATGGTTTTACCCCGGGCACTGCCCACGGTCACTAGGTGAGAAGGATGGTTTTACCCCAGGTGGGCACTGCCCACGGTCACTATGAGAGAAGGATGGTTTTACCCCGGCCACTGCCCACAGTCACTATGAGAGGATGGTTTTACCCCGGGTGGGCACTGCCCACGGTCACTACGTGAGAAGGATGGTTTTACCCCCTCTGCCCCGCTCGGATCACCCGGAGCCCTTCTCCGTGGGTGGTTTTGATCCATTTGCTGCCCTGCAGCTGGGGATCCACCAGCAGGGGCCAGCGCTGGCAGCTGCTCAGGATGGCGGCGTTCTCGGCGGAGGTGCGGTCAGCTGGCAGCCCCTGGTTGTGCCACGCCGCCACGGCCGCCTCGTCCGCCAGCACGGACAGCGGGTCCAGGCACGGGGTCACCGGGATTGGCACCTGGGGGGAGCAGAAAGGCTGCCTGGTGATTCCAAGGAAAGTTAGCTTAATTAAAAAGTGATCAATTATGGTTGTCTGAGTCAGCGCCAGTGTGAGCAGGGGGTTGAGGGAGGGAATTCTGCCCCTCTGCTCCATTCAGGTGAGGCTCCACCTGCAGAGCTGCCCCCAGCACCAGTGCCCAACTGGAGCAAGTCCAGAGGAGGCCCTGGAGATGCTCCATGAGGTGAGGGCTGGAGCCCCTCTGGAGCCAGGCTGGGAGAGCTGGGGGTGCTCACCTGGAGAGGAGAAGGCTCCAGGGAGAGCTCAGAGCCCCTTGCAGGGCCTAAAGGGGCTCCAGGAGAGCTGGAGAGGGACCGGGGACAAGGGATGGAGGGACAGGACACAGGGAATGGCTTCCCACTGCCAGAGGGCAGGGATAGATGCGATATTGGGAAGGAATTCCTGGCTGTGAGGATGGTGACATTTCTCAGCACAGTCAGGTCATTTTTGGAATAATATTGCACCTCTTTAAGTTTGTGGCTTAGTGTTAAGAACTGCAGAATGAAGTTTCCCTCTCTCAGCCCAAGGAACTGTCTGCTTTGGGCAGCCCTTTGATTTGGGCATCTCTGCCCCACTGGGACCTTATTTAAAATCTTCTTGGCACCATTTGTAGGAGAGGACCCTGTTAAAATCAGTGAAATATTAAACAAGCTTCAAGCACAATGATCTCCATCTGGTCCGAACAGCATGACATGGATAAAACCAGCTGAGAGGCATGGCCAGCATGGCCAGAGCTTGTGTCCAGAATGAAAAAAACACCTGGAGCTTTTCCAAGCCTACTGGAGAGCTGGCAGCGAGCTCTGCCTGCTCCAAGCAATCCCTTCTCCATATTCCCCCCTCCTTCATGGCTGTGGACAAAGCTGCAGGGCTGGGCTCTGTCTTTGGGGTTTCCTGTGTACACAGAAGAACTTCACTGAGCAAGGACACCACGTTTCCCCAGGGAGGAGTAAATGGCCATGTCCTGACCCTCACTCCAGCTCGGTGAGGACACAGTGATGTCCCTCACTGCAGAGATCCCCTGTGGGCACCAGGATTCATGGCCACATTAATCCCAGAATGGCTTCTCAGGGGATGCAGGACTCACTTGTAGCTGGTTCAGATAGGGCCTCCAGCTGCCCTCCAGGAGCTCCTGGCGGTATTTCTTGGTGAAGTAGCCCAGGTAGGAGACGAAGGCAGTGCTCAGCAGGACATCCCCACACAAGGTGCTCTGCTGCTCTTTGAAGGCCTTCACAGCCTCAGCCCATCTCACGTTTTCAGAGGCGAGGCCCCCAACCTGCAAATTCCCGGGTCAAAGTGATCATTCATACAGCCATGGAATGGTTTGGGTTGGAAGGAACCTCAAAGTTCATCCTGTTCCACCCCCTGCCATGGCAGGGACACCTCCCACTGTCCCAGGCTGCTCCAAGCCCCATCCAGCCTGGCCTTGGGCACTGCCAGGGATCCAGGGGCAGCCACAGCTTCTCTGGGCACCCTGTGCCAAGACCTCCCCACCCTCACAGAGAAGGTTTACAAAGGTATTTAAGCCCATCAGCTGTTAATTGCCTTAATGCCACAGATTCCCACCTTTTTCCCCCTGTTCCATGTTAAATAGCCCTGGCTCTGACACTAATCCCTGTGACAAGCCTTGGGAACACCTCCAAGAGCTCATTCCCCTCAACTGGGCTGTTTTGCCACCTTAAACTGCTACACAGACATGGATCCCCAGGATGGGAAGGCAACACCTGCAGACCCTCACTGAATTTCACTGTCCAAGTCCTGTTCCCAGCAGAATCCTGCTGAGGGTCAGCGCCACCTTCACCTTCCCAACACAAACTCACTCCCGTTGTTGGTTCTTCTTCACTGCAGATCAAACAGCTCTCCTTCCACCCTCGTGTACCTCCAGATCCTTGGATACACAGCCAGGATCTTCCAAGCCAAGAAGTTACTGAGTTCCCCTCTGAAACCCCTTGCCCCAGACCCACGGGCTGCCTCCTGCAGCTGACAGCAGCCCTTGGAATGCTGTATACACAAGCACAGCTCTGGACACAGCTCCCAGCTCCCCACAGCTGCAGACTCCAGCACCTCCTGACCCAGAGCTCACATCCTCGTGCTTAACAGCCACTGATGGTTTTTGACTTCATGACCCAGCCTAAGCTGCTGTGGATATCAACCCAACTTTTGGCACCTACAGCATCCCGTGGGCAGGAGATCCACAGCTCAGCTGAGTTTTCTGTACAAAAGTACATCCTTTGATGTGCTGCCTGAACTTTTCAATCGCTAAAACGTTAGTCCAGTGCAAAACCAGGGAACAATCCTGCTGGCACCAGCTTCTGTGCACCACTCAGGATTCCAAGCCCTCGGTACCCCTCTGCTGCCTTCTTTTCACATTGAAGAGCTTTAGCCTCTTCAATAATTCCTCACACAGAAGCAGCCTTTTGATTTTCCTTGCAATCTTTATCTGCACCGAGTGATGCAATCTTTATTATCCGGTTTCTTTTATTGCTGCTGTCTCTGCACCATTTCCCATTCTCCTCCAGCCTTTGAGGTGCAGCAGAGGGGGTGGAGGTAATGCTGCACATTCGAGATTTATTTAGAAGGTATTCATGGAGCAAGATGGGGATTTTTCTGTTTTGTTCTCCCTTCTTTTCCTAATAAACCCTAATATCCGGTTTCAGATGGGCTTTGGGTTTGGTGAGGGCTCTTTGCTCCCGGGAGCACAGAGCTCACAGCACTCTTAACTCCATCCTTTCATTGCTGAGTGATAACAATCAGCTCAGCATCGCTTACAGGGCGTGTGAAGTAAAACCTAATTTTTCCAATGTACTTTACATTACATTTATCTACCTGGTGTTTCATCCCTCCATCACTTGGGATCGTTTTTACCATTCTTTACAGACATTCGACGTCGTCACTGCGGAGCTGTGCAACCTCCTACACACCAGCTCCTTTATGATTCATGGAACCACAGAACCCCAGACTGGTTTGGGTGGGAAGAGACCTTAAAGCCCATGCAGTCCCACCCCTGCCATGGCAGGGACACCTCCCACTGTCCCAGGCTGCTCCAAGCCCCATCCAGCCTGGCCTTGGGCACTGCCAGGGATCCAGGGGCAGCCACAGCTGCTCTGGGCAGTTTATTTTGATGAACACAAGAACTAACAGACACCTGCAAAATATCTCTGATGGCCTTTCTGCCCTGACAAGACATCCCAGGTGCCTCCCACCTCAGCTCCTAGAAGTCATTGGAATTCTTTTTATTTAACAAGTAGCAAATTAAAAGCTACTCCTTCGATTACCTTTGGCTCTTTGATAATGTCAGGGAGTGAACAACCATTCCCCATCCACCTTCTGCACACCAACCATGACTTCAGAGGCTTCTGTCACATCCATCCCCTCTCCACCTTTTCCAAAGTGAAGAGCCCTAATCTCTTCCCTCTCTTCTCATTGGGAAGTGGTTACACACTTTGTTGTAGCTTTTCCAGGCTGCCCACAGCCTCCTTAGACAGGGTAACCACGTGTGGGCTGTAGGCACTGACAGACCCAATACAATGACGCTTAACTTCTGTTTCCTGAGGCTTTTTTCTACCAATTAGTAATATTCAATTTGTCTTTTTTCCTCCTGTCAAGTGCCACGCTGCTGTTCCTGAGAACTCTCTGCCACGACTCCAAGAGCTCTTCTGTGAGTGATAATAGTGCAATTAGGCCCTATCCATGTAACTGCATGATTACAGTTTGTTTTCCCTGCACACGTTATTTAGCATTTGTCATCACTAAATTTCCTCCTCTGCATTAGCACACACCCACTCACAAACAGCACTCATCAGCCAGCCTCCCGTTCTGGTGAGCAGATCCTGTCCCTTGGATCCTGCAGCATCTTCCCCAGGTCACCTGAAGTTCATGAGATGCCAATCTGGCACCGTAAGAGCTGGGCTTGCCTCAATCCCCCAGGTTCGTTTGTCAATCCAAAGCATCACTCTCCATGTTTAGTTCCATTCTTTATACAACCTCAGACGTGTTTGTTTCAAAGTCTGGGAACTCATTTCTACCCACAGCCACACCGGTGACACATCTTGAATGTCAAATGAGCTGCACACCAGTGTGGGCTGTCGGGTCCTGTTCCCAGATCAAAGCCAGGGTGACACAGGAGATGGTTGCAGTGCACGGCAGGAACTTGGGATGCAAGGAGTTCCTTGCCTGCACTGCAGAAATGATGAATTTTTGGCAGTGTAGAGTCACAGAATTGCTGAGGGTGGAAGCTGTTCCCAGGTCACGGGGTGGGGATGAGATGTAACCAGCGTGGCCTGGGACGTGGTGCCATGGAATCACAGAATCATGGAATGGTTGGGGTTGGAAGGGACCCCAAAGCCCATCCAGTGCCACCTCTGCCATGGGCAGGGACACCTCCCACTGTCCCAGGCTGCTCCCAGCCCCATCCAGCCTGGCCTTGGGCACTGCCAGGGATCCAGGGGCAGCCACAGCTGCTCTGGGCACCCTGTGCCAGGGCCTCCCCACCCTCACAGGGAAGGATTCCTTCCCAATATCTAAATAGAATTTCTCCTCTTTCAGCCTGCACCCACCCTCTTTGTCCTGTCACTACAGTTCCTGATGCAAAATCCCTCTCCAGTTCCTTGCAGGCTCCTCTCTAAATACCTTTGCATTCTGACTTGGAGGAGCCTGAGGCTTTTAGAGAGCTTTCACTCTAATTCTTGTCATTTCAAAACCTGCAAAGCTACGGGCACGTTCCCACCATCTAAATAATGTTGTCATTTTTTGGCTCGCAGAGTTCTGGCCCTGCTCACACATTGAAGCCCCAAGAAGGAGAAGAGCTGTGATGGCAGCAGAGCCAGGCACGAGCAGAGCTGCCCTGATGCATGGAAACAGCTGCTTCAAAAGCATTTTCATGGCTGAATCCTGCTGCAGGGCAGGAAACATTTCCAAAACCATGGGAGGGTGGAAGGTGCTGAGTGCCTGGGGTCCAGCCCAGCCCTGCTCCCCCCTCCCAGCACTCACCAGGCGGTTGGCCAGGGCGATGGTGCAGGCTGTGGCCTCAGCCTCCTGCTGGCACTTGAGTTTGTCTGAGGTGGCCTTCTCAAACTTGGCCGTCAGCTTGCCCAGGTTCTCGTTGAGGCGCTGCACGTGAAAAACAGGAGGAAGTCAGGAACAGCACGGTTTTAACAATTCGGGAAGGGTGTGGAGGTGTTGGAGGAGTCCAAAAGGCCATGAAGATGCTCCAAGGGCTGGAGCCCCTCTGCTCTGGAGACTGAGAGAGCTGGAGGTGTCCAGCCTGGAGAATGGAAGGCTCCAGGGGGATTTTAGAGNAGCTGTGGCTGCCCCTGGATCCCTGGCAGTGCCCAAGGCCGGGCTGGACATTGGGGCTTGGAGCAGCCTGGGACAGTGGAAGTTGTCCCTGCCACGGCAGGGGGTGGAAATCGATGGGTTTTGGGATCCCTTCCAGCCCAAACCGTTCTGGGATGCTGTGATCCTGAGGCAAAGCCTTGTCCAGAGCTGCCCTGCCCTGCCCAAGCTCCAGCCCAGCTCTTCCACCCAGGGCTGGCACCAGGAGCAGCACTGGGCTGGGCTGGGCTGTGCCACTGCTTGGGACTCACAGCCTCGGCACAGAGCAGAGCCAAAGGACACACAAAATGAATTTATTTGGGGTTTCTGGCTGAGCCCTGATGACAGGTGCTATGGCTGAGCAATGAGCAGGCAGCTGAGGAACCCAAATTTGATATTTCAAAATGCTACAGCCCCTTGCCTCTGACCAGCCCTTGAGGCTCTGCTGATTCCCCGAGTCGTGCCCAAATCCCCAAGGGGCTCCTGGAGCTCTGCCTGAACCATCCCCAAGCCATGCCCTCACACTGTTCCCAGCAGGGAATGTAAAAAGTCGGTGAATAAAATGGTTCTGCTCTGAAAGCTGCCCAGGAATGTGCCAGGAGCCCCAGTGAGGTGGGGCCATGTCCCCTGCAGGTTGGAGGGGCAGGAAGAGACCAAAGCAGCTGCAGAAAAACCTGGAGAGCCCTGTGCTTGGACAGAGCTGCTCACACCCGGGTCTGAACCAAACCAACAGCTTCCACAAGCACTTGGAGCATTTCACTTCTGATAAGAGAAGTAATAATTGATTGTATCTGCACCCAGTGCAGAGTGCTTAAGGCTAAACTGCTTGTAAATCACTTTAACACTGAGCTACACACTAGAAACAAACCCGAAAATGAAAAAGGATTATATTGGAGATCTCTGCAGCTCTCCTGGATTCTGGCACACACCAAGCAGCCTCTCCTTGACCTGCCTTGGAACAGAAACACCAAAATTTTCTGTCCCTGTTTGCATATGGATTTGTGGTTCAGAGAGATCATATCCCACTGTACAAGCAGGATCTGATAATTGAGGATCTATGGAATATAGACATGGATCTGGTCTGCAGGGCCCCACCAGGAGCACACAAATCCAGCTGTGTGCAGCTGTGAACACCCCTCTCACTTCCACCTCCAGCAGCCCCAGGTGCAGAGCACTTAATTCCCAGGCACGCAAAGAAGAAAGGAAGCCCTTAATGTTTTGGCCACTCGGGATGTTCTCATTTATTAATACAAATGAGTGTGTGGCAGCTTGGGGCCCAGCTGTGAGCAGGTATGAATCACCACACGGCAGAGAAGCCATCCAAAATATCCCAGATAAGTAAGGATATACCTCCACATCCATCCCACGCCCCCCTGCATCATCCCCCATCTGCAGAGAGGAGAAGGCCCCTAAACCAGGCAGTTTTGTCAGAGCGTGCCAGAGGAGCAGCAGTAATCTCCCCAAAGATTGCAATTTTCTTTAACAAAATCCCACTCCTTTAAAAAAAAAAAAAAAAAAAAAGAAAAAAAAGAAAAAAAAGCTCAGGCATAAAAAGCTTTGGAAAAGAGCAGCGTGAAGGGATGAAAAAAGTTCCTCAGCACTGTATGGCACATCTGAGGTGGGAGAATTAGACACCAAAGCCCTCTAAATCCAGCCCTGCTTCAGGTGCCTCCTTTCATCTGCAGCAGGAAGGGGCGACCGGAGACTTCAGCACCGTTTTTTTTTTTGTATTTTTAGTTAAAAAGTGTAGTAAGCATTTTAAGAATGATAAGCCCTTGCAAACATCAAAAGAGTGATGTGGTTTTAGCAGGGTGATGTGCTGATGGAAGGGGTGAGGGGAGCAGAGGGCCCTGCTGCCCCTTGGTCACTCATGGGGACCCTGCCCCAGAGGGGATCCCAGTCCCAAAGAGAGATCCCAAAGCACCCTAAAACCAGGCAGGTTCTGGAGCAGCTGCTTCCCTCACCCTGTTCTTAGCAGGTATCGTGCCGGGAGGGAGCAGGGAGAGAAAAGCAGGATAAAGCAGGATGTGTTTTCACATAGAGATAATTTTCTGAAGGAAAACGATAAAGGCCTCACTCTACGCTCTGTGGAAATGCACTTTTAATCAGGCTGTAATTTCTTCTATTCAGAGAGTTTTTTTAAATTTTTTTTTTTCTTTTTTTTTAAGGAGCAAAAAATCCAAATAACAGCCACGATGTGCTGCCAGGGAGCTGTGCCGTGACAAATGAGGCTCCTGCAAAGAGCAGTTGTCATCCTGCACAACCAGGGGCTGAGTGTGGAGCCAGCCCAGCTCTGTGCTCCCAGCCCTGAATCAGCCTCCAGCCCCTTCCCCTGCCCTGTGCAGCACACTGGGAACACACTGGTGTGAGATGATGGGTTTTCTGAGGAGTAGAGGTAAATTACATTAAAAAAATTAGGTGGGAATAATAGGAATTCGTTTTTAGCCTTCCTCTTCAGGTGCAAGCAAGGCTGGAGAAAAACAGATGAAATTTAGAAAGCTGCGATATCCTGTCACAGAACCACAGAATGGTTTGGGTTGGAAAAGGTCGTGAAAACCATCCAGTGCCACCCCCTGCCATGGGCAGGGACACCTCCCACTGTCCCAGGCTGCTCCCAGCCCCATCCAGCCTGGCCTTGGGCACTGCCAGGGCTCCAGGGGCAGCCACAGCTGCTCTGGGCACCCTGTGCCAGGGCCTCCCCACCCTCACAGGGAACAATTCCTTCCCTTTAACGAACCTGAATTTGATCTCTTTCAGTTTGAAGCCATTCCCTGTGTCCTGTCCCTCCATCCCTTGTCCCCAGTCCCTCTCCAGCTCTCCTGGAGCCCCTTTAGGCCCTGCAAGGGGCTCTGAGCTCTCCCTGGAGCCTTCTCTTCTCCAGGGGAACATTCCCAGCTCTCCCAGCCTGGCTCCAGAGCAGAGGGGCTCCATCCCTCTGCTCATCCTTGTGCCTCCTCTGGGCTCTCTCCAGCAGCTCCAGCTCCTCCCTGTGCTGGGACAGGGCTGGGGCAGCTCTGCAGGTGGGGTCTCACCTGAGCACAGGGGCAGAACCCCCCCTTTCCCCTCCCTGCTGCCCACCCTGGGTGCTCAGCCCAGCACAGGGCTGGATTTCGGGGTTGTCAGTGCAGCAGGAGGGAGAGAAAACCCCGCAACCTCCTGAACCTTTGGATTCCCACCCCTGCTTAAGAACACCAGCACTGAGCAGCAGCTCTGCTTGAAGGAGAGGGATCCTTCAAGCAGGACAGGTCCCCCCAAGGGCACTCACCGAAATTTTGGCCTTGACAGTGGCCAGCTTGTCCTGGGCTGCTGCCAGCTCGGCGTTGGCCCTGTGCAGAGCCTGCCTCTTGGGCTGCACCTCGCCGAAGACGCGGTGGAAGCGGGCGATGTTCAGCACCCACGAGCAGAGCCCGGCCGCCGCCGCCGACTTGGTGGCCACGAACTCGGGGTTGAACTTGGGGTCTTGCAAATAGGGCTGGAGGGCTTTGAGGCAGTTCTCGTGGATGTTCTCCTTGTTGAACTTGATCAAGGAGTCCAGGAAGCCGTCCACCCTGGCCATGGCCACTTTGGCTGCTTTCCAGCTCCTGTCTTTGGGGATCCTCCCTCCCGGGGCCGTCAGCACCATCACGGCCGCGGTGACGTTGCTGACAGCAGAAGGAGGCGACCCAAAGGACCTCAGCTCCGTCAGATTGGTCTGAAAAGGGGAAAACAAGGTTGTTAGGTAAAAATGAATGGGCTTTCTTTTCACTCTGTCTCTAACAGAGTCAGGCTCCCGGGCTATCAATCTGATAAATTGGGCTCCTCTCGGCCCCAGCAGTGCTGCCTTTAGATCACTGCTCTGCCTGGTTGCAGCACAGCTGCTGCATTCCCTGCTGCTGACACCCCACCTGGGGCCAGCACAGCACGCTGCTCCTCCCCACGCTCCTGGGGGAGCAGCAGGTTTTGTGCCCTCTCAGAGGATTGGGATAAATAAGAATTAAATCTATAGAAATAACACCCACACCCTCTGAAACATCCTTCAGAGCTTCCCTTCATGGTCCCTCCTACCCAAGCTGACATCCCAAAGCCATCCTCTGATTCCCACATCCTGCAGCCCTCAGGGGTCAGGGAATGCAGCTGCTGGGAAAGAGCCCAGACACCCTCACAGGGCAAGCAGCCACACTGCACTGGAGGGGCCAAAAGGGGCATTTTTGTCCCTAACTCCTGATTTCCCAAGTTTTCAAACTCGCTGTCACGTCTGGCTTTGCAGTTTTTTATTTTGCACTGGGTCTGCCACAACCCACATGCCATTCATCATGATCCATATAATAATTACCTGAATTATCTTCCATATATATGTAATTATCTCATATATGTATTGACTTATCTCTCCATAACACTTTAAATATCCTCTCAGTTGGCCTCAGTCACTCTCACTGCCACCAGCCCCTGCAAAAGGCATCACAGCAGGGGACAGAGGGGCTGCAGCAGGTCCCACCCCCACGGCCAAAGCCAGGCTGAGCCAGCCCACGGTCACTTCTTGTCCCACATGGAAAAAGAAATGGAAAAGGAGAGTTTAAAGTGTCAGGAACACAGAGAGAATTAACCCTGCCAAGGCTGAGCAAGGCCAGCTCTCCTGAGAGCAGTGTGGCTACAGAGGGTTCTGGAGGCACCAAGAGGGAGTATTTAAAGCATCAAAAGGATCATCCTCTCAGCACAAACACAGGAGCAGAAATCAAGGTGCAGCTGATGAGGAGGAAGCAGCCTGGACATGTCCCAGGGGCCACAGCTGCTCTTCTTTTGCAGTATCACCGAAACGTCCACACATCCACATCCTCACTGACTGTATGGATTTATTATTGGATTCCACTCAACAGCTTTTCTCACTGTTTTCCTTATTAATGTTGCATATAACCCTGCAGCCCAAGGAAGATGACTGAGATAATTGGGCAGAAACTGTACAAACACCACAAACATTGCTGATTATTCATGTCAGCGAGCAGGTCGGGCTCTCTGACATTTCCAGCCAGCAGGTAAAGGAGACCGTGGCTTCCACTGCTCTGCTGCTGCTGCTTTATAGCTCCCTGGAGAAAACCCCAGCATTTCCCTCGTCTTTGCCTAATGAGAGATCCCACAGATCCAGCACAAAGCTGGAACTAATGGAGAGACAAACATTTTCCCTTTGCACAGTCCTTTCCCTGCCATGAAGGAAATCCAGAGCACACGGGTCTGCAGCAAAGCGACCTCATCCCAAAAGCAAATCCAACAGAAACCCCGGTCTGGATGACTCCAAAGTGCTTCCCTGTCCCCCAGCAGGGCTGTGATCGAGCCATGGTTTGAGGCCTTGCTAGGTTTGTGGGTTTTCCAGCTGTGGTTTTCCAGCTGCTGCTGCCCCAGGACACTGCAGGAACTGCAGACCAAAGCAAATTTCAGGTCCATCTCTCGGGCACATCACAGAATCACAGAATGAACCAGGTTGGAAAAGACCTTTGAGATTATCAAGTCCAAACTGTGACCCAACACCTCCTCATCAACTAAACCATGGCACTCAGTGCCACATCTCAAAGTCTCAGGCTCCAAGTGGGAACCCCTGGAGCATGCTTGGAGGACAAACCTTCCAAGGCACAAAAAGTCTTCCCAAAACCAATCTCCAGCAATCAGAGCAATGCTTATCTCCTGATAACACATTTTCCCAGTGGTATCTTCCTTTGGACCAGCTTTGCCTGCTCCTCTCTGTGGCAACGAGTGAAGGGGAACATGGTACAGCCTCGTGGGTGCTCCGAGTTCCACCGGGGACCCCAGAAACACAGAATCAGCCAGGCTGGGAAAGACCTTTGAGATCATCAAGTCCAACCTATGACCTAAAACCTCCTCATCAGCTAAACCATGGCACTCAGTGCCACATCCAGACCTTTTTTTAGACACTTATGCAGCAGCAGGAAGGGAGCTGGAGGAGGGACAGTACAACGCCCAGAACTTGGGCCATCAGATGACAGAGCCCCTCTCCCCCAGGGCAGAGGAAAAACACTGGCTTTCCATGAAAATCCTCACCCTACCTTGTTGAGGGTGTTGAGAGCAGCCTGGGCAGCTGCCAGGGCAGGCTCAGCCTTGGCCAGGTCCTCCTCACAGTCCTTCTGCTTCTGCTCGACCTCTCGGGCGATGAGGGCCACCTTCCGCTCCTCCTCATCGGCCACCGCCTTCTTCCTGCTCACCTTCTCCGTCTCCACGCCCACCACCTGGATCAGCTTGTCAGCATCCTCGTTCTTCTGCTTCAGCTCCACCTCCTGGGCTGCCAGCTTGGCCTTCAGCTCATCCACCTGCAGGGCAGAGACGTGTGGGAGCTGGGCTGCCCTCCTGCTCCTCGGTGCCCAGCACGGGCTCACCCTGCAGCGGGACCCGAGGCAGGCAGGGTCCTGGCAGTGCAGGGAACATTTCCAGCTGTTGGCAGGAGCCTGCTGCTCCCTTTGCTCATGGAACACACACGATCCACCCAGCAGAGCAGGCTGGAGCAGTGAGGAGCCCATCAGGGAGCCCAGCTCCAGCAGGATGCACGGCTCGGGGAGCTGTCCCAGCCCTGCTCCCAGACAGAGGGCCCAAGGCAACACGGACACTGCTCTGGGCAGGATCCAAGGGGAAGGAGGAGGAAGATTATTTCAGATATCCTTGGCATGATTTCGTAGAGCCCAGGAGCCCCATCACACAGCAGGCACGTGAAGGGAGCTCCTGTCACTGTAAAACCAACCCCGTCAGCTCTGGGCATGAGCCCTGATGTCACAGCCCCCTGGGCAGAGGTGTGCAGCTGGGATCTGCCACAGGTCCAGCCCTTGGCAGAGCTCCGAGGGTCAGGGGGCTTTAAATGTGGTATCAGATGGGCTTGAGAAGGGATGTGCCACCATGGTGGCAGCCAGGAGGGCGCCAGGAGGGCACCAGCAGGGCCGAGGTGGCAGCTCCTCACGCCCTGCTCACACCAGGAGCCCTCGCAGCATCAGCACGGGGGGAAGCTCACACAGGCTCTCACCTGCAGACAGAAAACCTCCTGCTAAAGCCCCCATTTCAGTGAATTTACCCAAACTCTGGGCACACCACGGCAGCTTTCACTGCCTGATCTCAGGCTCATAAAGGCTCACTCAGAGCTCCTGGGGTACATCTTTACCCACACAAAAATCCTCACAGGAAGGGAAGCCAGACACTCTTTTTGGCGACACCAGAAGGGAGGGCACAGCCTGCAATCCACAGACTGAAGCTGTTGACATTCGGCATTGGCTTCACGTGGAGAGCAGCTTTTCAGGGCTCTCCACACGCCCTCCATCCATCATCCTCCCCTGCTGCCTGGCACCGTGGGACTGCTCTCCCAGGACAAAGGCAGGGCTGTAAATCCGGGCTCACATGAGCACATAATCCCCTCGTGTGGCAGCTCCTCGTTCAGCTCCGTGCCTCCGGGGGCCGCAGGAAATTGAAGTGGGCTCTGCTGATGGCAGATATGGCCGTGACCTTCTGCCCAGAAATCAGCCTTTGCGTGCTGGATGCACTCACAGAGGGGAGCTCCGGGGGTTTACACGAGCAGGACAAAGCAATGAGGGGATTAAAATCCACAGGCACTCCATAGCACCACAAAGAGCAGGGGTAAGCTGAGCCCAGGGGAACAGACAATGCCCTGCTGAGCACACGGGGAAATGACTTAGTCAGGATCTTAAAAAAGCCAGAATGCTGGAGAGAGACTGTTTGCAAGGGCCTGCAGCGACAGGACAAAAGGGAATGGTTTTAAACAGAAGGAGGGCAGGGTTAGATTGGGTATCAGAAAGAAATCCTTCCCTGGGAGGGGGGGAGGCCCTGGCACAGGGTGCCCAGAGAAGCTGTGGCTGCCCCTGGATCCCTGGCAGTGCCCAAGACCAGGCTGGATGGGGCTGGGAGCAGCCTGGGACAGTGGGAGGTGTCCCTGCCCATGGCTGGGGGTGACACTGGGTGGGCTTTAAGGTCCCTTCCAACACAAACCAGTCTGCGTTTCTGTGATTCTGTGAGAAACCTGTGAGCAGCTTCCTGAGTGCAGAACAATCTGATAAGCAATTAGTAACGTGAGGTGGAAAGCGAAAGAGCAAAGCAAATGAGAAATCCAAGGGTAATGTGCTGTGACTTCATCAGGGAAAGGAAGGGAGAAGCCCTTGCCTACGACCAGAACAGCATGAGAAAAATTATTAAACAGAAGAAAACCTGGAGGGCAGGCTCCCAGAAGACTCATTTTATCTGATTGTCCCTGCCTTGTTTCAAGAACACAAAATACATCAAAAGGTCAGCGATTAATTGATAGCACCAGCCAGGCTCGGATCTGGAATCCAGTGATGCAATATTAACCAAAGCCATCCCCAGAATTACTCAGCAATGGGCGCTGACCCCTCGGTGGCACTCAGCACTCTGAAAAACAAATGACTCATCCCACACATCTTCCCAATCCATTATGTCCTAATAGGAAGGAGGCTTCAGCTTCCCTGAGAGCTGAGGATGAGAGATGGTTGTGAGCTGATGGGAAACATTGCTGGAGGAGGAAAGTTGGTCAACAGCAGCAAGGTGTCCAAACCCCAAAGGAAAAAGGAAATAAAAGGGGGAGAGGGGGCAAAAGGGGCAGAGTAAAAGGAGGCAGAGAGGTTATTTTGAAACTGGAACAGCAAAGTCAAAAATACCTGCAGCTCCTGGCACAACAGCCACTCTGAGCCCACAGAAACACACAAACCTCATAATTAACTCGTCACTTTTCACGGTACCAAGCAGCAGGACCCTGGAGAGCGCCAGAGATGAGCTCCACCCTCAGAGCTGAGACACAGCCAGGGGATACCCAGGGATCAAAATCCTCCACCTTTAGTTTGGAAATCCCCTCCACCCCCAGCACATCACTGCCAAGCACAACCTGCAGGCGACACATCCGAGTGAGAGAGAGGACTCAGCACTTCCTCAGCCCCAGGACCAAGCATTTCCATGGGTCAGTGTGAAGCTCAGCTTTTAAAATCCATATTCAAGATTGAACATGCTGGTGTGATTTCCAGGACTGATAAATATCCCCACTCTGGTTTCAAATCAACAGCAGATTTGACTATTGCGCACAGCTGGTAATTTAGGTGTTTAATTTTAGGCCCCCGGTGCTAATTTTAGATTCGAATTTGACATATTTGTCCTCACTGCTCTGCATCTGAATTACCTGCACGAGAAGGCACCTCTCACCCCAGCAGGAAAGTTACCAGACACCAACACTGTGCTCTTTCACCCTTCTTGTGATTGGATTTTCCCATCCTCATTGCCTCCAAATCCTCCACCTCTGCTCTGTGGCTCGTCAGAGAACCCTGCCCACCCAGCACCCACTGAGGAGAAGCCTGGAGAATGCAGAAGGGTTCCCACGTGTCACAACACACCCGAGGACTTGTTCTCAAAGGATTCATTTCATATCAGCTGCTCCCAAAAAATAAACTTAATCCATCTTATCCACCACTGGGGACTCCTCAAAAAACAGAAGCACCTCACAGGTCATCAGAGCTGTTGCCTGCATGGGTGAGGTGGGCTGAGGTGAGGTTGTTGGAAAATATACCAAGTTTCAAATATTTTATTTTATAATTTTAGTCAGGTTTGTTCATCTTTGCCCCCGGGGAAGGGAATTTAAGTTTCTTTCTGGGGCGTTGTTCCACCAGGTGAGGCCTGATGAGCTGAACATCCCAACAGACTGGGAGTAGCACAAAAGGTACACAAAATATAATGACCATTAATGACCATCAATGACCATCACCTCCAAACATCACCCCTGGCATGGTCAGGAACACCTGGTCTAGGAAAAGAGATAAGAATGAGGACCTAATTAGCATCAGAGGCAAAGAGATCTGTAACCAACAGGAAACCAAACACTGAGAACTCCATAACTTGGGACCAGTGGACACTGAACCAGTGAATCTCTCTGGGTTTTGACTGTATAAAGTTTGTGAAAATTCTGGTCAAACCCATGTGTGGTGGAATGATTTCCTCTGCACACCCAGGCTATGTGTGGATGAAATGATTTCTGTTGCACATCCTGGCCAGAATAAAGGAATGCCTTGATTCTCTAACACTGAAAATGATGTTGGAGGGGTTTTGTTTTTCCTGCAGGTTCGGTGACGAGGTGAGGTGAGCTGAGGTGAGGTGAGCTGAGGTGAGGTGAGCTGAGGTGAGATGAGCTGAGGTGTGCTGGGCAGTGAGGGCACAGCCTGGTCACTCTGCTGGGTGCCACCAGTGCTCTCTGCTACCCCTCCCCTACAAAGGAGATGCTAAAACCTGCACAGGGGACGTGGCACGTGCCCACCCCTCCTGTGCCCTGCTCCGTGAGCAGAGGCTGTTGGAAGGGAGATGGAGATTTCAGCACTGAGAGGCACCAGCCCAGCCCATCCCTCACCCCCAGGCAGGCGTGTGTCCCCTGGAGCGTGGCAGACGGGATTGATGTCCCCAGCCACACCCAGAGCAGGAGTGTGGCAGGGGATGGACCTGCCAGTCCTTCACTCTCACCAACTCCCTGCATTCCTCCAGGAGGAGGATTCCTCTCTTCCTTCAGGAGAGCCCTGTTTGCCACTGCAGAAGCTTTGTGAGCAAACATTTGTGAGAGTTAATAGGATATGAAATGGAGAGAAAGATGGGAGTGTAGCAACAGATGTAGGTGTCACTGCAGAGAGGTTTGGGAAACACCCAGAACAACTTCCAGTCATTACCAGAGGAGAGTGGCAGGGTGAGTCTTTAGCAGGGGGATTTTGGGATGACTAATGTGCATTTCAGACATGTATTAGCTTTCCTTAAAGATGGATAACATAATGGAAGGAGAAATGAACATCAGCCTCATTTTAACAGCATGCACTATTTAGTTTGAAAGAGTCTTGCTGAAGATATTGTAGGTTTCCTGGATCCAACTCCAAAAATCACTGACTGTCCTGTATTTTCTAAGCTGTTTTGTCACTGCATCTGAAATTTAACCATTAAAAGAGGATGACAGAGTCAGCTGGATTCCAATCTCATTTTATTTACTGAAATCTTTCAGTTACCTTCCAAACAGCAGAGACTGCACACACACCTCTCCATTCTCCTTTCCAGTGCAGAGCATCACTTCTTCTCCTCCAGAAACCCAGCTCAATCCCAGACTAGAGCCAGCATCCAGCACAAATTTTCTCCCTGTCAAGTTCTCCCTCAAACCAGACCAGAGAAACAAGGAAAACCAACCCCGAGGGCTCCTTACCTGTGCAGAAGTGCTCTTGAGCTTCTCCAGGCCGTTCTCCAGCCGCTCCATTTTTGCCTTTAAGTCCTTGTCCTTTTTCAGCAGCAGGCTCTGGTAGAGTTTGATTTGCTCCAGGAAGGATTTGGGGGTGGTGTAGTTGTAGCGGCGCTCGTTGCTCAGGTACAGCCGGGACATCTCGTTCACACTGATGTGGACGTGGGCCATGAATTTGCTTATTGAGCCTTTCACTGAATCCTAAAAGGAAGATGGGAGGACGAGGAGAAACTGTTTTAAATAGAAAACTATATATAACTTATAGAAAACTTATATATAACACAGGTCTGTGCTGAATATAAAGGGATTTGGTAACTTTTCATTCTGCTGCAGCACCTAAGCTGATCCCTTTTCACTGTTATCTCTAAAATAACTTTGTTGCTCCTGTACTTTATACCTCTTTTTATATCTTTTTATCTCCCACATTATCTTATTCCAAGCAATTTCTCTACAAAATAACTGCTCTTTTAAGTATAAATTTGGGCTTTTCTTCCGTACAAACGGGAAAAGTGCACACTCCTGAAAAGAAACATTGTAGACTTTATTCTTCCTAAATCCAGCCCAGAAAAACTAAATAAACAGAAACGGATCTCTATTCTAGTAGCAGGTTGTCATCACTGAGAACTCGACCTATTTTTGCCCTTGAGAATTCCAGAGGCTCAGGCTCAAGTGGGAGAGCAGAGCATTTTCCCTGCAGCGCTCAGGAGCAGCAGATTATTTTCTGTATGGGTTTGGGGCTGCCTCTGTGCAGGCAGAGCCATCCCTCCCCTGGCAGTGCCATCAGCTCCCAGTAACACCAGCTCCCAGTAACATATCAGCTCCCAGTAACACCAGTACCCAGTAACACCAGCTCCCAGTAACACACAGCTCCCAGTAACACACCAGTAACACAACAGTACCCAGTAACACCAGCTCCCAGTAACACACCAGCTCCCAGTAACACCAGCTCCCAGTAACATA
>VWZT01001268.1:0-20080 GCA_013397055.1 Pachycephala philippinensis | reverse complement strand
CCCCGGCGCAGGTCCCCGCGAGGAGCGCGGCGCTGTCCCTGCGGAGCGCTGATAGCGGGCTCCATGAATCGCCCCTTTCAGCCCGCGCGCCGTGGGCAGCCAGCCTTTATCTGCAGCCCCGAGGAAGGAAAAGCAGAAAGCAGCTAAAAGCCTTTCTCTCCCCCCCGTTCTCTGATGTTCTGGAAGGCACTTTGGGAGATTAATATTGCAGCGGGGCCCTCCTCCTCCTTCCCCTATCCCCAAAAATCCCCGTTGCGACCGAGCGCGCTGATAAACTTCAAAATAAAAACAGATGTGGCAGGAAGAATGATTTATGGACTCCCCCACACGCTCCTGTTTCTATGTAATGCCCAGGGTTTGGGGCTTTTTTTTTGGTTTATTGTCCACTTGAATTATTCAGCTTATTCCTACTTCTAAATATGAGCAGGAAGAGAGGTGGGAACAACACCCAGAGCTAAAAACATGAACATGAGGAGAGTGAAGCACTGCTGAAATGGGACTGGAAGTGCCAGAAATCCAAAGTGGTGGCTGCAGATCACAGATGTGGAAAACGAGGGAAAGAAGTTATGTGGAAGGGAAGGAAGAGAAAGGGAAAAAAGTCAGGAAGTTGTTGGAAAATCAATTCAATCAAAAAATTGCAAAAAATGAACTCTGTGTTGGTCAGTAAGCAGAAAGTGAATGGAACTGGGACAAGTGAGAGTGTGGGGGATAATGCAGTGAAAAACAAATAAATGTGAAGACACGAAATGTTCAGATATCACCTGAAGAACCATGAAAGCCTCTAAGATGCACCCCAGGGCCTCCCAGCTATTCCCAGTCACAGGCGAAGACATAAAAATATGTTTGGAGAAGCTCGGAGATCAAACTGAGCAGGGAAATGTGATTTGGGAGCATAAATTCACCTTTATGAGCAATCTTGGGATGGCTGTAATTTGGAAAGCTTCTCTTCAGACGCCTTAAATGGGAGCTGATAACACTAATTACTGATGTGTGATGATTAAAATCTGCATTGAATAATTAGGTCTGCAAAGAGGACATGGGAATTGTCTTACTGTAGAACTGGTGCGCGCAAGGCCTTGGGGTAACAGAGATGTCGAATTAAAAAGAATTTAAAATTATTTTATCTCATATTAAGCATCCTCAAAGACAAACACAAGTGTCTCTATCAGTGCCCAGGTAAATCATCAATAAATTACGTGTATGGAGAGAGATTTTGGTGGAGAAGAGGGGCTTGAACTTGGGGAATTTCTTCCCCAAGTCGCGGTGCCGGAGCAGCCCCCGCGCATTTCTGCCTTTCTAGCATTTCATGCCTGTTTTCACTCAAGTGTTTATTTCTATAAACAGACCCAACCTCAGAAAACAATATAATGACATCCTTCCTGGGGGAGCAGGGGGCAGGAGTTTCCTCCCATTCCTCCGCAGCGTTTCCGCCGGGTTTTGATTTTCAATAATCCGAGGGGTAAACGGCCGCTTTTGAACTCTGCCCTCTGCCCTTTTTATTTGGCAACCTGGGCAAAGATCAAGCCCGGAGTCAAAAGTGTCAGCAAAAATGGCTGGGATATGGGAGAGCTTCCCTTTAGGAAAGGACTCGTGATTATGTTTACAGAATTCATTACAAACTCGGGGCCCGGATTAAAAGCAAATGTTTAAGTGTCCTGTGGGGAATTGCAGCCTCAGGGATGCAGCTTCCGAGGGATCTGCAGGAGGCTGGGAGCACCCCCAGGAAAAAGGGGTGATAAAGGTAAGGTGTGGGTGTGGGGTCACCCAGAGAACTGGAGGTAAAAAGTGGGGAGAAAAGAGGCAAAAAAAGGGGTTTCGCTGCTTTAAAACCAAGACTGAGAATGCAGGATGGAGCAGCTCAAAGTGGAGACACAGTTCTGGAAATATCTGATCGTGGGGGAATCCCTGGTGAAGGGAAATCAGTTTTGGCATGGAGTGGGGACAGTCCAAGGCAGAGAGATTTCACCAGAACATGTTGAAACCAGCACTTTATCAAAGTCTATGCTTCTAAAACAGAGAGATTTCACCAAAAAAAAGTTGAAAACAGGACTCTATTAAAATCTGTGCCTCTAAAGACAGAGATTTCACCAGAAAATATTGAAAACAGGACTTTATTAAAATCTGTGCCTCTAAAGACAGAGATTTCATCAGAAGATGCTGAAAACAACACTTTATCAAAATCTTTACCTCTAAACCAGAAAAATTTCACCAGACGATGCTGAAAACAACACTTTATCAAAGTCTGTACCTCTAAAACAGAGAAATTTCACCAGATAATATTGAAAAGAGCCCTCTGTCAAAACCTGTACCTCTAAAGCAGACAGAATTCACCAGACCTCTTTGAAAACAGCATTCTATCAAAATCCGTGCCTCTAAAGACAGAGAGATTTCACCAGACCATGCTGAAAACAGCACTTCATCCAAATCTGCACTTTTAGTCTCATTCTGAGCATGTGGAAGAGCCGTTTAACAGCACAATCTGCACGAAGGGCAGCACACACAGGGGCAAAGCAGCTCCAGAGTTATTTATTCCCCATTCCTGCTGCTCCATCACAACCCAGCAGCTGAATTTTGCCATCCCATCTCCTGTTCCTGCTGCTCCAAGGCCTCTGTGCCACGGAGCCAAGGCTCAGATGGATGCTCCGGGGGTGCCACATCCCTGTGGATCATGGAACGGCATTTTTCACTTTGAAGGAGGATCTGGGAACACCAGAGAGGCAAATAATCTAAACAGGACCCTTTTCTTCTGCAAGAACCTGGTGGTAATTGCTGCTGACAGGGCTCCTGTGCAGCTCTGGGGTCTCAGGAAGGGCTGGAAACCATCTCAGAGCTGATTAACACGAGGAGTTATCCCTGCCCCTGGCACAGAGAGCCCACATCCAGCATCAGCCACGGGGAACTCGGGGGGATTCATGGATTTGGGATGGAAAGGGGTGAAAAGCAAATTGTTTGAAGTTGGTTCCTGAGCTGGCTGGAGGTAACTTTGTGGCTTTTTTGGTTATGAATGTTTTGAGGCCGTTGATGCCTAAAGAGCCAACCCAGAAACAGAGACTGGACAGGAGGAAGGGAATAAAGGTGGATATTTATTGGAAAGGCCTTCAGAGGCACACCCTGGGCAGGCCAAAGGCTGCACCCAAGATGGACCCCGAGTCACGAGTTCTTCACACTTTTATAGCTTTGCTCCATTTGCATCTCAACCCAATTTCACCAATTAAACTTTAGCTAATGATGGAATTTCCCCTCAGCTTGCCCCCCTTCTCAAGATGCTGGGTTACACATTTTGGGCCTAGGCCGGGCTGGGTGTCCTTGGAGAGCAGCCTGGAGAGGCTTTGTTCTGTCTGTCTCAGCATGAGAGAGCAGCAGCTCCCAGGCTGCAGGACACTGCAGAGTTACACACTGGGAATGCAGGGTTTGAAAAATATAAAAGCTAAAACCTGAGGCATCACTGTCAGAGCAATTGTTCAGAGTCACTCGTGACAGGACTTGGGGAACCAAAAGTGGTTTTAATTTTTTACTGAGGTTTGCAGGATGTCAGTGGTGAAGGCAGGGTGATTCCCAGTGTTTGGAATTCTCTGGAACAAAGCTGTTTTGGATACCCCTGACAAGCCTGACATGGGGAACCTCCTGAAGAACCTCTTGGAATTTCCTTAATTGCTGATATCGGAGAGCCACAGAATGGTTTGGGTTGGAAAGGACCTTAAAACTCATCTCATCCCCTTGCCATGGGCAGGGACACCTCCCACTATCCCAGGATGCTCCAAACCCATCCAGCCTGGCCTGGGACACTTCCAGGGATGGGACAGCCACAATGTCTAAGAAAAAGAAAATCTAAATGAAAAACAATGCAACTTTCCATGTTTAAATTCTTCTGCACAACCCACAGGCACTACTGACCAGTGTGGAACCAAAGCATCACCTTAATCTGGATTTTTCTCCAACATGTGCTAAAAATCTCTCCCCATTCCACCCAATTTAGCAACTTCAGCATTGCCAGCACAGCCTTGAACATATTTAATTTAATTGAAGCGACATGGGCAATGGCAGAGCCCCGGGAGACTCTTTAATGGGTCACTCATCCATCAGGGTCCTGGGCCAGGGGCTGCCTGCCCTTTGGGGGTTGTTTGTGCTCGCACAACATCGCTCCCCAGAGCTGCTGGGGAATGGCCAACATTTTCCAAGGATATCTTCGGATTTCACTGCGGCCTGGCTGTCAAACTCTGTGTATTTTTCCAACGTCAAACAGGTTTTAAGATGGAGGAAGGAGATAATGTGATGATAAAAAGGCTCGAGCAATTTAAAGGTAGCTTTTAAAACATTATACGCAGCACGGGAGAATTGACTTTTTCCCCAAATTTTCGGTGGAACACGTGTTCAGAGTGGGCCAGGAGCAGATTTTCATAAAGAAAATAAATGTGTGCATGTCCCCACTGCACATGAACAACACTCACCCCACCATGTGCTGCTGCATTTTTGTTGTTTTTTTTTTTTCTCTCCAAGGCGTATTTTCAACTTTCTTTTCTATCAGCTTGTAAAACATGATTTTTATTCTTCCTTTAATGGCCTGGGCTAATTACTCCCGGTGACCTTTGACCTTCAAGTGCCTTCATTTATGGTAGCACATTCCTTTCAACAGAAACATATTGGGTTTTTTTACAGGGTGCTGATGTCTGGCCTGGCAGCCCAAAGCTCCAAATCCAACAGCATCCACGGAACAGCCTCGTCTGGGAGCCAAAAGCATCGTCCAGCTTTCTCCTAAACAGCATGAAAGTTTCACCTGAGCAGAAATACCTAGATTTCTTTCCATGTTAGGATTTTGCTGCTGTAATTTGTCAGGGAAAATGGCTAAATTTGGGCAATTGTGGAGGCATGGCAACGGAGCAAAGATTAACTGTGCTGGTAAAAAGATCCCTGAAGGTCCAAGGCCAGCTTGGAGCAACCTGGGATGGTGGAAGGTGTCCCTGGCCAGGGCAGGGCGTGCAAAAAATTTAAATTTAAGGTCCCTTTGAGCCCAAACCATTCCATGATTCCTGTGGTTGGTGCACCCAGTTTCTGAGGAGGGCTGCCTCTGTTGGTTCAGTGACACAACACATTCTAATATCATTTAGTGATGTATCCCTGCATTATTTCCACTCATTATCACACTACAGAGAAGACTTTTAGTGCTCATCCCTTCCCCAAACAGAATTCTGCTCCTGAGGATTTAAAATCCAGGCAGCAAAAAACAAAATCCAGGCATGTCCCAAGGTTAATTCCAAAACTAGAATTCAGCAAGAATATTCTGTTGGAAACATCACGAAAGGGTTCAAGCAAATACATGGAAGTAAAAAATAAAGTCAGAATCCTGAAGGGTTGTGTGCAAACAAGGAATTAGGGGTGGGCTCATGGCTGGGGAAATTGGTTGGGTTGAAAGTTTTTCTTTCTGTCTTAACCTCTCCCTGATCTTTGACAAATTGCTCAGAATTTGAAACTGGAAATTGCTGAACCTTCTGGCCTAATTCAGAAAAGCACAGAAGCCCCACATGAACATAAAATTTAAGTCTGTTCAGAAAGATATTTAACCACGAGTCAGGACTCTCCAGGAGAGAGGAAGAGCTGAATTGGGCTTCCTGTCCCAGATTTTTTTATGTAAAAACCTCGTGTGAGGAGGAGCAGGAACATTAAACACATTAAAGCTGCTCCAATGCTGCTGCAATGTCAGGAAAACCCAGTCAGGCAGTTCCTAAGTGGACATGATGCAGTGCAAAAAAGAGAATTATTCTTTGTCAGTCACTTCTTACCCTAAAATAGCAAAGCAAACCCCAAAAATGTTTTGGTTGGGTTTTTTTTTGTTTTGTTTTGTTTTTTTTTTTTTTTTTTTTTTTGGGTGTTTTTTTTTTTTTTTTTTTTTTTGGGTGTTTTTTTTTTTTTTTTTTTTTTTGGGTGTTTTTTTTTTTTTTTTTTTTTTTGGGTGTTTTTTTTTTTTTTTTTTTTTTTGGTTGTTTTTGTTGTTGTTGTTGTTGTTGGGTTTTTTTGTTTGTTTTTTTGTTTTTTTGTTTTTTGTTTTCTTTGGGGTTTTTTTTGTGGTTTTTTTTTGTTTGTTTGTCTGTTTTTTGGGGGTTTTTTGGTTTTTTTTGGTTTTTGTTTGAGATGCCCTCGATTGAACACTGGGGAGAGAAGAGGAAGAGTCCCCCAGAAAATGAATGTGCTCGTAGGTGTTTCGCAGTAGTTACATCGTTCTCCTGATAAGCCTTTAAGCTTTTGGGTTATTTTTCTTGGGTCTTTTTGAGTTTTTCCTCCCTCCCTCCTCCTCCCCTGCACTAATTCAGCCTCTCAGAGCGAGCCCATTTACTTGCTCCGTTGTCAACGCATCTGGACATCTTGTCAAAACAATATAATTTTACTTTGTAACTTTTTGACACCGGTATTTATTGCACCTGTCTCTGCTCATGATTTATGACTTGTCTGGTGAGTATTACTCCACAGCCCCGAGTTTACAATACCAGATAAGTGAAGCATTTGAAGTCCCGAATGGGCTGCAGATTTAGAGATGGAGATTTGTCTCCCCTCCTCCAAAAAAAAGGGAAATTAAGATGAGCGTTTTCGCCCGTTTTTTCTGGGTGGTAGAAATCAAGAGCATCAAAAGTTCTTTGAAAAGAGGAAGGGAAAGAAAAAGAGAATAATGGTGCTGTCTCTAAGAGGAGGAATTGAGTGAAATGGTCTTTGCTTTGCGGAGGAGGGGGTTGTTTTAATTAATCAATATCTGATTATCTGGGCAGCATTTTAACCCCCAGGACTGTGTCAGTGCTGAGGACAACAGCATTATGCAAATTACAGCATTCAGAAGTATCCAGCAGCCTGACATTCTGAATTATTATTTGTAACACACTTTTTGGGATGAAATTCACTCCTACTGAGCACTGAAACATTGGGGCCAAATGTATAAAATCTACACTTTACCTGAGCAACCCCACGGAACAAATTGAGTTTATTCACTCACGAGTGAGTGAAGGAGAAGCTGTTGTAGAATGTGAGTCTAAATATTTGATAAAAGTCACAATTTTACCTTGTGAATTACCCCATTTTTCTTTTCTCCTTTCGTTTTAGAAACCTTAAATTTGGGGCCTGAATAACTTGACAGTATCCCTAAAATATATGGCATTTTTGCAAGGAATTTGTTATTCTATTGCTGTTAAAGCAGGGTTTTCACATTTGCCAGACTTTAAAACAAATCTGGGCTTCCTCCCTAGCCCAGGTCCTTTTCCAATCTGATTCCATTGGGGATGGAACACAAAACCCTTGGCACAGCTTGGTGGTTTCAATGGAAGTCATGGAAGAATCCTTCCCGTTAATCCCACCCAAGCCAAAGCAACCTCTAAAGGTGGGAATGTAAAGGGAAATGTAAAGGTGGGAATGTCAGGGAAAATTGTTTTGTAAACATTTTCATTTGTCAAAATTTCCTTGGATTCAAAAGGTGCTGGACAGGGTTTGTTATTCCAGAGCCCTGGGGGTCCGTACCAGTGAGATTCCCTTTGATAGGAATTGGGTGGAAATCAGGGATTTTAAGCTCTGGAAGGAAAGCTTCTGGGGATTTATATCAGTGGGATTCCCTGCACTGATCCTTTGATAAGAACTGGCTGGAAATTAGGGATAGTAAAATCTGGGAAGCTCTAGAAGGAAAATCCCTTGGGATTTATATCAGTTGGATTCCCTGCACTGATCCTTTGATAGGAATTCAGTGGAAATCAGGAATTTTGAGCTCTGGGAAGCTCTAGAAGGAAAATCCCTTGGGATTTATATCAGTGGGATTCCCTGCACTGATCCTCTGATAGGAATTGGATGGAAATCAGGAAGTGTGAGTTCTGGGAAGCTCTGGAATGAAAACTCCATGGGATTTATATCAGTGGGATTCCCTGCACTGATCCTCTGATAGGAATTGGATGGAAATCAGGGATTGTAAGCTCTGGGCAGCTCTAGAAGCAAAACCCAGGATTTCTCTTCCAAGCATTTTTCATTGTTCAAGTTAAAAACAAAGCAGAAAATCCCTCTTTTTTGAAGGATCCGTGGCAAACACCATTCTGTAACTCCTGCCTGCTGGAATATCAGGGAAAGGACAGAACACCCTCCGTGCCCAAGGCTGGTACTTCCCAAAGCCGAGTCCCGGATCCGTGGCAGCCCAGGCCCCTCTCCTGCCCCAAACCTGGCACGTTCCCGAATCCTTTGATGGATTGCCAAGGAAAGCACGGGGCAGGAATCGCTGTGCTGCTGCCGAGGCGCTGGAGCACGCGGGGCAGCGGGAGCAGAGATTCCATCAACAGCCCCTGAACAAAAGCCTTGATTCAGTGGCCAGCCCGGGCCTTGGGTGCTCCTGGGCTTTAGCAGGAGCTCAAAAATGGGGAATTGACTCCCGAGCTGGCTGAGAAATTCCAAATCTTGATTCCTTCAGGGAAGAAGGCACAGCCCTGCTTTTTTTTTCTGGTCCAAGAGTGACTTTTTAAATTCTTCCTTGCCTTTTAAAATGGGAAATAGCAAGGCTGGCTCAAGAGTCAGCTGTAATTAATGGCTAATTCGGAGATATCTCCCTTATAGATTCCTGAATTTAGGATCAGGGGATCAGTTTGGATTCTCACCTCACCAAAACTGCTGCTTTAAAACTCAGCAAAAATCCCTCACATGTTCTACCATTTGCCCTCTCAGAGGACAGAATCTGTCTGCACATAAAACTGATTAAATGTGTATTTGTTACATATTAAATGATGTATTTTTATTGTCTGTGAGCCTTTTTTGTGCTTGAAAGGGCTGAAATACAGAAGATTTTGACAGAGCAAAGGGAGAGATTTCCAAAATCTCCTCATTCTGGCTGTTGCACACAGAATTTTGCACTCATTTCTATTTGAATTTTGAGCAATTTGGCTCAATCTTAGAAGTCTTTTCCAACTAAATGATTCCATGATTTCTGAGTCAACCTATTCAAAAACACTTTCAGACTTTTTTCCACTAACAACCAGCATTTTTTGTTGGACAATTTATTGTGTTTGAGCTGATGTGAAGCTGTCCTTGCAAGTCAGAAGTGGCTGCTCCAGGTTTAAAAGCCGAACTTTGGAATTTCGTGGCTGAATTTTCCTTTCAAGCGATGTGCACAGGACTACTGCATTTAGAAAGAAAAACTAACATTTGATTATCTTACGAAGCCCTGAAGGCAGAATGAAAATGATGTTAAAATAAGAAACTTCCAGATTGTTTACAGATTTCCATCCAACTAGAAATACATTTTCAGTCACTTAGAGCAATTAAATTACACATCCTGATAAACAAGCAGGAATTAAGTGAAATTTCATACAAAGTTTAAATGAAACTCAGATCTCTTCAAGCCTGGCTTGGGAGACTTTGTGAAACACCACCCACTAATGGTTCTTTACGTCCTGAAAATTGAAGTGTTCTCTCCTAGAAGCAACAAAGAAGTTGGGTTTCTGTTTAGTCACAGCAAAGATGAGACAAAAATACTGAATTTTTGTTCATTGTTGTTTGACCAAGCCCAGGTGTGTGATGGGAGACACCATCCCTGACCTTCAGGAGGGAAGAACATTTGGAATAAACACACTCCCAACAGGTCAAGGTGGTAACAACCAACAGTTGGAAGGGACAGAAAACTGCAGCCTTCAATCCTTAATAAAGTTTTAGAGACCAGGCTGAGCTGCTCCATGGACAAGTTATTCCACAGCTCTGCACCCTATGGAAGTCCCTAATCCTTCCTTGAAACAAGTGCCAATGGATACTGATAAAACTCCTGGCAGATAAGCTTCGATCCAGCCCACCCTGCTTTATCACTGGGATGGGGAAGGAATTCCAACCCAGAGTGCTCACAGCATTCAAAATATATGGAATTTTGCTGTTATCCTCAGCAGGGCTGGACTTGATCCAGCGCATGAGGCCTGATGGAGCTTTCACTGGAGTTAAACCAGAGCATCCAGGCCCCCGTCTGGAGCTGGCAGCTGTGCCTGGACACATCTGGCTGGGCTGAAACACCTCACCAGGCTGGCCAGTGAAATCCAGCTGGTTTGAGGGCCTGGGAGCTCGGGATGGGATCGGGGAGGGAGAACATCGGGCAAGTCCAAGGCACTTTGGCTCTGGGTTCTTGATGAGCTGGCTCTCAGTGGGTTCTGGTTCCATTTACACCCTCTCCCAGGTAGGATAAATTATGAAAGCCCACAGCCCTTCCATTTCTCCTGGAGATAATGAGCACGAGTCAATTCTTTCCATAAAAACCAGGGGAAAATCACATTGCTGCTCGTGCTTAACCAGCTCAACCTGTGGTTGCCAAGCCCGTGACATCACCACTGGCAACATCCAGGGCTCCAGATTAGAAGTAGCCCAATGACATCACCCTGCCCGTGTCTATCTAACAGCTGGTTTCTGTATATTGTGTAATTTTAGATCATTATTCATGGTTTGGGTCAGTATAATTCAGGAAGTGCAAAAATTGCCAAGAAAAATTGACCTGGAACCAGTTCAAAGAGACTCAATTATTTTATTGATTAGACTCCTTAGCTTTCATTTCGCAGCAGAGCCATCATGAATCATCGATACCCAACAATATCTGAGGCACTTCTCCGCGAGCCGAATTAAGTGCTCCCAAACAAGGTAAGCTTTGAAGGCCTTCGAGCTGTTGGAAAACAAGATAGCCCAGATGATTTGCTGGCCAGCCCTGAAAAGGGGCCAGGAGCTATTTACTGAGGCAAGTGGTTTGTTTGAACTGGAGTTTTATTTATTTTCATATTTGACTTGTTGACTTCATCTCCGCCTTCAGCTCAAAGGCTCGTGTTTGAACCAAGGGGAGCGTGGGCCAGAAGGAGCCTTGTGAGAGGCCTCAGCAGGCACGGCCCCAGCTCTGAGATAAAGCCCCAAAAGCCTGGTGGAGGAAGGGGGGAAAAAGTAAAAGGAAGGGGGTAAAAAATGCTGGGAAGGGTTTTTATTCCGGAGGTTTACGAGGAAGGGCAGCCGTGCAGAAAGCTCCGTGTGAGGAATCTGTGGAGGGCGGTGGGAGGGAAGCTCTGCATGGCTGGGCTTGGATAAACACATCTGCCAGAGGCTCCTGAGCACTCGGGGTTACCTTTGGGAGGTGCTGGGGGGGAGAGTTTCCTTTGTGATCCACCCTAAAATCAGCTCAACTCAGGGATTGGAGAAAATCTTGAAAACTGGGCTTCTCAAGAGAAAACTTGAGAGAAAGCACAATTTTCTGTCAAGTTACTCCAACAGCAACTCCCAGGGCTCTTCTGCCTCCAAAACATGTCCTGAGGATGGCTGTGGGGATACTGGACCAGTTTCCCTGTAGTGAATCCCTAAATGCCTTTAGGAATGCCCCAAACCCATATTACCAGTGTTAAACAGGACTAGAGCAGAACACAAGGATTTTGGGTGGGAAGAGAGATAAGTCTGGGTCACAGGAGGAGCTGGAAGCAGCTCAGCCCTTTCCTGGTTATTAGAGCACAACCAGATCCTAACAACCTCAGCCCTGCAGGAACATCTGAAGAAAATATCCCAGTCCTGGCAGGGATTTCCTGTTATGGATGTGCTGATCCCAATTAACTGGGGCTGGGAAAGCGTCCTGGGAAGGAGCACTCGGGATTTACAGAAACCAAATGAGTTTGAACCTGGTCCTGCAGCCTCCAGAGGCATCCATGGGCTATCCTGTTTCTTGGCCTAGCAGAAGGAAAGAGTTTTGGGGCCTTCTCTTTCTGAAAAAGAGAAAAATCAGAGACTTTCTGAGCCAGGGCTTTCCCAGTTCCTCTGGGATCTGACCTGGTTCTCTGGCACAGCTTGCACTGAGTATCCTGGTGGCTCTGGAGATGCCAGCTGGGGCTTGGAGAAAGTGGAAAACCAAACAATTGAAACAAAAAGATCTGAGTTCAGCTTTTAGACCTTATTCCCCATGATAAGCAACACTTGAATAACGCTGCTGTACAAGGGTGAAGTCCTTTGGAAATGGAAAAAGGGGACAACAAATGCCAGATTTGTTGTTTATCTCCCTGGAATTTTCCTTTTCCTCGAAGAGGACAAACCATTGGGTGCAAACAAGGCACCTTTACTGCTTTCAAAACTAAATATTTCATATCCTTACCATCAGCAGTCAAGCTCTTCTATAAACTGGAGGTATTCTTGCCTTAGATTTTTAGGAACACCAGAAAAACCTCTTACCCCAACCAAAAACCTTTTACCTGCCCAATAACTGCACTTTTCATGCCCCTGGTGATCTCATTTCATCATTTACTTGATGTCCTCTTACCAAAAAAGTCTGGCTTGCAATTCTAAATGTTTAGGGAAGACATCCTTGTAGTTAAATCTTAATTAAAGTCTTAATTAAAATATTTGTGGGGCAAAAAAAATCTGGCCTTGCATTTCCAGTCAGAGTGGGCTTTTCCAACCTGAAGGATTCTATAATTCTACCAGCTTTCTTTATTCCTTCATTTATGGTTTTAAAACACAGAAGCCCATTAGTAGGCAATTTTAAAGCAATAAAATCAAGCTTATAAGCTTAAACTTATTCTCCAGATGATTTTATTACCCAAATCTTTATGAAGATTAATAATAATCGCCATAAATGTGTCCTGAGAAAATATCCCCTCTTATCCTGTCTCTATCAGGAGAAACAGTGGAAAGATTCTCTAAAATTACTATTTTTATTAAGATTTAATGTTCGTTACCGAGAAAAATTTTTAGTCTTCTGGTTATTTTGGTTATCTGGTTATTTATTTTCTATTATTTTTGCCATCTGTTCCCCAATAAGAAAAGTCCTTTCCTCCTTCCTGATTTCAACAGCCAAACACGAAATCTGCGGTGATCACGCTGTAATTCTGTTTTCTTTCAAAGCTTGTGCATTAAGTACTTTCCCTCAAGCACTTCCAGGCTGGATCACATCCCTGTCTGAACATCCCACTTCAGGAAGGGGGGGGAATCCCACTGACATTTCCCTTATCAGTTCCGAGAGGATTTTTGCAGCATTTAACACAGTGCTCGGAGGAGACAGCCGGGATTTGGGGGAGGATGGCCACAGATAAGGAGCTTCCCTCGGCTCTCTTTGCCAAACCTCAGAACACGCTGAGGATTATTTGCTTTATTTAACGTTTTCTCTTCATTTTCACGCTCTTAAAGGAGAAAATCACGCTTGAAAAAACACAGAGGTGGTGCTATAGATCCTTTATATATCCCTATATTTGCCGTTCCTGAGGAATCTGGGGAAGCGTTGGCCAGCTGGAAGAGGGAAGATGCTGTTGTCCAGTGTTCCAGCAGTGACCCTTGCACTGGAGCAGAGATGGATTGGCTGGAGCCAGGAGGGAGCACTCTGTCTCCCAAATCCCTGGGTGTAAGTTGGTTTTTCCTGCCAGCCTGCAACTGACTGAGTCATCACAGGTCAGCGATGGCCGTGGATAAATATTGCCTTGGAAGACGTCAGCCTTTGGAAAACAGCACAATAAATTCCAGTCAAACCACGCAGGACCTCCCCAGGCCCAGCTGGGGTGAAAGGAGGGTTTGGGGCACCCAAACTGACCCCAAAACTTGGAGGCAAAACCAAAGTGCCTCAGATTCATTCTCAAATGTTCTTCTCCCGAGGCATTTGGAATTGTGGTTTACTTTTCCCCCGGGATTTCCTTATCCCCACAAACTGCTCCTCAGTGCCTGAGACATTCCAGGGTCACCTTCATCTTCTCAGGAGGGTCAAGGTGGAGACCACCAAGTTCATACCTGGATTAATGCAGGGCAGAAAAGAGGATCCCCAACCCCTGCACCATCATCCTCATGCCTAATTCAAGGATTTGGCTGCAGACTGTCAACATCCAGAGGAATTTTCTGCAGCATTCCCAGTAAAAATCCTACTGATTTCACCAAAATAACACAACGAGCAAGGAAAAGTAGAATCTATTAATTCTGACTGAGGGAAATATTCCTGTGGAGGGAGTTGTCATTCATAGCTGGGCAGGAAGAAGGTTTGGAAGATGATTCTCCCTTTAATTCCTCTAATTAACCCCAATATTCACTATCGAGCCTGGTTATAGAGTAAAAAAATAATACGAAATGTTGTTTTTCTAGACCTATTTATTTTGCTGGTTAATGGATTAAAATAGTTGCCAGCTGTGCAAAGTTCTCATTATGTTCATTACTCAGAATGCTCCTCACAATGAGATGATTAATTCCACACACTTGCAGGCCCTTCAGTGAATGCTGTTGATTAAGCAATTATGTTAATCCACTCGTGTTTGTTTTCTCACTGCTCTGATGATGGTTGGGCCCAATTTCTTCACTGAATTATTCCATGGGCGCTCTCAAAGCTTTTCTGTAATTTGGAAAGGCCAAACCCACCCTCCACGAATGATGTGGAGGTGAAAACTGCAGATTATTTGTCGCTGGTTCAGTTTGGGTTGCTAAGAAAAGTGCAGGACTTTTTGATTCCTTCTGGTTTTGGCCAACTGTTGGGCAGGAGTAATCTCAGTTTTCTCTCTGCTTTAACCCTGGGAAATTCAGGCCTGATAGAATTGAATCTTTCCATTTAAATTGTGCTTTCTTGTATTGATTGTATTCAGCAGCTGTTTTGATCTTTTATTTCCATGAGCTTGGTAAGAAAATGAGTTTTGGAAGTGTTGAATTGATGGATATTGAAGTAACTCAAATATTGGGCCACTCAGAGTCAAAATCCTGACATTTGCAGGACAAATGACAACACCTCAACATGAAAAATGGCCAATTATTCCCCTGATTTTAGGTTTAATCACTAATTTGATATAAAGCAGCAGCTGACTAGACAAGGGAAGGACATTCCCCTGCTTTTACATGAAATATTTTCCTCAGTAGCAAAACCAGGGAAATGCTGTGGTGGGAGAAACACGAAGTGAATTTTAAGTCTTTGCTCGATGGGGCAGTGGCTTTCTGAGAATATTTGTGCTTTACCTACAGAATAAATTTCCAAGGGGCCAGAAATATTTGGAAGAAGCCAGAAACCTCCTGCCCTGCTCAACCCACAGCTCCCTGGGTGTCCGAGGAAGCAGCAGCATCGTTTGGAATCCTCGTTTACGGTTCCGCCAGCACGGAATGGGAAGGGGAGGAAAGAGGGATCCCAGTCCTGCCCCGACAGACTAAACACGGCCCCACAGCACCACCCAGCCCCAGGCTGGCCCAATCCTTGCCAAAACTCAGGAATAAAACACATGCAAAAGGCCAACAGACCCAGCAGAGCGGCCAAACCCAAGCTGCAAAATATTGACAAAGCCAAACCTGCACAAAAGTCGCTGTCCCAAAAGATCCCTGATAAAACAAGTCCCTCATTAATTAAAAATATGATAACGCGGCTAATAAATACTAATAAAATGATGTTTAATGATATCCTCCCAAAGGCTTCCTACTTTCAGCATTTTTCACAGAATCCCAGAATATTCTGAGCTGATCCAAGTCCAAATCCTCGCCCTGGACAGATTTTTATCCCCAAATTTGTATTTAAGTGTACACTCACAACAACCTCCCTGATAATCTCTGAGCGTGGGCCATCGCTGACCACAGCTTTTATTTTGGGGGGTCCATTTCCAGAGCAGCAGCTCATAAAAGACCCCGAAGGGAGCTGGGCTCTCTGCAGCCAGGTCGATATTTTATATTTCGGTCACTGCGCCGTGCTGACGGCTCGCCTGCAATGTGGCCTCTGTCTTTTTTATGATGTACATTCCTGGTGAGTGTTGGGCAGATTGATCCCATTCTGGGCTCCAGATTGGAAAACAGATGTGTGGGGGAAAAAAAAAAAAAAAGCTGCAGGAAAAAGGTGCAAAAAAAAAAATCCCGAGACCCTGAGAAAGAGCTTTGGAGAGGGACCTGTTTGGGATTGTCAGAGAGGGCTGGAGTAGCACAAAAACATCACCAAAATACCTCACAAAGGGAGAGAAGAAGTTCCTAAATGAGCCCAAATCCAGGAGGGAAAGATCAGAGAGAAGAACAAATTTTTAGGGAAGCAGAAAGTTCTCAAGGCCTGGTTGCCTTCAAGTCAAGAGCAGCTGTTTCAGCTAAATAGAGATTATTTCTCTTGGTAAGAGGTTACACAGTGGACTTTAATCTTCTTGATGTCAAACTACACAACCAAGCATCACCTTCTAGGTTTAAATCTATCTATAAATACATCTAAATAGATTTTATATTCATCTGTCAAGGAAGTGACACTGGCTGGGTGGTTGCATCAAAAAGGAGCAGCCTTTTCATAGGGTTGCATTGAGAAGAAGAAATTTCTTCTCTTTTTTTGGTAAATATTCCTGTTGGAAATTAAAAAAACTAAATTCCAATGAAGCCTGAGGGGTGGTTGGCAGCCATAGGAAAATCTGTAACTTTGCTCTTTCCAATTTCTCCTGAAAATGGCATTTTCTGGCCTTTTCCAGTGGCATCACAACTTAAAGGTAAAGAACAGACCAGAGTCACTTCCCTGGCCTCCAATACCTCGATTTCCTTCATCCTTCCCCCCTCTCCATGGGATGAGGATCCTGGATTTGGGATTACTTTGGGGTTTTCTACAGCTGCTTCAAGGCACTGAAGGCACCGAGTGCTTTACAAGGCAGTTAAGCACAGTGTGGAATTTGCCCTTAATATTCATCCACACGTTTGATGAATTCCTATATTTGAGTTTAATCCCGGCTTTTAAAGCCAGACTTGTTTTAACTCATTCGGGTCTTAAACTCAACACCCATTCCCACATTCTCTTATTTTGGGAAGGCCAAGTCGAATCCCTTAGAAGGGAAGAAAACAGCCCAGAATTCCTTTTTTTTCTCCCAAAAATCCGCTCTAAAATTCTGGAGGCAGCTGTTCCTGTGAGCCCGAGCTGCCATCAAGTTCAAGGAGGAGGAGATTGCCATAATGTAACCTAAGAAATCCTGGAAATCCCGGCGGGCACCCCAAGGTGTTGAAGGGGGGTCAGGGAGCACGGGAGACATGAAAAGGCTTTTTTTTTGCAGCTGGTTCCTTTCTCCTATCGACTGTACAGAGGCGCAGGGGAGGGAGAGGGGCTGGATCCTGAAAGGGCCACGCTTTCCATCCATGTTCAGGAAACCAGGGAGACAAAAGGCACCCAGCAGCAGCCACATGGCGAGGGGCTTCGGAAAACAGCCGCCTTCCTCCGGCGCTTCCTCGGGAGCCGCCATCCATCGCCGCGCTTGTTTTTCCAAGGAAATCATTAAAGATGTGGATAACAAAAAAAACCCAACCTGAACAAAAGACTGACCCTTCCTTTTCTTATTTTTTTTTTTTGGTTTTAACCCTTTTTTTTTAACCTCCCTGCCTGCCCACTGCAAGGGAAATCATTTTCATCCCCCACTTCCGCCGAGGACGCCGGGAGCAGGGATTGCTTTACATCCCAGTAGAAGGGGATACTTAAGGAAACCTCTGGCAGTATTATGGATGGAAGTGCAAGGAGATGGTTTTATCAGGAGGCTTCAAGGCTATTATTGTCCAAATAAACACTTGCTTTGCCAGACATGATCTACAGCTGCTGCCCGGAGACCCCCGAGCTCCAGCTGAATTTCAATCTCCCTGCCTCCATCTCCTCTTCTCCCTTCCCACTTTTTGCAGCCCTGAATAGCCCACTGTGCTGGATTACTTCACTTTTTCCATCTTAATAGGCTTCACCAGGCTCCTGACTTCCTGCCCACCACCCTGCTGCCCACTTCAGCTGCCTTCAGGAAGCTTTAACACCTTTGGGGGGTTGGTTTTTTCCACTTCAGGACAGGATGCTCCCCCAGATTTGGCTATCAGGATGCAGGATGTCCCTGCTGCCCGGCGCAGGGATCCCGTGGGATGCACCTCTCATCTCCCTGCACAGGCAAATTGAGTAAAGTCTGAAGCAACTCAGACAAACTTTTTGGAAAGTTGTTAAATCTTTATCATTTTTTGCTTTCCTACACCCACGGCGTTCTCCAGGCTCACGAACAGCCCCACAAGGGACAAAGCACAGGAAATATTCCAGCAGCATCACTCCAGGGCCAATTAAAAAACACGGACTGACAGAGTCTCACCAATTCTGAGGATTTTTAAGGACAGACTTGCAGGAGAACAGCAAGAACAAGCACTTCTAGACAGATTTAGGTGGGTTTTTTTTCCTCTAGGAAGAGTATTTCAGACAGAAAACTGCCCAGGATTCTAAAACTCTTCCTCCAAAACCACAGGAAATCAACTTCTCTTTATTCCTTTTGATTTTCTGTTCCTTCTCTTACTGCCTCTTCACCTCACTCTTGGTTTAAAAACTTTCCAAGCTTTCAACATCCAAACTGCACCCATGGCTTTAGGCACTAACAGGAAACCTCCTCAGCACCAAGGCCACTGAAAATCTGTATTTCAATAGGAAATTTAATCCAGAATTTACCTGAAATCTCCCCTTCCCACTCGAGTGCCAACAACAGCTCCCAGGGACAAACTCTCCTCAGGCTTGGCCAGACCAGGCTTGAGTGGACCCCAGGGTTGAGTAAAAGCTTCCCCAGGAGCAGCTCCCAAGGACTCAGAAGCAGAGCCCCTCCCTGAGCATGGTTTTAGGGGGGATTCCCTTTGGAGCACAATTCCTCACACCTGGATTCTCAGCCCCACTGCTCACCTGAACCAGCTCCAGCTGGCACCAATCCTGGCACTGGTTTGGCCTCGGAGTTGGACACTCTGGGACTTGCCTGTGGCATTGTTTGACGTTCTATTTGATTTCTATTGAATTTTAACTGGCACGCACATAAACTTTTTTTTTTTTTCCCCTAATAATAAACACAAGAAAAGCAGCCTTAAAATAAAGGGAATCTTCCTTTGAGCCTGCTAAGGATTAGACTGGTGACAGCACCTGCACTGATATTTTATATACACCACTAACGCTGGTTCAAAGTGGATAAAATTCTTGTAGTGACCAGAGAGGCAGGAAAATGTCTGATAACTGAGCTCCCAAATTTTAATCCCTATCACAATTCCAGAAATTTTTATTTCTAGTATTTAATCTCGAGATCAACCAAGCTTGAACTGCAAATCTTGTATCCTCAGGCCAGAATTTCTGATCATTGTCCCTAAATTCTGTATATTTTTACTCCAGTAAAACTTCAGTTTTATTCCACCTGGAGGACTCAGATTTTTGCCCAGAGTAGAAACTCTCAGTGAAAGTTTGTCCCTCGTCCTTGCACTCACTACAGAGCATTTGATGTGCAGGAAGTGAGGTGATATTTTGGGGAGTGACTCTTGGTTTAGAGCAAAGAATCCAGGTTTTAAAAAGGAGAATTGGATTTGACCTGGCGCTTTGGCTTCTTCGTGTGCAGGTAATGAGTTCATAAACTGGATTTTCAGACTTATCTCTGAGCTTTTGAAGGCAAATTTTGGACCCCCATGACCTGTGTGGGGCAGCAGTGGTTGCTGGAGCTCCCACTAGGATGCAGGTTGGGATTTTCCATAGGGATGGCACATGGAATCATCCCCAAATGCCCAGCTCCTGGGCTTGGTCTGGCTCAGCTGCAGGAGCTGGGCAGCCTGAGTTCCCAGCTTTGCTTTGGGTTTGTACCTGAAAAAAGCAGAACTTCCTCAGCTTTTTCCTAATCTTTAAGCTCCTCCCTTCCCACCACGTCCTCCAAAGCCAAAAGCCGTGTTTCTAAACCACTTCTGTGGACACTGGGAAAGCATTAGCAGAAGAGATCCTCCAGCTCTCTCAGCATTTTGTGAGAGCCCTGTCTTTCCCATGTGAATTATTTAAAGCAGTTTTGTAAACTTCTACACCTGCGAGTTGTTTGCCAAGGATTGTTATGGTTTTAGCTAGAAAATATTTAGAAACGGGTGGTTCAGAATTTGGCCAATCACCCCAAGGAGTGGATGGCCAGAGGACCAATGTCTTATGCCACTTAATGCACTTCTTACAAACTAACATATAAAAAGACCTTACTTTTATTATTAAAGCTCTCTCTATGTTCTCGAGCCTGAACTCCGGGTTTTTTTTCTACCCATCCTCAGTGCAGCAGCAACACACTTCAACCTCCACACCCCGTTCCATTTGCTAAATTTAAAGGAGCCTTTCAGGATCTCCTGCTGAGGGGCATCAGCACTGAGAGCAGCATTTGGGATCCCCTTGCTCCCAATT
>VWZT01001267.1:0-17386 GCA_013397055.1 Pachycephala philippinensis | reverse complement strand
TGTATTCCTACTACATGTGACATTAGCTTTCCGAAGAGTTGCTCCTCCATTCATTAGTTAAACGGATCAACGAATGCATCTTCTTATGTTTTGGTCTCAGGCACATGATGTGATTCCAATGGGGTTGTCCTGTGCAGGGCCAGGAGCTGGACTTCGATGATCCCTGTGAGTCCCTTCTAGCTCAGGGTATTCTATGATTCTGTGTTTCTATGTCAAGCAATCATCCACACTTTTTAGAGTAAATGAAGTATGTGCAATCCCTTTAGCTACACAGTCTTTGAGGAATTTAATTTATCTCTGAAAGCACTGATACATCTTGCATAACGCGTGTCTCTACCAACTGAAGTGTATTTTTCAAGCAGACACACTTAGCTCTATACCTGAGTTGTGGAGTTAGTTCAGTTCTGTATTGTACACTCACCCCTGAACTATGGTTCTTTTCCTTCTCACAAAGCACTTCCCTTAGAAGTCCTCCTTCTATTTCCCTCTTTGCAGCTGCTTTTCAAAACCTTCTGTGCTAAAACTTTTAACCAGTCTTAGAAACATTTATTTCCATCTCATTGTTTCTGGACAGGGAAATATTCAAATGACATCCGACTCAATATATAATGACCTTTGAGACTTCTTATCATTAATAAAAGCTGTAGTTTGCTTGTCCTTTCTGAATTCTTTTGGTGGAGCAGTAAGATTCTCTCTGAATAGATCTGTAAGTTTGCTGTCACAGTATGCCTTAAAAAGGAGCACTCCCATGAGTACCTTGAGCCTGTAAGAACTCCTGCTTGAAGTTCTCCTTAGAAGTTCACTGTGACTTCCCAGGGCAAATCCCTATTTAAGCTCTCTGTGCCCTCTCAGATCAAAAGGTAAGTACCCTTGCAGGTTAATGTGATTGTAACTTTTCACGTGCTGTGCTATAAGTGTACTTGTCTGTGCAAGCTGGAGGAGAAATTCTCCTCTGAAGATACTCAAACCCTCCTTCTGCAAGGAGGAAGGGCTGATTTCATAGCCTATTCAGATGTACTGCATTTAGGGCAGTCCTGCTCACAGTCTTTATCTGGAAGGTCTTTTTTTTATTCTTTTCGTTGCTGCAAGAGAAGCCTCTCAGTTATTAAGCTGTAGGCATAAGGGCAACCTGGTATTTTAACATGAGGACTTTGACTTTCTGGCACTCTAGGAGTGTAATTGCTCAGAGTTGTCACAGGGCTGTAATGTTTGTACCTCCCAGCTCTGAGAGAGCCGATGCACAGTGCTGCAGTCCTTTGAATTAGCACCAACACCTGTCCCTTGCTTACTGAAAAGTACTTGAGTGTAAGAACCTCTCATGGTCCTTCCTATGGTACATTATTGAGTCTGAAAAGATTTGAAATTTACTCCCTAATTAGGGTCTGAGCCAAACCTACAGGTGTGAGCCAGTATGTTCTCACACAGGCTTCAAGAGACTGCCAGACCAGGCTGCAAGTTTCTCCTGGACAATTTAAAACTAGTCTTTTTCTGCCTGCTTGTCTTCCCATTTGAGCTTTAAACTATCTTTATAGAAACTTCTCACTTGACTAAGAAAATGGCTAATGCAATCTACCAGATAATTATCTAAATGCTATGTCAGACTGGCCTCCTTCCTGCCCATATCCCAGACACTGGACCTTGGATGTAGATCATTGTATTATCTAGAAATTATTCCTCAGGGAATGAACTAGAAATTTGCTACTGGTGGGATAGCAGTTGCTTCTGGAAAGTAGATATCTTACTTTTTAAATGGAGATGCTAATTATCATCTAAATTTTAGATACATAGGGCAATTTCATCACACAACCTCTTGTTCACTTTTCCAAGGTTAAGCTTCCTCTTAAACAAAAGGTGTCCATGATTTTGGTGGGATGTATTCTTCTCTGTATAACTCCAGAAAAAAAAAAATTTAATTAATTTGTCTACAATATAGTTACAGGTATAAGAAGAGTAGAAAGATTATGCATTCCCATATAAGAACAATTCCTGTGCTAAAAAAATCATTGTATTATACTATCGTGATGTACAAAGACTGGAGGTTTTGCATAATAGATGAATAATTTCTCTACATATGTGTGGAGTGTAGAAAAAAGAGATGGTTTTCTTTTATCTGCTAGGGCAACTTATGAATTGATCCATACCAACTCTTAGGGTCATGAAGTCTGTCTTTACTCATAATATAAATTAGAGAATATAATTGTATGTTTTCTATGAGAAATTTGCAGCTGAAAGAAAACCTGACTGTTGGAATAAATTCCAGCTTTCACCTGGAGACATAAAGAAAATTACTCCTCATGAGGCATCTCACTTGCTGCTTTCCTTATAGCATCTTTATTGTAATTTCCTTTCTTTTTACACTGATGTTCTAAAAAAAGCCCTACAATCAGCTGTATTGTTGAGAATATGTAAACACAAAATACATGATCTGTATTTATCGAGAATATTGTATTGCTATGCTTTGAAACTATGACTGTATTACAAAACTGAAAGTTTTAATCGAAAAATACATTTTGAAAGTTGCCTTTGAAAACACACTGAACAAATCTTCAAGTTGTTATGCTTTCACTGCCTGAGTGTTCAGGATAATAGCAAGAAACTTAGCTTTACCTTATTGTTTGTATTCTTTGACGTGGTGTTCAATGATGTTAGAATACACCTTTTTTTACAGTAAAATCCATACAAGCCCCTTGTCTCGTGCCTTTCAAACCACTTCCCATCTGATATGACCACTCCAAAATATCTCATTATTTTGGTCCTGAAGGAGGTACTTTAAAGACTCCTTGGACCCATGCATTACTTCATCCTAAATGGTATATGTAAAAGAACCTTAAAGCCATTTGATAAAAATTGTGGATTGTTTTCCCTTCCTGTTTCCCTCTCTCATAGTCATGTTAAATAAAAGTGTGGGAAAATTCAGATATTGCTTCTCTGGTTTCTTCTGGAGAGCTCACTGGAGGATTCAAAGATGTAGTCTGTAAGCATATAACACATAATTCAAAGGGCAGAGAATGATTCATCTTAACAAAGACCATCTTTTAAACCTGAGTGTTTCTAAGGCCCTCACATAAAGTAATTGTGGGGCAAAAAATTTTAAAAGGAGTAGTAAAGATAATTCTATGACATTACTATGAATTTTTCAGTCAGCAGAGGAACTTCTAACAAAAGCATACCTAAGACATGGATTTTGAATTTATAAACCAAATAAAACCCCAAAAGAAACACTTTTTTTTAATATTCTTCCCGTAGATGCTTCTTACACACCACAAATGAAAAAAAAAAGGAATCTAGTATTTTCTTTCCCTCTACAAGTCATCCCTAAGACAGATTCCTCTACAGCATAATCTTAATAATGTAGGTTTACAGACACACATTTTATGCTCTCCAGAAAAGAATAGTTGTGTCTCTTCACCTCCTAGAAAAGATTTAATAGGAGATGCCAGAGCTTAGTTGTAGAATCACAGAATCATATAATCATAGATTAATTTGGATTGTAAGAGACCTTAAAAATCACCTAGTACCAGCCCCCCTTACCCTGGACCAGGTTGCTCCAAGCCCCATCCAACGTGGCCTCAAACACTTCCAGGCATGGGGCATCCACAGCTTCTCTGGGCAACCCATGCCAGGGCCTCACCACCCTCCTAATATCTAACCTAAACGTAATCTCTTTCAGTTTGAATCCATTCCCCCTTGCCCTGTCACTCCATGCCCTTGTCAAAAGTCCCTCTCCAACTCTCTTGTAGCCTTTTTTGGTACTGGAAGGTGCTATATTACTAGGTCATCTAGAGTATTTTAAAAAATACTACACACTAGAAGAAAATTAGAAAAAAAGAAGAAAGAAAATCAGCCCCTGTTTAGGAAGGATGTTGCAATGCTGGAGCATGACCAGAGAAGCACAATGAGGCTGGTGAAGGGTCTGGAGCACAAGACCTGTGAGGAGCAGTTGAGGGAGTTGGGGTTGTTGAGCCTGGAGAAGAGGAGGCTTGGGGGAGACCTTATCGCTCTCTATGCTTGGGGGAGACCTTATTGCTCTCTACAACTGCCTGAAAGGAGGGTGTAGCCAGGTGGGAGTTGGTCTCTTCTTCCAAGGCAACCAGAGACAGGATGAGAGGACACAGACTTTAAGCTGCACCAGGAGAAGTTTAGGCTGGACATTAGGAAGAATTTCTTCAGAGAAAGGGTGATTTGGCATTGGAATGGGCTGTCCAGCGAGGTAGTGGAGTCACTGTCCCTGGAGGTGTTTATGAAAAGACTGGATGTGGCATTCAGTGCCATGGTCTAGTTGACAGGATGGTGTTGGGTCTAGGTTGGACTCAAAAGTCTTCTCCAACATAGTTGATTCTGTGAAAATAAGCATAAAATTCAGTTAGAAGACGTGTATTTTGTGACTTTTTTGGTCTTTTCTTTAATTGTATGAGTTGATTCACTCAAGCTTGAATGAGGACACTGGTTAAAAGGATATGGCATCATAAACAACGGTTTTGCACAGCACTATATTCTGCTACATACAGCCGAAGCTGTCAGGTAAAATTAGATGAAAATTCAGTCTTGATTCTGTCTCACTGATCCTCATCAGCTCCACTGAAGGCTTCTGACTTTGGGATTATACTGAACTGCACTAAAATAAATATATACTAGTCACACATAAGCAGGAAGAGTTTCCCACACTTCATTCGAATATTAATCTTGATTTTCAACACAAATTTAATATTTTATTCTGTCAAAGGTTTGTTTAGTGTATTTCTTTTAATGTGGTCTTCCGATAGCTGCTTTGTAGCTACCAATTTTAATTGAAGTAATAAAATCTCATTATTGTCTGCATAAAAAACGGTCAGGTGTGATGTATTACTCTGCTCAGTATGACTACCTACAAAACGCAGCACTGCTTTCCCCAGAATGTCAGAAGACGTGCAGTAATAACTCATTACAATCCCTTATTTTGAGATGAGCCTTATGAAAAGCCTTTTAAGAAATTTTGAAGAGCATATTTATCAAGAGTAAAGAGTTTGCTGGCTTAATATTTGTTTACTTGATGAGGGGAAAAAGGGACCTTGCCTGTTTCCCTACGGGCAGAAATTACCACATCATCGCACCATGAACTGGTGCATGGAATTAATGTATTTACAGTGTTGAAACCAGATAAAAAGGAATTCTTTGTCCTACTGAGCAAATACCGTGTCAGGAGCCCTGAACTTTTTTCTTGGGAAGTAATAAGAGAGTGATTCAGCACACCCAAGACTTGTTTTCCACTAGGATGTAGATTATTAACTTAGCTGTTTTAGAAGGCTATAACTGGTTTTTATTAATCTAGACCTTAAAGCAACTTAATTAATAAAATAGGTTTTCACATAAAATCAATCACTCTAGCAATGGGACTAATCCAATACATTTTCTCAGTTACAGATAACAGGAAGAGAAAAGGAAATCTGCTATTGGGTAAATGCCTTACTTTTTTGTAATTTTGAAGAGAAAGTTAGGGTGGACTGATAAATAAGTTGTAAAAAATTAGGGCCTCTCTGCATTCTGCTTCATATTAATGGAGGCTTTTCAACAGGTATTTTAATGGTAAACTGTCAGATAATAATTAATTTTTTTTGCTAAGGTATTTCCAAGATCCAAATTTATATAGTGATTTTGAATGGACTGCAACAGCATCTAGAATGCTATCTCAGATGTGACTTACTGAATGATACCATTTTAGTAAATGTAACAATTTTCCTAATTTTCATTATTCCTCAATTTACATGTTTAGCTACCTAAATAATTAAGGTTTTAAGGAAATGGGTTAACAAATTTGAGGTAGTGCTAGGTTCAACATCACTCTAGTGAAGAAGGAAGAATATTTGTCAAGTGTTCACAAATGGAAAATTCACTTACATTTCAGTGACAAAGCTCCTAATTTGAAGCTATTTGACTCCATGAAGTCAACTCATGCAAAGACTTACAGAATACTCAGCCTTGGAGGGTTCATGGCTAACAGAAATCTTGTGAAATACTAGCAAGTTAAATTCTCCTCTCACAAGCTGCCTCGTTCCAGATAACTAGCCCTCTCTGATGTATCTCCATGCCAAATCAGCATCTTGTATGTGAAAGATTTACTAAAAGACTTCGATACACTCTTGGTTTACATTTTCATGGGTGGAACAGTGTAGAAATTGGCACTTGATTGACGTTCCCAGTTGCACTGATAGAACCAGTAAGCATGGGAAGAATAGTCATGGTCAGAACTGCAGGATGTCTCTTACAGGGTAAGCGACAACCAGAAACAAAAAAAGGTCTAATATTCCTGCTCCTCTTCTCCATGCATCATGATATCCCACCTCCTACCTATAAGGATTATTCCTCAGAAAGTCAAACCAGTAAATCACATCATCATTAGTTTTTTTTAATAAAACTTCTGTGTCCCAGTAGTATTGATTCATAGAGGAAGTGAAAGTGGGGTTTTTTCTGAGCAAAGTGGTAGATTCAGCCTCAACACACCCTCTCCCTTCAGGGAAAGTGGTTCTCACAAAAAACTGATGGATGGCACAATGATAAAGGCCAGAAACTCAGGTCACTTTTATTATCTAAGAGGTTTTTTGTTTTCATTTAGTAGCAATATGGTAGGTTAATCAAATCAGTGGGGAAAATCCTGTGGTGCTGCTGGTGGAGAAAACACAGTATGTTATTCAGTCTGGTAATCATAGTTGCTCTGAACTCCTGGTACTTTAGACTCACTCATAGTGAAGAGCAGCTCTGGGGGACAGTGAGGTATACTAATATACAGGCAGAAGAAATGCATGTGGGCTTATTCAGCTACTCACCATATAAAGCATATTTTTCAAGAGTTAGACACAGAGATGCAATATCATGTGCGATTCCTCGGAAGGTTTGGAATGAAGAGGTTAGGGAAAGGCAGAAACCTTCACACTTATATGTAGACTCCATACCAGTGGGAACTCATGGGAAGGTGGAAAAAAAGTTGGGTTTTGTGTTTTTCCTAAAAATTGGCCTGGCATTTTTTTGCCTGCATCATCACCTGCAGTATCTCTTTCTGCTGCCACCCAGATTTCCATCCATTGATCAATTTAACCTCAAAGTGGAAAGGGGACAAACACAAATGCACTCATTATCCACACTGTAATAGAATTAGGAACCTCAAAATACTTCCTGCATTTCAATTTGGTTTGTTACACGGTGCTGTGCAGTTGCCAACTTCTCTTCTAGAAGTTCTTTAGACTGAGGAAAGTGGAAGATCAGGTATTTTTTTAGACTCAAAAATGCAATGCCTCAATGCCAAGGTTGTGGCAGAACAACAGTAATGTTGGAAGGGAGACAGTTTAAGTTTACACCCCATCCTCACTGATGCTTTTGTGTAGAAGAGGAGGAAAGAAGACATGGGATCACATCTCTAATTCTGCAGTCTACACATGTGGCTTGAGATGTACAGGGTACCCAGCCAATATAATGTATTTTCTTAAAACACGTATCATCTGTCCTACAGGAAAAGGAACTAGAGGCACTACCTTATGGGGGTCAGTTAATTTATTTTGTTTTTCATGGGTCTTTGTATATTTACTTACATTTGTAATAAATGTATTACCAATTTATAGTACTTCACAATCATTATGATTTGCAGATAGTTTGAAGCTGATTTCTGTCATAGATGGTCAGGATATACTTCTAGGAAGTATGTACAAGGAAGTAATGACAGTATGACAAAGAATATACATTTTTTTGCCTCCTTTTTCATTAACCTCTATTTAAGTCCTGTTGTTAATGAAAAGGCACATATTGATCTCTATGCACAGGTGGAAGGCTTAGCTTCACTGAAGTCAATGTCTGAGCCTGGGAGGTACAAGACCAGGAGTTAATTTTCGCAAGCCTTTGCAAAATATGTTTCAACTGGCATGAGTGTTCTTAAGAGTCTCAAGTACCAGGAGTCCAGAGCAGCACCCATGGCATGTGGGTCATGCTGCCTGGCCCCACAGCCCAGTGGTGGGTACCTCAGCTTGGTACTCAGTCTGAGGTGATTGACTTCTTTACTACAGGAAACATTTCATACATATGGCCATATTCACAACATCTTGCCATATATTCACAATTCCCTACATTGAATATTTAATTTTATGCAAGAATTTCAGTGTACATTAAATATTAGAAACTGATTTAGCCTAGGTTTTTCCCTGGATTAACTGTCATTTTATATATATTTTTTGCTTACCAATAATTTTTCTTGCTTATTCAGCTGTATTTATTTTGAAAGGACTACATGTAGGAGCAAAGCAAGCACTTCATTGTTGCTGAGGGGCTTTGTGCTACTTAGTAGCAGCCACGGTTCTCCTGGAGAGAGCGTCCCTGCAGAAACAGCCTTTCCAAGGGCACGGGCGGGCCTCCCTGGGCAACGGGAGGTATCAGCGAGGGAGGAGATGCTCTGCTACTAGGGATTTCAGCTCTTGTGATTCAGCTCTTGTGAGATCCGCTCTGGTGATATCACCCAAGGCGACTCGGGGAAAGAAAGACAGGAGTTTCGTGTGGCGGTTCCACAGAAGTAGCTTCTTTATTGCCAGGCCACCCTGACGGGTCAGGGGTCTGCAGCAGAGCTCCCACGAAGGGATGCCAGGGACGAAACTTCCCTCCCTGCAAGACGCCACCGCGGCCGTATTTATGGGGAAAGCAGGGGTGGGGTGGAAACCAACTAGCCAACAGGGTGCAGGGGATTAACATAAAGAAACAAGGCGTGCTGGGTTTTGCTGGTTTTGTCGCCATAACCCGAAGGTGAGTTACTTACCTCTGAGTCCTCCAGAGGCGTGCAAAGAGTTCCTGCCTTGGAGGCTCACAGCTTTCCTCACTTCATAATATTAAAAGCCCCTAAAATTAGGACTGTGAAACCAAAGGGAAGCTGAGCTAGAATCAAACAGGAGCATCCTCTAGATATTCATAAAATTCCTTGAGTGCAATATTTTGTTCTGTTACTGCAGTGCAACCCATGTGTTGTTTTGTGCCATGCCCAGAAGTCCCTGTTGCTCTAATTCCATGACTCTACATCTAATGGTTTCTGCACAGCATCAAAAGAAGCAGGGAAGGGCAATGCAGAGCAAACTTCAGGGTTTCCCTGTGTGTTTGATAACAGTGAGAACCTAACACCTTTTCTCTCTTCCTGTCTCTCTCTTCCCACAACCTAGCATACATCTGCAGGAACAGGCAGTATTTATACACAATCCACCATCAGAAACTGCATTTTCAGAGTTTTATGTGCAATTCCTTGTGACTTCACTGTTTCCAAATTCAGAGTAATAGAATCTAAGGCTCATTTGTAGACATATTTTTTCCAGAATTCAATATTTTGTGTTTGAAAGAGATTGTACTTGCACATACAAGATCTTCAGGGTGACCTTAGAGCACCTTCCAGTATTGTGAGGGGCTCCAAGAGACCTGGAGAGGGACTTTTGACAAGGGCATGGAGTGATGGAAAAAGTGTGAACAGCTTCAAATTGACAGAGGTCAGGTTTAGATTAGGTATTAGGAGGATGTTCTTCCTTGTGAGGCTGGTGAAGCACTGGCACATGTCGCCCAGAAAAGCTATGGATACCCGCTCCTTGGAAGTGTTCAAGACCAGGCTTGGAGCAACCTGGTCTGGTGGAAGGTGTCCCTGTCCAGGACAGGGGGTTATAACTACATGGTCTTTAAGGATGCTTATGAGCCAAACCATTGTATGATTCTCTGATTTTTTAAAATTCAGAAATATATAGATTCAAAAATCTGCTCTGAGTTTTAGAGGTTGTTTTAGGTTTGTCAGGATTGCAATGCAAACACATCCATAAATGTTAACAAACTGAAGCAATGCCTGGCACACAAGCATTAGCTAAGTTTTTGATGCAGAGACACTACTGTCAGGTACTGCTGACCTAAAAACCTCATAACATTTTTCAATCTCATTATTGAGATAATAGAATTGAAATCTGGTACTCTTTTAGTTGGAGTTCAGGCACCTCAACTGTGGGCAAATAAAAATTTCAGAATTAGTATTTGGGTTATGCTCAAATATAATAATAATAATTTACTTTCCAACCTGCTGTTTTAAGAAGATTCCTGTACCAATTTAAGACATAGCTGTAAAATTAGGCTCGGGCTTTGGTCAGTCTGGTGTGAGGGTTTCATAATGGTTTGCTGAGACAACAAAGGGAAGGTGAAGCAAATGACAAAAGCATCGACAAAAAGACTGACCAGCTACTTCTTATGAAGCTCGGTTTCACTGGATTTGTGCCTCACATGAGAGTCTCTGGCATTTAGAAAAGTGCTTAGGAATGTGTGTAGGAATGCGTGGAGGACTTTGAAGATATTAGTAATTCTTGTTTGAAAAAGAGGACATGGCTTTAGCTATAAAAACATTATCAAAGCCAAAATCAACAAATTTGCTATTGTTTTGTGTATTTGCTTGCCATTATCTGAAATTAAAAATCTACTCTAACAATCCTAACCCTGTGTGAAAATACGACAGTCAAAATTTTAAGTATTTTATTCACTTGCTGTCAGGACCCTGCATACATAGGAACATTAACACATCTTCACCTATTTGGAAGAGGAAGTGTGCTTTCTCACATGGCTTTATGTCTCTGGGCTGGAAGGGGTTTCATTCTTAAAAAATGTATTCTTTGGTCAGACTTAAGATTCTTACTGAGTCAGCTTATTCCGCATCAGCTGATACAAAGCGTTATTAGTAGATCAAGAAGTAGAATGAAATGTCATATTTCAGAATACAGGAAATTAGCTGCTAAAATAAAAACATGTTAATATATGAACTGATGTTCTGTAAACCTGAATTCCTAGTGAGGTTGCTCGTAGCTGTATTAATTTGTGTCTTTAAATATCCACGGTAAGATTCTATGGCAATCAATTACAAAACTTTTTCTGATTTTAACAGAAGAAAATTCTCTCTTAAGTTCACTCTACATGGTAGGCATTCATATTTTGACATATAATGTGGAAATATTATATAATAATTTAGAAAGATGAAGGTCTGACTTAGAACTCTGAACTAAAGCAGGACAGAGCTTTCCAATGTCTTGGGTACACATATCCTAATGAAAGTGAAAGGTTAACCAGTTAACACCTCACATGATCCTTGCTGAAAGTGTCTAGTTTGGGGAAAAGAGATTAAAATGTGACATTGGTTTATAAATATGAAATTTTTTCCAGGCTTCTGAAATTTTCATTCTTCACGAGATGTTATTTTTCCTGACTTTTTCTTTGGAAGGAAATTATTTAAGTATTTCCAAGTAATACACAGAAATCCCACGTGGTCCTGTTGGGTTGCGCTGAGGTTAAATGCATCAGAAAGGAGCATTGTCTAAAGCCTGCATCAAGGTAGAGACGTGTGCTGTGGTACTATAGTTGTGTTATATCCACAAAACTTACCCATACTTGTTGCCATGCTTCTCTTTAATTTAGGGAACAGTGGCTTCACTGTTAGTAGGCACCATGGCTGAACAGGAGGTGATCTAAAGAAAATGCAAAGGAATTGAATTTTAAATGCTGTGAAATAATCCAGAAATCTCAACATGGGCTTTGTACTTATCTTTCTCACCTTTGTGTGGAGATAATTCAAAATACATATGATGCTAGGCAAGGAAATTCTTTCTATTTCTTGGAAAAGTGTACAGAATAAATATGCACCATGTGTTGCTAAAAAATAATATAGTAATATAATTAACAGGAATTGTGTTGCAACAGATGTTGTATAATTCCTTACCAGGGATACAGTTTTTGAGGTCTTCATTGCACAATTTTTTTCCATTAGATGTCTTTCTAAAAGACACAGAAAGTATGAGAAGGTTGTGTGTGTTTCAGAGTGACAGCTTTAATAATTTTAGATTTGATATGAAAAAGTATGAACATATCACAACTTTTTTTTTTCTCAAGCTCCTTTAGGAGAAGAACTATTCCATTTTAGTTAAGCCATTTTTTTTAAATATGCTTTTTTCTTAGTGTTCCTTTGGTCTGTATGCCAACATATACTGCAATAAATAGCAATATTCTGATGTCAGGTTGTTGTAAAGTCTGGCACCCAGTCAATTCTGCTTCACATTATGAAATGGTGAGAAATAGAAGAAAACTACAGCTGTGAGTTGCCAAATAACAGATCCAGTATTTTACTGCACAAGATTCACATGTTAGAAGCTGATCTAGCACACCCACCTGCAAAACGTCATAGATAACAACTTTTCAGTGAACACAAGGATATTTGTCTTTACTATTTGCTCTAGTTTCAAACACAGAGAAAACTGTGATGATTTTAAAAGTCCCTTCCAAATGAAATAATTCTAAAAGATATCCATGAAATTCTGCAGGAATGCTGATTGGCTTGGCAGATATGAAGACCTCTTTTTTTAGTGAGCAGAATAGTTTAAACCAGTCAAATTGCAAAGGAACTGCATAATATGTTATTTCCCATGTAGCATATCTCCTACTGCAGGGAAAAAATATTTGGTTTGTTAAAAATCTGAATGTATTCTGTCTTTTTAGTTGCAGGGAGCCTGTGTCTCCCGTTTCCCACAACTCTTTAATGTAGACAGCTGGGGTATGCATTTCAAAAATTGTTAAACATACATCTAGAGATGATATCTACCTCTCTTTCTTGAGGATGGGACTTAACGCCTGCACTGTCCCAGTAGAGCAAAGCTGTGATGTGGAAGGAGGGTGGCTGGGCAATGGATGCTTCTCCAGCCCTCCTTGAAGGGAACAAGGAAGAAATTTTGTGTTTGACCTGGGAAAGAGAACCATCACTTATGCTACTGAGTAACTTGTTGCTGATCTAGCCATGGCTTTCTCAAGGATAGTGCTTTCACGTCCAGATACAAAGATCTGCAGTACTTGAGACTGGCAGTTGTGAGTAAGGGGATCAGCATGATTAGTATCCGAATTTAGCAGAAGTCACTCCTTTTGAAGGAGAAATTTCTTAATATCTCTTACTCTTTACTGTAAAAATTGTGGTCTGTAGCATAACCAGTGTCAGCCGTGCGATGGCTCATTACCAGCATGAGGGAGCTCACTATCCAGGTTTGGAGGCACAGAAGCACCAATCCACTCATCATATTCATCTCAAACAAATTATTGGATTGGAAAAAATATGCCTACCTGTAAGGCACTCCAGGTCTTTTCCTACCACAAATTTTGAAAATAGGTCCTAACTGTTTCTCTCCCTGTCTTTTTTATATTTTGCTGAGTGGTCAAAAAATAAAATAAAATAAAAGTGGGAAGAAACATCAGGCTTTGCATTGAAATTTGCCTTTTCAAGGAATGATTTCCTCTCTTCTTAAAGCAGCATTTGATGAGAAATAAAATGCTGAAGAGTTTCTTGCAAAGCCTTTTACAAACCACGAGTAAATAGATACTCAGTGATAATGAGAAGAAAGAAATTAAATGTTTTGTGCAAGTGTTGGAAGTGACTTGTCTCCATCCATAGAAATTATCTCTCTGAGATAATTATATCACTGAGATGTATGTGCAGTGAGGGTGTTTGCATCACGGCCCTACCCCACAGCAGAGTTTATCCTGCATTTTGGCATAACAGCCAGCAATCCTCAGGCACTGCCAACTGACCGCGTGCAAATCCACCTCATTGTAGCTATCTCTGTTTGGGTGGCAACTCATTCACATACCTGCCTGAAATGACGGTTTTAACAGTACCCTTTTTTTTTTTTTTTAGTTGTCAGATTTTGCTTCCCTTGAAATNGCTTGCCTTGAAATCCACACTACTGCTTACTAGAGTAGAGCTGCTCATCCCCATTCAGCTTTGCTCAGCATACCTCACCTCATCCCACTGCTTCAAGCAGTAGCCACCCTCTGATCAGCTGGCAGATGCCCTAACAAGGAACCTCATACCATAGGTGGCCTTGGCTTTACTCCCATTTGTACTTCTGCAGTACTTTGATACAAAACACAAAAGCTTTTCTTATGATGAGGTATGGTAGCCATCAAATGTGTCTGAAAGGATCATCATGGGAATCCCCACCTCCTAAAATACTCAGGAACTTTCAAAGCCAAATATCCAAATATGTTTTTCTTTTTTCCTTTTCTTTTTTTTTTTTTTAAATGTGATTGATTTCAGGACTGAGATTACCCCTTGGCCAGGTACCAGACAGACTGTACATTGTGTTTGTGTTGTTAGCCTCCTAATATCACCATGGTATACTACATTAGCAATAATATCTACCATCTTGTCAGCCAGTCAGTGGCAACAGGCTTAATGAAATGAGTCATTTGTTAGTCAGCACAAATTACAGTCATTGAGAAATCAAGCTGGGAGGTGATTATTTAGTGAATTTTTATTATCCAACTGTGCACAGGCTTTTAGAAGAGAGAAATGTGTAAAACACGATTTTGAATAGTAAGCATGAGGTGAGAAAAAGGAGCTATTTATATAAACTCTTTTACATGAAGTCTTACCCAATTTTGCCTGTGTAAAAAGGAAGAAAATGAAATTTGCTTATTCACAATTAAAGATCCTTTTCAATCTGTTAGAACAAAGTAAATAAGGAATCTGGGTCAGCTGTGTTTTACCTCTATACTAGTAAGCTTAGATTAATTTTGCATGGCAGAGACAATGAATCTAATATCACAATACTCTTGTGAAACTGAAAAGAGAGATTTGTGGGAATGGCATTGGCAACAAGTGCCATTATAAAAGAAAACATTTTATTTTCTTGTAGAATATTGACATGTAGAAAGACACATCAGCAATTAAAAACTCTCTATTCAAACCAAATCCACTTTCTTTTTCAGTAAAAATAAATACAACATGGGCGTTCAAAGGTGTTTCCAGCTCCAAAAGTGCTGGACAAATTCACTGAAACTTCTTATGTTTCACCAAACAACGACTTTGGTGTGGTGTTTTTGTTACTTCCAGTTTATTTTCTGTGTTTTTCATTCACTTCCCTGGGGAAAAAACAAATTTTAGAAAGGGGTGGGGTGAGGAGGGTGGAGACAATGGGGCAATGGGAAAAGCAAAACAATATAAAACAAACTGGGAGAAAATATTTAGTTCAACTTTTAAATTAACGAAATTAGGGCAGTTTCAGTTACAAAAAAATACTCAATGCCACCGATTTCTGTCCATGGCAGGGGACTGGAACTAAATAACCTGTAAGGTGCCTTTGAACCCAAACCATTCTATGATTCTATGACTCTGTAAAGTAAGAAAGAAAGGGCTGCAAAACTTTGCATGGTGTGAAAATTTGTTTTTGAACGTACTCTTGTGTTTCCAGTCCACAAGTTCACAAGGTGCTGCAGGCTACAAATCCCATGCAATTAGCTTCAGCTATTCATCTTCAGTGAACACTCAAAACTATTGGACAATGAGGGCTGTCCAAAAGAAAGAGAATAAAATAATTTATGGCCTTTCTTTTTTTTTTTTTTTTCCCCATGGATATGCTGAGGGTGGGAGCTTTATCCCATTTCAACATAAATGGGGAGGGAGGGAGCTTTATCATTGCTGAAATTAGAAGGAGATGAGAACTGTGAATCTAGCGAAACCATGTGCAAGCAGAATGCTTCACCACTGGGTTATTAGAATGAATGTGCACCAGGACCACCCACATAGCAGTAAGAGTTGCTAGGCTACCTCCAACACCAGCAATGCAGGAACAATGATGTACTTATATCTTTCTCAGTTTTGAAAAATAAAATAGGTTTTGGTATAAAATGGAATGTGGCACTGAGGTAGTTTCATAGTGGAAAGACCAGAGGAAAGGAGCCTTTCATCTCAGTGACAGTGGTATACTCCTGGTTGTGACTTACAGAGGGCAGAGGTGGGACAGCTCGCTGGGGTGCCTGTGTGTGGGAGGAGGCTTGCAGCTTCTGCACCCCAGAAACTTCTGTCCCAACCCTGCATCCCAAAGCCAATAAGCAGCTGCTACTCTCAGTCCCATTAGTTGGTCATTCAGAAGCTCCAGACAGCCCCAGGGAACTTGGGGGGAAATAAGCCACCCTTTAATGATGGAAACAAATCTGACAGGCCTAGTGGAGGCTCTCAGCTCTCAACTGGTGTTGTGTCTTGAGCTTTATTATCATTGTTATTGTCATCATTCTCCTATTCATAGGTAACGTCATAATTTACAGTCAGATGCTATGTAAGCTGTGCGATTGATTCTGCTTGCACCTCTCTATAGGATTAATAATGGATCTTCAGTGAGAGATAGGCACGGAGAAGGGGAGTGGTGGGAACTCCCTTACAAAAGTAGCCTTTCCTTGGATGCTCTCTTCAAGATAAGAGAGTGTACTAGTTTGAGAACAAACCAGTGGGAGATCACAAGTCAGAATTATAATTTAATAGGAAAATTAAAATAAATGCAATAGTGCAAGAACAGTGACAGAGTCAGGATACAACCTGACACCCTGTTAGTCAGGGTAGTGGTAGCAGTCCAGATGAAGTGGTCCTGTTGAAGTGGTGGTCCTGTAGAAAAAGATCTGGTCTTCACCTGAGGGTCCAGTGGTAGCCCTTGTCCTCTGGGAATCCAGCAGGTAAAGGCTGTTTGTGCTGTTCCAAACCCCAGATTATATCCAGGTGGGAATGCTTGGCTCCTCCCTCCAGGGAGGACCGTCTCACAATGGGCTGATGTAATTCTGTGAGTCATGTGGTGGGTCCTTGATTGCCCATTAAACAGAGATAGCCCCCGAGGGAGTTACCAGGGATGAGTCATGGTAGGAGATAACGAACATTGCCCCACCTGCTTTAATAGCTTGTGAAGATTATAATAGAATACATACTCTTGGTTACATCTTACGTTGTAACCTAGGACAGATAGTTTCCTCAAGCTTATGTATTGTGATCCTGTTGTACTAAGACAAAATGTGATGTCTGCACAGTGAGAAGGAAGGCAGAGGTACCTGCCAGCCTTCCCCCACAAGGACAGTGAAAAGGCTGTCTATGGGTTATGTTACAGGCAAAATGGACCTATGGCTACACCACTGCTGAAGAAGACTGAGCACCACGGAGAGCAGAGGCTAGAGGGATCAGACAGATTTGTGTATTAAGAGATGCTGTGTCCTTCCTTATCCACTCACCTTTCCCACTACCTGTCTGCATGTTACACCAGAGGTTCCCTTCCAAGCTCAGCAGAACAATCCCTGGAAATGTTCCAGGCCAGGCTGGATGGGGTCCTGAGCAACCTGGTCTAGTTGAAGGTGCCCATGGCAGAGGAATTTGAACTAGATGATCTTTAAGATCCCTTTCAACCCAAACCATTTTGTGATTCTGTGATTCATATTTGACCTCCTACTGTGAGCTACTGATAGCTGTGAGAGCAGTGGGCAGATAAACCTTTTCAGCATAGAAATCTACAGTATCAGCCAGTAATGCATGAAAAAGGGTAAGCTTTGTCTTTTGGCTGTTGCAGTGTGCCTCTTAGAG
>VWZT01001266.1:22255-81875 GCA_013397055.1 Pachycephala philippinensis | reverse complement strand
CCTGGCCGGGACGGAGCCTGGGGTCGGCGGGACCCCCGGCGCAGGGGGAGCGGCCTCCGCCCACAGCTCCTGAACGGGCACAAGCGGCAGCAGCTCTGTCCGTCGGTGCTCTCGCCCTGCGTTGTGCGACCGCCGTGTTTGAAGCAGAGCAGCGGTGTGGATACAACGCGGGCTGGCACGTCCAGGACGGGTTCCCCCAGCCCCCTGAGGTGCTGTGCGGGCGGTGGGTACGAGAGCGCATCGCGGCCGCCCCTGCGGCGCTCGGCACATGACCGGAGGTGCCGCTGCCGCCGAGCATTCGAGACGGCGGGAGCTCGGCCCTGTCTTCTTGTCACCTCCAAAACCCTTTCTCAGAGACTATGTGAAAGCACACGATCAGCTGCTCTTTGGAGAAGCCTATGGAACTTCAAAGAAAGCGGGTTTCTTCCCTTGCTTTTCCTGTCCTGGCATAGAGCTGGTTCTTATCTGTGAAGAATTAATGGCAAGATAACATATGACTCAGCCAAATGAGAGGGCCTTTGGTTACCCTAGTACTTGGCAGTCGTCAGAGAGGAAGGGCAGAAGAAATACTTTGGGCATATTTGAGCACTGTTGGCTTTCAGTGCTAAGGCATTTTTGTGTGATGTTTCTTTTTTTTTTCTTTTTTTTTTGTTTGTTTTTTGTGAGCTTCTGTAGGGACAACATCCTAATTCTGCTCTTTGTTAGATGTTACTGGGACTAGGCTGAGTGGAACAAGGCATATGATAACGGTGGAGACATCCCTTATGTAGCCAGGACCCCGTGATGGAGTAGGGGAGGATCTTGATCCTGTACTGATCCTAGAACTGGAGGACCCCAATGGCAAGCTATTTGTTCCATTGACAGCTGGGATAAATTGCTGTAAGGACAGTGAAGGCTCTCAGTGCTGCTGTCATCTAAGAGATTCTATTGTTAGTTTTACAATGCGAACGTGATTCCCCTTGGTGAAACCAGTCAGTGTGAGGTCTCTTCTGTGTAACTCCTTGGCTTTTATCTGTGTGTAATCTAGCTTTCCAGGCTCCATATCTGGTCCTGCAAAAAATCAGTCCTCAACCATGTGCCTGTTGCTACACAGCGCTTTCTGTTAAGCTGTGCTAAAAAGACTAATGTCCCTAGACTGAGATTTACATTAATAATTACGTGATGTCATTCAGGTTATTTGACCACTGCATCCTTCAAAAATGAGGGAGTTTTATTGGTTGGGTTAGAAATCTTTTTTGTTTGGGTGGGGGAAGGAATCTCTTTTTGGAAATTCTTTTTTGTTTAGTTTGGTTTCTTTCCTGGTACTTCTCTGTCGCTGAATAGAAAGTACTGTAATCTTAAATAAAAAAAATAATTAAAGCTAATGGAAAAAAGAGTGACTTCATGTAGAGAAAGAGAGGGAAACTAAGCCTCCATGCGGGCTTGCTGTCTTTTGATATATTCAAAAAGTTAAATTTCAGCATATTTGGAAAGAAATCCTTTGTTTTGTAGGATGATGACTAGTCCTAAAATAACAATAATAATTACCACTAGTTTTTGACTGAAAAACTTGGTTTCCTTGCTTTATATTTACATGGCTGTAGGAAGCTTTCATCTATAGCCCCAGTCAAACACAGAAACTCTGTGTAAATGCTGTGTAAGGGATGCTTATCATTTTAGAGGACAAGTTGTTTGATGGCAGCATAAAATAGGACACTTTAAAAATTAATGCAAAATCAGTAAATTGGCCCTAAAGCCATAAGAGATCAGATGCAAGAGAGACAAGTTAATCTTGAGTGATAGTAGTCATCCATTCAAATGGAGAACCTGTGCCTGGCATGTTGCAAATTATTTGGGTTCTGATGTACTATTCAAGCTTTTACATAAGCTTTTCCATAAAACGAAAGGATAGGATGGGAAAAAACCATAATATATCCCCCCCTCTGATAGGCCTTCCTAGCCTTTTCCAGTCAGATCTTGTAAAACAGCCTGGTGACTGGCCTGTTTGTACAAGTGCTCCCTTAAGTTTTTTGGCTGTAGGCACACAATGGGTTACTGGTAGAGACAGGAATAGCACCAGCAAATCCTGACTCACTGTTTGCTGCTATAATCATGCTAGATATATTTTCTCCCAGAGTCTAATACCATTTGAACAGGAATTTGACTCCTATTTTAGTAGTTGCACAGCAGATGAGAACTTTATTCTTTCTTGTGCATGTGGAATAATGCAGAAGCAATTGCTCAGTTTTGGAGAGAAAAAAGGGTGTGTAAGAGCTTTTGCTTTAGCAGGAACCTGCCCCTAAAACTACCCCTGCCATCCCACTTCACCCACTTCAGGGGGCGAAGTTGAAATGCTTTTGTGCCCAGGATTCTTTATTTGATGTAGGGCCCTTTGGAGAAAATATAGCAGGGTGCTTGTGCATGCAATGGATCTACAGAATTCGAGTAATAGAGGAGCGTTTTAGGGCTTTTTGTCTGATTTACTGAAACTGTTGAAGAAATTATTTATTTTGTAGCAGTTCCACCAATCTGTCAAACAGATATTTCTCAGGAAAGTGAAGATAAATTCTGACTTCATGCACAGAATTTTGCTGTCCCATGCTCTGTTCTGTTTTGCAGAGGACTCTTTAGTTCCTCAGATGTTCTGTGGCTAACAGTCAAACTATGAAGTACAGCTAGTTTGACATGTCCTAGCCCCAGCAGTTTCTCAAGTCAGTTTTTATAAAAGGAAGGGTGTGTGTTTTACTTGATACTCCGCTACATAGATCATTGGAACGGGAGAGGCGGGGGAAGGATGACACAAACAGGAAGGTGAAAAGAAATCAAATGTGATTTTTTAAAAAAATTGGAATATGAGGTAAGTGTCATGAAGCCATTGACTAGCTGACAACCTGAGTGGTCTGTGAAATCTGTCTGAAATGAGGTTGACTCGTATCTCAGTTTACATTGCTGAGGGATCTGTGTGGAATACCTGGTGTGCTGTGCATTATCTCTATGAATACCAGAGGGAGCTGATTCGAAATGGAGCTGTGCTTGGCTGAACTGAGAGATTTCTGTGGTAAAAATACAGATAAACAGTGGCGTTTTCCTTTTTTTCTTTTTTTACTGAAATTAAAATAATGAGGGTAAACACTTTGAATTCTGGGTTTGAGAACAGAGGTAGCTATTTCACTGTTTATCCATATTTTTATCCTTTTTGTGTCTTTCTCTCGGTTCTCTTAGACAAACTCCGTGTTAATACTTACCAAATGGAAGGAAAGGGCACGTTGTGTCTGTGAGCAGGCTGTGGGGTTTTACTGTTACCTTGGGTGACCTCAAGGTCAGTTCTGAAGTAACAAAACTTAAAATAACTCTGACCCTTTTATGGATGGTGTTGCAGGATTTGGAAGTTAGTGTCTCATTGTCAGTGTGGCTTTTTTGTAGAATTTGTATCCATTATCTGTGTTTTGAAAGCAATTACTTACTTTTTTGTCTTTGCAAGGTTGTTATGTGCTGAAACCTGTATACTTCCTTGTAGTCTTAAATGGAGACTGGAAAGAACCAGAAGTGAAACATGCATTTTCTCACAGATAGGTAGCTGCATTGCCATGGTAACTCGGGAATTGCAGGTTCCAAATACACCATGTCAGTTCACGCAAATTGGACATTGCTGTTGGAAATAGGGATACAAAGATATATTTTGTTTTTCTGCCCATTTGTTTCTTTTACAAAGGGAAATGCCTTCTTCATATGCAATGCCTGTTGTTCAGTTCTCCATATTTATCTTTGTCTTATTGTAAATACCTTTTTTTTTCTCAAGAAAGTGCCACAAAATTGGCAATTTGTATGAAGTGGAAACAGCAGCTTGAAAAGAAGTGGTTGTGCCAAAATACATTAATAACTTTCTAATTCTGCATGGACTTAGTTGTATGTATTTTAAAAGTAAAACTACTTACTGTTTTTTTACTCATGCACCTTATTCTTTGTTGTGTTATGTTTTTTAATCCGTAGTAAAATGCTATCATAGCTGTGGCATACATAAGATGTTTCTAAGACTAGTTTTCAGTTGCTAAGGCTTTTTCCAAACAGTTTTTTTGTCTTTTCCGCCCCCCTCCTACCCTCCTTGGTATGTAGTAAAGCAAGTTAGACATCTTGCTTTACTTATTTTTACTATCAGATAAGCTCCTAAAATTGCAGTTGTGCAGTTTCTCAGTTGGCAGTAGGAGCTGTAAAATCAGAGAGAAGATTTTAGCTTTATACTTAAAGACTTGGGAAATGCATGATGTGGGGAAGTGGGACCAGTTGCAAGCAAACTGCTTGTCTTCTTTGATGTCTGGTGCATAGTGGTCTGCTTGCTGGCTGAGGCTGAGTGGAGGCCGTGAAGAAACATAAAGGAGGGAAAGACACTTCCCTCATGCCAGCCTAGAGGTCTGCAGCACACACAGAGGTAGGACACAGCATCTGAGACCCAGATACTTCATCCAGAGTTACTTTCCTGGACCGTTGTGTGTGGTGCTTTAAATCTCCAGTGTTTATGCTTTCCTGTAATGAGTGCTGTCAGCTTGAGAAATGGTCTTAATTGTTAGAATAAAAACCGTGGAGGAAATGTTTGATGTACAATACTTGGGAGGTTTTATTATAGCTCTTTGTTTTCCTGTCCCACTGCTATGGCTACAGTCTGCATCAGCAGCATGGGAGAGTGCTCTGACAAACTCCTGACCAGTTTCTTAACTACATCCAGATGGCCAGCATCCTTGAATTTGCTGAAGACTCTTGTCATGATTATGGTTAAGGGAAGAATATCTGATGACAGTATTAGGGCTTAACTGACTTTGTGGCAGAGGTATGAGAAAAGTAATAAACTTACCTCACAGGCAGTGTAAAGAAGGGGGTAGCGTTTTGTCCTCCTGGTCTCTCTTACTATTGTTGTTGATATTATTATTATTTCCACGATTCTGGTTGCTGCTGCTTGAAACAAGAGAATAATGGAGGAAGCTGGAAATGGCGCAGGCGCGTGCAATTCAGTGCATTGCTGCATTTCCTGACTGCACATGCAAAAGTGTTCCTCTGCCTTTCAGAAGGTGTGTTTGTAGTCCGGTGACTACCAACAAACAGCTTTAGAACTAATTTCAGTTGTGTTTCCTTACAGTTGTGTCTGATCTGTTCCTATGGGAAAGAACATGTTGAGAAAGTTCCTCAGTTGACTTCCTTGAGGATAATGGATCTGCAGTGTTCTCCTGGAGTTCTAGGTCCAAGGGGAAAGATTTGATAGTTTTTATTCATTGAGTTATTTCAACTGCTTGTTGTGACTTCAGTAGTCCCTTAGTGCCTGTCAGGTAGTGAGACACCAAGGAGGCCCTGGAACGGGGGATCATTGGGACGGGAGAGGTGGGGAAAGGATGACACAAACGGGAAAGTGAAAAGAAATCAAATGTGATTTTTTAAAAAAATTGGAATATGAGGTAAGTGTCATGAAGCCATTGACTAGCTGACAACCTGAGTGGTCTGTGAAATCTGTCTGAAATGAGGTTGACTCGTATCTCAGTTTACATTATAGATGCTGTAGAGTTTTGGCTTGTAGTTTCCTTGACAGTAAAATTTCATAGTCCTCTGTCTGTTCAGCTGCCTGTCATATTTCCTCAGCAGAAAATGAAATCTTGGAAGTGGTATGTTTATGTTAAATCTGCATCTGACAGAGGAGGAATGATGCTATGAGAATGCAGGGATAGCACAGGTTTTAAAAATAGGACAGTAAAGGCTTCTGAAGCTAAATCATCATAGGTTTGCTGGTTAGAGTTGCATTTGCATTTCAACATCCCTTTTGTTCACTTTGGTTCTAACCATATCCATTTGCCTCAGTCTTTACCACTGCCTTTTTTCTTTGTTTTTTCCCCCCCACTGTAGTCCTTTACAGCCAGCTCGATGATCCTTCTCTGCTGAAGGAGGCCTCTCCTTGGTCTGCCTCTAATCTCAGCTTGCTATAGGTCACTTTAGGTTAGTCTTTGGAGAAATTATTTCCTCCTTGTAGGATCTCTTAAGACCTTTAGCCTTTCAAAAGCATTGGGTCCTTGCTTCCTTGCTGCCTGTGGGCCTGGCCTTCATTGCTGCAGGATGAAAAACAGATGCTCCTGATCCTGTGCACGGGGACTCTTCTCAGTCCAGCCGTTGGGAATGCTGCTGTTGCTGGGGAGGCTTTGCGTTGCTTCTGGTGTAGTTGTTGGGGCAGCTGCATGCTGGCACTTAAAATAAGGACTTTTTACCTTGTTTTTATAAAAACAAATGGTCCTCAGCCATAGTGCTTGAGCTTTTGACAGAAGATTTTGGTATCATTTGTTTTCTTGAAATGATTTTTTGTTTGTTCCTTTCTGGGTTTGGGCAGTAGACCAGCTGGCCAGAGGAGGGTGAATTAAAACACTCCAGCCACTTTGTAGAGTGATAATAGGATCACAACAACATGTCCTTCCTACGTTACACACTTGTGCTCTTACTCCTACTGATGATAGTGCTGTCTTTTTGGAAACAGATCAGCTAATTATAACAAACAGTAACCGGTTCAGCCAACATTTGTTCAGATTTTCTGGGAGACCTAGGTGCCCCAATAGACAGGTCCTGGACAGGTTAGCCTGTGTCAAGGTGTCATATGAATACTCCTGTAACCGGAACCTGTGAGTGTCAAATTTACCCTGTAACAGTAGTCTCGAGCTTTAAAAGAACTGATTTTTCACTCTAGCTTGTTCAGGTGTGTGGACTGTACCTGCAAAGGCAGCCTTAATTGCTTCTGCCTTTGCTAGGAGTGGTCTCCATGTACTTGTGAAGGCAAGTACTGGAAGCTATCAGGCTGGTTTCTACCATCAATAGTTTTCTGAGAGTTAAAAATCTGTGATGAGTGCTGTTGAGATATGAGTACTCTAGTAACTTTGTGCAGCATTTCTTGTAAGTTCATTAGGGGGTGTTCAGAAGAAGTTTTCTTGCTACAGGAATTTTGAGTTTCAACCAGTTTCTCATTTTCTTTTTTTTATCGTTAATTAATTGCAGATCAACTGGAGCGCGTGTTCTTGCGTCTCGGCCATGCAGAAACAGATGAGCAGTTACAGAATATTATTTCCAAGTTCCTACCCCCTGTTCTCCTCAAGCTGTCCAGCACACAGGAAGGAGTTCGCAAAAAGGTAAGGGTTCAATTTACCATAAAAATACATTTTCCTGATCAGGGAGAAGGAAATGCCCATGATTTGCTATGCTTGGATGTTCTCTGTGGAGAAAGTTACTCTTTGAGGAAAAATTATCATGACCCTAATAGAGAATTGGTTCATTACACCTGTTAGAGCTTAAACAAAACAGTCAGTGCTTGTATCAGCAGATGTGTGGCTTTGCAGTTGTGTGGAGGCTGCAGTTGTTTCCACCTGAGGCCAGCCTGCTCTGAGTTAGCCTGGGACCAAGGCTTGCTGCCATAGGAACAGTTGCCTTGGCTTCCAGGGCTCTGCTTCCACCTGACTTAGGGCACATGTGAAGCAAGCTTGCTTCTATGCACAAAATACCATGAAGCCGTACTCATTGATGTCTTTCACTTGGTTGATAACTGGAATAAGAGCAGGAACCAAATAATTTTGAAGATGGAATGTGATACCTACCTGAAAAAATTCAGTTCCCTGGTACAGAAAACAGCTTTATCACAGAATTTTTTCAGGCACCTTAATGTGTACCTGAATGACCAAAACTCTTTGGCTTTTGTCTGTAACCAGGCATAGGAGCAAGGACCAAGCAGTTCTAGAGGTGGAATTTAATGTGTAACTGGGGAATTAAGTTCCCTGCATTATGTTTTAGGTCTGGTAATAGGAGTGGACTGGAATGTTTTGGAGCAGAGTGCAGATGAAGTGTTGGGGGTTAGTGGTGGAAAAGAAACTTTTCGTAAGTCCCTCTGTCTTGTAGAAATACTGTCACTGCATTTATAAGTAGATTTCAGAACCTGCAAGTAATTGTAACATAGATTTTTCTCAAAGTTGTGCCCAAAACATGGTCCTAAGAGTGATTACATGAAAGTGGATCCATAGATTTCAGGCCATTCCACTGTGCCGAAGGAAGGATAGATACTCCCAACTCAGATAGGGTGTTCTGAATACCTGCTTACCATGTGTGCTTGAAGCTATGAAGAAAGGCATTTAACCAGCTGGTGAGATTTCTGAGGGTATTTTTGTATGATTTTTTTTCTCTAAGCTGGAATGTGTTGTCAGTTATTTTGGGGTGTTGAAAGATTCAGGAAAGGGGGAGGACTAGGCTTTTGAAAATTAAATTTTAAGAGGCCTCTTGAAATCACACAGCATACTTAGGGTGTGTTATTGTAGTAGTAGTACTGTTAGTAGTTTTTGCATTAGAGTGAATAATGAAATAAAATGCATTCCTGCTTCCTTTCAGGTGTTTAAACTATTGATTTTCATCCACACCAGATGATAATAATATAAGCAATTATAGCACTTCCATGTACTTCTTGGTAGTTGTCAAATTCATTGCAGCCATGTCAATTACCCTGAATTCTGCCCTTGCCATGTCAGTGAAAGGCATTTGACTTTTTCGGTATTCTGTTTTCGTAATAAATTCAAAATGTAGTAAGAAGGCTCTATATGTGTTAAATTTTTAATTTTTAATTTGGTATTTTTCACATAGCAAAATAATTTATCAGTGAGACAGAGGTGAGGGGAAGACTGTCGGTTTTTTATTCTAACAGATATCAATGAACATTTACTGTGTAGTGTATAACCTGCAAGTAAATCTCTTCAATGTGCACATTGCCCTTTTCCATTACTTTCATTGGAACTCAGTTTCAATCAATCTTCTTACTCTTATATTTTGGTAATGTGGTGGGAAAACATGCTAAGAATTCTGCTGCCTTTTCAAATACCTAACTTTCCATTCTAATTTTGCCTGGTGGATAACTAAGAATGTGCCTGTTCAACACCAGCTTAAATCATGTTAAGGCAATGTAAGCAAAGTGAAAACGTATTTTTTAACATGAGCATTCAGGTGATTAGAAAGCTAATCTAATAAAGCTAATAAATGAAATAGAATGGAAAGAGAATGGCAAAGTCTTTATTAACCCAGTGGCCGTCTGCAGACAGTGACAAAACTGACACCCCATGTCATGTCTTTCTCCTGCAGTGATTGTTGTGGTTAAAAACTCATAAACCCACCACCAACAGCAATTAAAAAAATGTGCCAATATAGTTAACCATGGTTTAAAAACTTACATAATTTTAATTGACTTGACAGTGCAGCTTTTGATAGTACAGACGTGAGTGAACAAGAACATTTGTGTGTTGTGAGTATACTGCTGAGTGTAGAGCATTACAGTTGTTACAGGGCTTCTTTCACCTGACTTTAGAGGCATAGTTTGGTTCACAAGTACACCAGAAGGATTGACTGTGTTCTAATTTTACTTTGACTCTCCAGACTAACTTTGTCCTCAAGCTTGTACTGCTAGAATGAAAAGGGGAACATAAATTTCATTTTTCTTCCTGTTGCCTTAATGTGTTTCTTTGTTGGTTTTATTGCTGCCCTTAATTTTATGACTATTAGGTCACTATTGCTGCAACGTTCAGTAATTTGAACTCGTTGCCCTCATACATTTTCAGATCTAGGATATAGTCTAACTGTGGGGATAAGCTTGTAATGCCTATACCTTCTTAATCCATTTATGCTGAGGAAGTAATCCCTTTTCAGGCCACGGTTTGACAAATGAGTTAAATTTTACTCTAGGATGTCTTCTACGAAAACAGTTATCCTAGTGGTGTCACACTAAGAATTAATCCAGGGTATATTCAACTCTGTTTCTTCAGATGAGCTCCAAGAAGTATTTTTGCAATGGCAGCATTTGTGCCGGACTGAATACCATTGTCACTTTAAATGCAGCCCATGTGAGGCCAGCAAAAACAAAAGAAGTCAAAAGTGCAGATGTTTGCTTGAGTCAGGTCTGAAGAGTACTACTGATGAGATGCTTAGTGCACTTGTTTGACATTAATGATTAGAGAAGCAGGATATTAGCTAAACCCTAACACATACCCAAATCCAGCCATGTCTTTTTTTACCAGCCACCATTGGTAATTTGAACATGTTTCTCAAGTTCTGTTTTAGTATCTCCTGCCCTTTCTCAGAGATCTGTGCAGACAGGGCTTTTTCCTCTCTAAAATACTATGAATTTGTAATGGTTGCAATAAATTTACAGCAGCAAAGTTTGATAGCTGTCAGTGTTACTTAGTTTGTCAGTTTATCTGTGATTTCAATCACATGCTTGCAGTCAAGTCTGCAGTTTCTCTGGATTATAGCTTGAGATTTTTTTTGTTTGATACCCAGTCATGGAGTGGATGTAAAGATGGTGTCTTAAGAGGCTGCTCATATGCAGCTCAGCATACGTATGGTTCTGCAGTTTCCATTGCAAACTTCAGTGACAGCAGTTTAGCTGCTTCTTCAGCATACTACAAGGCAATGATCCATCAAAAATGCAGGATACACTGGCTTTTTGACTCGAATTCCTTGAAGTCAACCTGAATCTAGGACTGGCTCTGACTGGTTTTCCTGGAACTGAACTGACTTCATCTAATGTCACTTCTATTGTTTTGCACCACCTTCTTGGAGAATCTGATAAAGTTTGCAAGCAAGATGCAGATGTTCAATGTGATTTCTCAGAATGGATAATAGTTCCAGAGTAGAGATTGTAGTTTTTCAATTTCCTCCATTCAGTTACGATACCTTCTTCAAGGGATTTACAAATGACACTTTGCTGATGCTAAGAAACTACCTAATGGGATTGTAGAATCATGGGATAATTCAGCTTGGAGGGGACCTTAGGAGGTCTCCAGACCAATCTCTTGTTTAAAACAGTCCATTACAAGCTCAGTTCAGGATGAAGGTTAAGGTTTTATTGAGATGGGTCTTGAAAAACCTGTGATGGTAAAGACCGTACAAACCGTCTGGGCCCCAACTTCGCTACTTGTTAGTCATCTTCATCATGAGGGAATACCATGGTGCACCTCTCTTATTTCAACGCACTCTGGCCCCAGTTTCACTCGCTATCAGAGTCCAGGGCCATCCCCCTCGAGCAGCTGCCTGTTCCCATTGGCGGTGCTGCTGGGGCTCTACCTGCCCAGGCAGGGCTGCACGTCACTTCTGCCTGACATTCACAGCCCTCCTGTTGGCTTCTCCTCTTGTTTGAAGGATTTCAGTTCTGTAATGTTCCGCTCCAAATAGCTCTCATAGACTAATTTGGTAACTTTATTATGGATGGGGATTTTTCTTCTTTTTTTGTCGGTTTTGTGAGTTGGAGTTATTCTGTAGCTCAATGTAGAGCAGCAATGCAGATTTCCAAGCCAGAGTCAGTTTTGACAGATAGTAAGCAAACAGTGGAAAGAACTGGTTATCTTCAGTAATCCTTTCTTTCTGATGTATCTCTTGATGGATGTTACTGATTGTGGCATGGTTTGGGACTTGTGTGTTTGCCTTAACAGTGACTTGAGACATGTCGGAGTAGTTTCAAGATAATACTGTAAATGATGGCTGCTGTTTTCCTACAAATTAAATAATCGGTTAGATCAGGCCTGATTTGCTTATACTAAGCCTGCCTAATGGACTGAGCTTAATGATTGGAGCCCAAAGTAGTAACATTAATGGTGGTTCTTTCAAGTTTGTTGGTTTTTTTTTTCCTTCCTGTCAGGTCATGGAGCTGCTGGTTCATCTGAATAAGCGCATCAAAAGTCGACCAAAAATACAGCTTCCAGTAGAGACATTGTTAGTTCAATATCAAGATCCTTCTGCAGTGTCCTTTGTCACTGTAAGTGTCTGTTCTTCCAAAACTGTTTGCTGCTTGACTTTAGAAAATAGAATATTCTTTAAAGCTCCTGTATTTAGCTCTGTCAGTTTTCCTAGCAAGTGTGTAATTGTTACAACGTTGATGTTTTAAGAGCTTTTTTTATACTCAATTTTATAGTCTAGTGTGAGTGAAATTTAGTTTCATAAAGCATTTTGCTGTTCAAATTACTGACAGTTACTCTTGATATTTCACGATTGCATGAATTGTCACTGCTTGTATCTCGTAAAGGGTCTGTTCATTGATAGAAGCTGCATTTTGCAAGCAACTACCAATCTTTATCCTGATATCTACAGGATCAGAGTTTTACTTAAAACACCTTTATCTCTTTGAACACATGAGGACCTGTATTTTTATGGCGTTTTAGGGTTAGGACCTTAGCTGAGCGAGAAAAGGTGAAAAAAATGTTATCTTGTAGATGGTGAAACTTTTGTAGATTATTTCATTCAATCTAATTTAAAAAGTGAAAATAGTTTAAAAATGTTTTCTAAAACTATGAAACACTTTACGTTTCAGTTTTGGTAGGTCTGTTGCAAATGATCATTATGAAACAAAAGTGATTAAATCATAGGGAAACTTTGTACTTTTCATTTTTCTATTCAGTCTTGTTTGTAGCATAAATTGAAAACATAACATCTTAGAAATGTATGGAGAAATATTTAGACTTTAAACAGCAGTGACATACATAAAAGTAATCTTAGATTGTCCTAAGCAAGTGGCATTATCTGGAATTCACTTTTTAGAAATGAGCAAGACTTCTGGAGTGCCTATGTTATGTAGAGCAAAACAAACCATCTTGTTTAAAGACATACTTGACAAACTCTGCATTTGGCTGGACTTGTCAAAAACATCTTTTCATTCACGCATCTCAGCGATGCATTTTGCTTTGTGCCATAAGGCTTCATAGCATTTTAACTAAAGTGCCGTCTACAAAGTAGTGCAGTGCACTATAGCACTCCTCTCAGCACTTCTTTCAGCCGTGTCGTGGAACACAACTCTTATCTCTGCAGTTCTTGGCTGGATTTAGATGAACAGGGTAACAGTTAGATAGTCCAGTATTCAGTATTGCTCTGCTGTGCTGTCCTGTCACTGGACTTTTAACTGTGTTTGCAGCTTTTAAATATGGTGATTTAGAAACATGTTTTCAAGGGAGATTTTGTCTATGCTGCTGTCTTGGTATTTATTCAATATTGTTTCCTATTTTATTTCAGAACTAGATAAGAGAGATCATTATATTTGCTTTCTTTGATGCTGTTGCTTAGTTTCAGCTGCTTTTGGTGAAATTAGCAGTGAAAAAGACAAACCAGAGAGGGTTGTTTTTCATTGTTTTTTTCCACCTTTTAAAGTAGAGGCCCAGCAAGACCTGCTCTGAGTAGTCATTGCTGAGTCTCCACTTTAATGGTTGTCAGTCTCTTAAGTCTTAGACTTAAGAAATTGGTCTTACAAAAGAAATTGGTCTTCTTGTATGTCATTTCCAAAACCCAATTATGTAACATGACATACAAGAAGAGATTAAGGAACACATGCTTCTTTTGTATTGCTGCAATACTGTGTGCTTTTTCTACTCCTTTAGAATTTTACCATAATTTATGTTAAGATGGGATACCCCCGTCTGCCTGTGGAAAAACAATGTGAATTGGCTCCAACCCTTCTCACTGCAATGGAAGGGAAACCTCAACCACAACAAGACAGGTATAACTACTTATTCTTGGAGTGAATTTTTTTGGTACTGTTATAGTAAAATAATTTATATTAGTTGTTAAAAGATTTCTTTTCCTTGGTGCTGTCTTCATTACTTAGGATGTTCTTGGCATGTACAATTTGGATCAGTAATTCAGTCGTTTGGGTGGTACAAAAAATTCTTATAGTCTAATGCTGTAATAATATACAGGATCTGCAGCAGCAGACTCCCTGTATGATAAGAGGTCTGTGTTTCAAGTAAGTAGAAATTTTAGCTAAGTTGTAATAAGTAAAAAAAAGACTGACATTGAGAACTGCTGTATACTAAAAACCTCTAGAAAACTGTTATTGATGGGCCTGGTTCTTATCTACATTGAGATGAGTTTCCACTGTGCTGGTGTTGGAAAATGTCTTTAAAATCATGTCTTCATTCCCTCTACATACTGTGATGGTATAAAAGTATTTTAAAAATTACCTTACTGATAGGTCTTGCAGTAAAATCTTGCTTCCATTCATGAGATTAGTGTGAAAATACTTGTAGCCCCTGGGAGCATGATTTTTCTCTGTCAAAAAGGCAAGTACATAAATGAAGAGAGCTTTGGAAAATCTGGTTGTACTGGTATACAACCAGTGTATTTGCCAGTGTTTCTTAAGGATGAGACAGTCCTAGATTGTATTTTGTGGCATAATTATAACACTGTCAAAAATCTGGACAAATGCAGAGACTGTGTCTCCAAATGTCTGCATGCATGCAGGCATATATGTTCCATTTTAAGGACAAATCCTAATTTATCTTCTTTCCATTTTTAAGTACATCAGGTGGTAAATAGAGGCTACTGGATTGTGAATATGTTTAACTTTTGTTAATATTTTCTTTTTTTGTTACTAAGGACCAGGTTTGTTGTAAAAGATTTCTGTCTTGTGTATTATAAATAAACAGGTATGGTTTTTTTAAATGGTTGCAGTAAATATAATTGTTTTTCAGCCTAATGCATCTTCTAATACCAACCCTTTTTCACATGAAATACCCTGCTGAACCACTGAAAGCAGCAGCTTCTCCGTTTAATCTTGCTGAAAAACCAAAGACTGTACAGCTGCTTTTGGACTTTATGTTGGATGTTCTTCTTATGCCTTATGGGTGAGTTGATACCAGTCTTCTCTAGCACTGTTGTGTTCTTTATGTGTGAAACAGTACAAAAGACACCCTTGAAAACTCGTTTAAAGTATGCTCTTACTTCCTGGCTCAAATGAAGCCAGTGGAAAGGTAGAAAGGAAGTTGATAATTTTAAGAACCAGATCACCATCTTCCTTATTTTACAAAACATCTCTTTTCTACTTAATTAGGTGTTACACTATTCTGTCCTTATCTCTTTTGAGATCAAAGTGAAACTATGAGACATGAGAGCTATCTGTTAAAATAGAAGCCTGGCAAAAATGTGTGCTCATCTTTCTGCAGTTGAATTTTAAGGCTTATTCCTCCATGGTCATAAACAAGAATAATTTGTAAAAACTTGTGTTTTCCGGAGTTGAACCTTTGAACAAGATTTCTGTTTTGTCGGTTTTCTGGTGAAAAATGTTCAAACTGCAATGATGTTGTGTTAGTGTGAGCACTGGTTTTGAAAGCAAGAAGACTGTACAGAGCAACTTGAATTTACTGATCACTGCTTGTTAGGAACCTTCTAGTGTCTAAAATCAGTACTTTCTCAAAATGTGTTTTCCACTAACTGTTTTTTTTGTGTCTTTGTATTGCTAAGGGAGCTTTTGCTTTGAAAGAAAATAGAAATAATTTTGATGGTAGAACACATTTCTATTTTTTCTGGCAGTAAAAGTCTCATAGGATTGGTGCCACTATGATTTTTTTTGATCTCATAACTCTTGCTCACTCATTCCTTTAGGTTAATCCTGAGTGGATTAACCTAAAGGAATGAATTTAAAATAGTGAGCGCATGAGCTTCTCCATGGAACATGGAGGCCATGCTCCCCATCAGATATTTTGGGGGCCACTTCCCTTTTGTTTGAATATACAGAATTTTGCAGCTTTCGGTTTAGAATGCCTCTTCTTCTGTTCATGGTTCACAGTCTTCAGTTGGCCCAGGTTTATTGCTCTTAGTTTCATCCACGGCTGTAGTGTCAACAGATGAAGTCCTTGGGCTTTTCAGTGAGACTTCACTTCCTTCCACACTTTAATACTCTGGCAAAGCAAGAGTTTTTAAATCACAGAATCATTCAGTTTGGAAGAGATCTCTGAGAAAATATTCAGAGATGCTGAAAGTAGGAGGTGAAAGTTTTAATTTTCTTTCCAGAAGGTGCTCAGAGAGTGTCTTGAGCTAGCCTGTGGCTCTAGATGTCTGTTTTTTAAAGTCTTGCTCCCCGGGGTGAGGCTGTTTGCAGAGGTTGACAGCTAATTTGTGCTTGTTAGAACTTGCTCTGTCATTGCCCAGTTGTGAATTAGCCTTGCCAGTTTGCTGAGTAAAGCAACCAGAAAGCTTAACTGTAGGGCTTAAAGCTCATAAGAAAGTGTTTAAAGTTTTAACTAATGAGACTTGGAATGAATCCTTATTGTTGAGATCATTTTCCTCTTTTTGTTGCCTGTGTGCTTAATGCAGAAAGGGAGGCTGGCTAGGGCAAAATGAAATTCATGTTGGTCTCTGCACTGCAATTTTGAGGCCATATTGTGTTGACCAGCTTCCAAGGATACGTGGAGAGGTGGGGTGGCTTTTATGAAGGCATGGAGATGAGCACAGGGCAGCTGGACTAGCCAGTCTTCCAAAGACCAGGCTCTGCAAACATCATCTTTTTATTTTTGCTTTCCTTCCCTGCCCAGTACTAAAACTACCACTCTCCAAGATAGTATATGTTTTGTTTTTTTNNTTTTGTTTTTTTTTTTTTTGTAAAATAATCAGGGTTTGTTTCCTGGTACTTGTGTTGCATACGCTTCATTATTTCCCTTGTTAGGTTTGTGTTTTTTATAGGAATCATACAAATGTTGGGGCTTTTAGCACGGATTTCTTGAGTGTAGTACTGCAAGAGTATTTATTTCTAATACAAAAGAGATAATTTTTGTGGTTTGTAACCTAAGAACTCCTTCTGGAAATGCCAATGGACCTTTCCCTTTCGAAATTGAGGTTTGTTTTCATTTACAATAACATTGTGATGGCTCTTGCAGAATATGTTGGGATAATTGGTAGTTGAGCCTCAAATTCTGTCTTATGTTAGAGTCACAGGATTAATTAAAGAAAAATACATCAAGTTGGACAAGTTATGTGTCTTCCTCCATTCCGGAATTTAATTCAGCTGGTAATATGGATTGGTAAAGGCTCTAATGAAAGTCATTCCCTGCCTGCTTAGGTTTGTATTGAATGAATCTCAAAGTCGACAAAATGTGCCGTCAGCCCAGGGGTCTTCATCAAGTAGCGTGGGAGGTCCTGGAATCCCTCAGCCACCTCCAGGGATGAGCTTTTATGCAGCCAAAAGGGTAATTGGAGATAGTCCATGGACACCAGAGCTGCTGGAACAGGTATTTAGAGCTGTCGGGCTGGTCCTTGGTGAACTGTGGCTGGTAACAGGGACAGTTGCAGATGGAAAAGCCGGAAAGCCGGTGGGAAAACATGTAACTGTTTCTACCCAGGTCTTTAGTTGCCCTGAGGGAATTTATTGAGGGATTTTGCATGATGCCTTAAGGAATTTTGCAGTGGTGGGGTCGGGAGGAAGGTGGTTAGGAAGCAGCCATGACTGCAGCCTACTGTTGTGTTTTACTCCCAAAGGTTGTTCTGTTTCTGAAGCATCCCTTTTTAGCAGTGATGTATCCCCTAATGGTAATGCTGATACTTTGCTGCAGATGCCTACTGTGACAGGAGGCAAGCTAAGAGATGGAGAGCATGTGAATTTCTCCTTAAGCAAGCGGAAGCCATGATTTCAGACAGCTGAGCTGCTACAGTTTCTGTAACATCCGCTTTCTTGTCAGTAATGCTGTCTTTCCCTGGTGTTGAACAGTGTAAGCTGGGGATAGTGAAGTTCATTGAAGCTGAGCAAGTGCCCGAACTTGAAGCTGTTATACACCTGGTTGTAGCCTCCAGTGATACAAGACACAGTGTTGCCACTGCAGCAGACCTTGAACTAAAGAGCAAGCAAAGGTAAGGTCTGGATGGCTGGAAAAGATGGTGTTAGTATTCCTGACACAGCTAGCTGCAATGTATGTAGTGGTCCAGAAAGGCTGTGCTCGAGAGGAAGGCTAAAGTCCCTTGTATACCTGTGACACCCACGTATTCCCACTGGGCTAGGAATGGTGTGGCTTACAGTCTTGCAGCTGGAAATGTCGCTTGGCTCCACAGCTGACAGCTTTAGCTGTGTGGGTTTCATCATTTCTGGTATTGCTTTTGAGCCATTTTCATACCAAATTGTAAAGAATAACAGTGGTTTCCACATTGCCCTCTGTGGATTATCAATTGTCAATAAGGCTTTAGTAAATGATTCCCAGAAAAGTATACTTTCATTTAATTTATTAGGAGAATAAAGAGATTAATTGTGAAATGGATCATAGTCTAGAAAGTTTGGCAGACACTTATTATTATTATTGAAACTTTTGCTCACCTTCACCTTTCATCATCTAAAGACAATGCTTCTGTCGTTAACTCATTAAGAGGCCAGAGTAATGGCTGTTGGTGCTCTTTGCTGAGACACTGATAGTGGGAGATTTGCTGGCTCATGAAGGAGGTTGGAGCAAGACAGGCCTGTCTTTGAGATGTGTAGGTGGCTTCTGTAGGACTATTTAACTTGGAGTCAGATATGTAATGTGAAATCTTCTGCAACTGAAGTCTGTTTGTGGACCTCAGTCATGACAGGGGAGATGATGCTATTAAATGATGAAGCCTGATTAAGGAAGCTGGTCTCTCCTTTGCTGCTTGTCTTATCTTTCCTTCTGTGTTGGTATTCTTTGCTCAGAGAGAAAAATAACTGTGTGGACAAAATGCATGTTAATATGTAATGCTGAATGACTTTTATATGAGAAATACATGTTAGTGTACAGATTACCATTCGATATTCAATTGGTAGATTCCTGTGGTCTGTATGTCTTGTTCCAGTGGGAGAGACGGGAGCACGTAGGTTTCTCACAAATCATTTGATGTCATGTTGTCAGAAATTGTGAAAGTGTGATCACTTCACATTCTGTATGATTATGTATTATGTGTATGTGGGAAAAGTGGTTAGAAGTCAAACTGAGGAGTTCTGTTTAAACTTTGGGAAGAATATAAATATGATGCAAAATGTTATATTTTAAGGAACAGTTAAAGGTCGTAATCATAACATGTTGGTTTTCAATGTGGTTTTTTTCTTCAGTTTAATTGACTGGAACAATCCTGCAATCATCAACAAAATGTATAAAGTGTATCTTGGGGATATACCGCTGAAAACTAAGGAGGTAAAATTTGCCTTTAGAGTTGTCTATCTCTGTCTATTAAGTTGTCTTCTTAATTGCTGAAGAAGTAATTTTAGTTGTCTTACTTTATTTGAAAACATATATATGTATTTCTTAAATCTATCACTTCCTTTGAGATCTGCTTTCTCTGAACATTTATGCTATTTGAATAATTTTTTCTACATGCCAGTGTGTTCTGATTTGCAGCAGAAAGTAATTTAGCTAACTTAAATATACTGGTGTCCAAAGATGCACTGTTTCATCTTTGTTTCTGACAGGGATCTGTTCTGAAACCAGAAATGAAACGAGAGTCAGTCAGCACCCGTGTTAAATTAAAGATAGTTCCTCATCTTCTGCGATCCCGGCAAGCTGCAGAAATGTTCCCAGCTAACATTCAGGTGATGCTTATTTTCCAAATCTACTCTTCCTAATTGGTTTGATAATACAGTTCCTCCAGTACTTGGAGGTGGGAAGCATTGTTGTTGAGGACAGTGTTTAAAGAAGAGGGGGAATGAAAATATTTGAAAGTGAAGCCAGACACACTCCAATCTGCTCGTTCTTCCTTTTGGTCAGGTGGTATATGATGGACTCTTCGGTGCAAACACAAATGCAAAACTGAGAAGTCTGTCGTTGCAGTTTGTGCATCATATTTGTATCATGTAAGTAGCTCAGAGAGCACAATGTTTTTTAGCTATTTGCCTAGAAGCCACTCCGTTTAATAAAGATATAACTGAATTAATGAGTCTTAAAACTCAGAGAAAGTAGGGATTTTTTTTGCTTAATCCCAAAAGCTCAGTGTGTCTGTGCTTGCACACAATGAGTTATAATTTCTCACCTTAACACAGTTGAGAGAAGTGATACTAGAGAAGATGCTTTTCAGGGATCCAAAAGATAATATTTTGTTGGTTTCTCTAATTGCAGTTGTCCAGAGAGTAAAATAAAGCCATTAGGTCCAATGCTTTTAAATGGACTTACAAAGCTGATCAATGAATACAAAGAGGTAAGATGAAAAATTCTTTACTATAATTCTTCATGTGAATACAAGCAAAAGATAAATACCTTCATGATGGAAGCTGATGAATCTTTTTTTTGTGTTCACTTGAGGGGTTGCCAGAGGATACATTTTAAGAATTTTTGTTGGAAGAGAAGCAAATACTTTAAAATGCTATATAAGAAATCTGTTTTATTTATTTAACACCTATGGATATGTGCTTGGGCACCAATTGCAAAATTTCAGGAAACAATAGTTTTAGTAATATGAAGAGGGAAGCCAAAGTATTATCTATCTGCTCTTACTCTGGAAAACACAGGGACCTCAGCTCTGGATGTTTATCCCATTGTGTTAACCATCTGTATAGGCCAACTTGTAATACATTCCATCGTATCTATCCAGGGATGGTATTGCAATGGGAAGGGTGTTACCAAACAGAACTGCAATGCCAGTTCAAAAGTCAAATTCCCCATGATACTCGCGTATGTACCTTAGAAAGGGCTGATGTTGCAGATCACCTCTTCTGCAGCTTTGAACCTCTTGCTGCCTCCTTTGAACTTAAATGAAAGTTTGAATTTTCATTCACTTTGATTCTGACCTTCTGGCCTGAGCTGGCCTTTGAATGCATGAGACTCCCTGCCATTGGGAAGGGAATGAAAAAGGAATTAAGCCCGTATGTATAAACGTGCTGTATTGGTCATCCACGGGATCCATTGTGCAAACAGCTTCCTTTGTTTACAGTTGCTGTTCAGAATTAGTGGAAGATTTCTGTCCCTCTGCTACTGTTTCATATACTCACTGAATCTCTGTATCTGTTCTTCTTGAAATAAAATGTAGTTAGCTGAGACCAGAAGAGAGATTCACATTTTGCCACCATTTGCAATTTCTCTGTTTCTTGGACAAAAGTGTGCTCCCTCTGTTTCTAATATTTTTATCCTTGGATAGAAATATTTTATGTTTTAGGATTCTTTTTCCATGAAAGCCTGCTTGAGCACTTTGAAGACAGGATTTAAAGTGAATGTTTATTTATAAAAGATATACCTGTATGTATTTCTCATTTTGCTGAATTTTATTTATTGTTTTGTCATTTAAGGATTCAAAACTGCTATCAATGGCATATTCAGCAGTTGGAAAGCTCTCCAGGTAACTGAAATATCTTTTAAGCAATGGGACATTGAATAATTTTTCCAGAGTAATCAGTTAATTTATTAGCAGTAGGCTTTATGCCACCTGCCAATTTTGCAGTTGAGTGCATGGTGCAGAGAAAAGCACTTTTTATGTAAACCCCAGAAATGTAAAAAGAAATATCTTTTTAGCTGATAGCTTCTCTAGCAGTGATTAATGGCAGCTCATGAATTTTGCACAGAATTTAAGAAATGGTTCCACATTCTGGATTGCTAGAAATATAAATTTAAGGAATGTGCAGCAAAGACCAGAGGGCTTGAAGCTAGGCAAGTGGTATGATCAGTCATGTGCTGGTGATCTAAGTGGTTGTCCATAAAATGTCTTGTTTTCCAAACTGTTTTAAGGGAGGGAGAATTTGCTGCTTTATGGTGGATATGGCTAAGATAGAGCAAACTTTCTGTGCTGGCTGTGATTGTTTGATGGTTAAAATTTGGAATGAGGGGAAGACCAATGAAATGTGAAGCATTTCAATTTAAAAAAACAAAAGCTTCATGGATTAAAATATCTTGTTTCAGCCGAATGCCTCAGCTCTTTACCAAGGATATAGCACTGGTACAGCAGTTTTTTGAAGCCTTGTGCAAGGTGGGTGCTCATGGGGCTTTGGGAAATCATTAGTGTTTTCTTCTGATTTTGCTCAGTTCTTGACATTACACGCTGTAAAGTGAAACCTCTTGGTTTTGTACTGCAGGAAGATGCTGATACTAGGCTTGCCATTCAAGAGGCATTGTCTATGATGGTTGGAGCATACAGTAACCTGGAAGGAGCCCAGCGTACCCTGATGGAAGCTCTTGTAGCTTCTTATTTAATAAAGGTATTTTCAGTGGAGTAAAAATCACCTACCTTAAAAAAGGAGCTATTAATCATCTTCATGTTTCCTGACACTTCCTGTTAGGTACTTCTGGAGCACATCTTCCTTTTCTTACTGAGTGTATTGGCCTGGGAGAAGGCAGGGTGTGTATGCTCCGATAAAATATTTTTAACATGGCTTGGTGACTGCAAGGCAGGTAACACTGCAGTTCTCTATTTGTGTTCTGTTTAGCAAAGAAACAAATCCATTGGAATTGCACTGTACGTTTCTCATAGTCTTCTCCTTAAAAAACTTCAAGAAATAGATGCTTCAAGGACAGTGTCTTCTGAGATGCTTTGGGACATTGAGAGTTTGGTAGAAAGGATCATTGACTGCTAAGTGGGGTTTCATTGTTCTGTGTGATATCTGACATAAGGCATCTGTGAACCTCTCCAGGAGCTTAGCCTTGAGACACTAGTCTAGACTAAACCAGACTTGACTGATCCAGACTTTGAATACCTTGTTTGTCTTCAGAATATGCCAGAAGTCTGGATTTTCAGAAAGAGTGAGTGTTTTGTATCCTCTGTGTTTGCATGGTACTCAGATTGACTGTGGAGGTGTATGTATTTCTGGTGTAAGAGATAAGTTTCATGCTGATAACTCTTTTGCTTAAGAGATCTAAATCTTCAGGCTGTACCTTTTTGAGACTATTCTGTACCTTACAGACAGAATGACCACCCTAATCTGATCTTTCTTTCCCACCTCTGGCTATGCTGCTCCTAAGTGTAGCTCTGTTTTCTGTGGATAGATGATATATGCCAGTTTCATTTCAAAACTGCCTGGATGGAGCAGTTCAGTTTTTCAAGAATTAGTATAATTCCCCAAAGTGTGCATGTGTTTAATTAAACGTTTAATTCCCCACTTGTGTATATATGAGAATTACCTTTTCTTTGCCCTGTCTCCTGCCATATGAAGAGTAAGCATGAATAGTGTCTCAAAATGTCTCAACTTTTTGAATCGTGTTGGTACCAGAGGACGAAACAAATGACTGATGATGTACAAGTGGTGAGTGAAAGTCATTGCTGCTGTCTTTTAAAACTTAACTATATGTTTGTGTCTTTTCTCTTTGAGCCTGAAGTTCAAGTACGTCAAGTGGCTGTAAAATTTGCTAGCACAGTGTTCCCTCCGGATCATATCCCTTCCAGATACTTACTCCTGTTAGCTGCAGGAGACCCGTAAGTTGTTTTCCTTTATAAATTTTCTCATATATGTATGTATGTATGTATGTGTAGGTGTGTGTGTGTGTATATATGTGCCTGCAAACACACTGTATATGCATTCAATATATATTTGGATTCAATATAAATACATGTACATATATGTATGTATAAGTTTACACATAAATAACTCAAAATAAAATAGGTAATTTGGAAATTAAACTTCACATTCTCTTCATTTCTATGGAGAACTATTACTATACTCAGTGACAGTCTTTAGATTGTTTCAGATAACTACTGTCACTAAAGCACTTCATATTAATGATCAGTTGCAATTGAGCAGAGAGTTGAGCATGCAGTTTTGAGAGTTTCCACTCTCTGCTGGGGAGTAGGTGACTTGTTAAATTACCTTTCTGAAATGAAATTAATAATTTCATTTGCAGTTTTCTGTTACTGCAGTGTAAGTGGTGGGGGTTTTTTTTCCATTTACTTTAATTAGTAAATTTTTGATGTGAGTAGCTATTTTTATATGTGTAACTAAGGAAAGCTAAACAGGTCAATTGCAGCAACCCGCACTGTCATTGCAGTGTCAGCACTGTTTCAGGAGTAGTTACCGACTTAAGTAGATAATGATAAACCTGGTAGGTGACAGCTGAAGCTTGACTATAGGAAGTGATAGGGAGAAGTAACAGATAGGAAAACAAGGATGTGGGAAACAGGAACTGTTGGTGAACACTAGAAGGATGTAAGAGGAACAGANTCATTTAAAAACTGTTCTCTCTCCCCCAGCTTCCCAACATACCTTATTGCTCATTAAAGGCCATTTGTTCTGTGTAAATAATGTCTGTTTCTCATCCTTTCTTCGGAAAGGCGGGAGGAGGTACATGGAGAAGCCCAGCGGGTACTGAGAACATTTTCTGGAAAAAATGAAAAGGAGAGTTCTGGGAAGCAGATGCCTTCCTTCCCTGAAATGGTCCATTACATTCAAGACAAGGTACAGTGCTTCTGTCACAGTAAATGACAAATAGATGCATGATGCTCAGGCATGTGATAAGTGTGCTCTTGCCTTCCCTGTGTCTGTTTCCCACAGCTGTCCCAAGGAATAAAGGTAATGAAAGTCACAGTGGGGACCACACACAGTATTTCATTGCCAAGATTACCACTTGTCATCACTGTCTGCTGGCAGTAATTACAAGAGATCCAAGTGTTGAGTAGTGAGGCAGATCTTTTAACAAAAGGAATGTTTTGCTTTCTTGCTATTTGTGCAGATGATATGTGGAACGAGGAATCCAGTTTTCAGGGCTTATAATCCATCATGTTTCACAAACATAGTTCCTGAAGGTGCAAGAAGACTACTTTTTATTTGGCCCAGTGAACAATAATGTGCATAAACAAAAAAAAAAATCCTAGGCTAGGAAGGGAGATAGTAGAACAAGTGAAGAAGTCTGATTTGTTGACTTAAAGGCTTAATTTTTCATCTTCATTGCAATTTTTGGAATAATGGCCATTTAAATAGCCTTTTATGAGTTTACTGGAATGATAGGCCGAAAACTGTGCCACTCAGTTCACTCACAGCTGTTTGCCCTGAGAGCTCCTCTGGAGAAGTGCTAAAATACAGTCTGTGTTACACACTTCTGTGTATAGTAGCTATACTAGGCTTATAAGCAGTAAAGGAGATGTGTAGAGTCCCTGACATGATTTTTTCCTGTGATAGCCTGCTTTTTAAACAAATGTCAGAAGTATGTAATCTTGAAGCACATCTGATTTTGCAAGAGATCTATGATAGCACAAGTCTTACACCTGAGAGATTTCTTGTGAAATGTGTGCTCTGATGGTGTTGTACTCTACTAATACTCTGAAGTGTTTGAAGTTCTATGAGAAAACTTGCTTTTTGTCCAGAATCCTGGCTATTTAAANGCAGTTAATTTTAAAATTTTCCTTAACATTTCTAATGTCACTAAATAATTATGGATCAGTGTAGTTTAATCACTGCTGAGAAAAGTAAGAGTCCCTCAATCATGGGGGAATTAAATTTTTTTTTTGAGCACTTTTCATATCTTATTTACATGTCCTGGAGGTGTATTTAAAAATCCTCGAGGTACATTTATTTGTTTAGTTATCTCAAAGTGTGGTTTTTCACATACTATCAATAATCTGTGACTTTTGGAGATGTTTGAGAAGTCTGTATGCATTGTTTGGCACAGCTGGCTGAGATGAAAAATGACTGCGTGATTTAGCATGATCCTTCTCTCCTTCTGGAAGAAAAACATATGTGAAAGAGTAGGACCAATCTGCTGGGTATGGGTGGGAAACCATTCCTCAAGGGAGTCACTGTCTGTTCACTAAATCAGGTTTTCTTTAATAATTCTGGATGTCACTGAAATTAGCATTGCAAAAGATGACGGTGTGTTGAGGGCAGTGAGGATCTGTTGTCTTCTGCAAGTGCCTTGTGTGTTTATTCAAGTACAAGGCTGCCTGACTGAATCAAGCCCTATCACTGATGTGCATGTTGCCTGTCTAATACATACATATTGCTTTTCTGCAACATTTACAGTGGGTGGCACTTAAAACCTCCTGTCTGGATGTTTTTCTGCTGGAATATTCCTGCTTGTCAGAGCTAACATTTACATGGAAAGGAGTTGCTCACTTGCTGCTGCAGCCTTCCATATAGCAGGTAGAGAGATTCCCTCTGAGTCTCTCAGTCTGAGAGACTCCGCACGCTTGGCTGGCAGAGCACAGGGCACCCACCTCCCAGGACTGGGGAAGCCTGGCTGTTCTGCAGCCTCTCCACGCAGATCTGCCATTTTAAAGCTTTCTGGCTGCCTGTCGGGGGGGAGCCTCAGAGTTTGGAACTTTGCTTTTAAATTCTAAAGTGCTTCTTTGTTCCCTGAAAGGAAGAAAGAATGTTGTACTCCTTCAGCCTCTCCTGCTATTCCCTCTCATTCTCATTCAGAGTTTCCAATTTCTGAAATGGTAGGGATGTAAAATAGATCGACCTGACTATTACCAAGTGTACGGTGCCCTTTTTGTTACAGAGCTGTTACACATTTTCAGTTGCTAAGAGAAGGATTAACACAAACACATCAGCAAAATTTCACTGACCTTTCCAACATCTCTGCTATTATGGGTCTGAATGTTCCACTCTTAATATACTCTGTTGTTTAGGCCTCTCACCGAATGAAAACCCCAGCTAAATACATGACTGGAACTGCAGCGTTGCCTTTTAATCCTGCCACATTCGGAGAGGTATTTGTCTGGTTTTACTTTCTCAGATATGTGTACCATTATTTATCTAGAGGACAGAGTAAGAAGCTAACAGCTACCAGAAGTCACCCTACATTCTAAAATTCTTTGAAATAGATGTTAGTATTAACTCTCCATCCTTTGTCCTTAAACGGTAGTCTGAACAGGATTTTCATAGGGGGGTTGGGAGGAATGTTCATGAGAGGGTTACTCCATTGCTTTCTGCAGCATATCTAATGGAATAGCATTAGATATTAATAACATTAGATATTAGTCCTGTGCAGAGGTCCCATTATGCTGCTTGAGACTTTTTCTAACAGAATCCCAGGCTTCAGTGATCTGTAGACACAAACTGAGGTGGGAAGCGAGATCTGTATTAGCAATGTGTTGAGTTGCATCTGTGCACATGCCAAATTGGTATAGGGTACAGGCTGAACTGCCTGCACAGAATTGCATCAGCTGATGATAAACCAAAAGTTGGCGTATGATTTAATCTTTAGAGAGTGATGTAGGGTTGTCTGCTTTCACGGGCGTATTGTAGAAAGTGGTCCTAAGATTTGTTATAGTTTATATTTGTTCCAGTCTTGATACTAACTCTTCTGTCTATATTTGATTAAAGAAAAAATAATCCAGTTTTGGTTACATTGAATATAGCATATTCTCTGCTCTTTTGTCTCTTGGATGGTTTTTCACTCAGGATCGTGTGTTTTTATCTTCTCTGCTTAGATAGTTCTCTATCTGCGAATGTGTCTTGCTCACAGTGCTGGTGTGGTGCCAACCTCACAGAACTTGGCAGATATGCAAGATCACGCTCCAGCCATTGGACGTTACATAAGAAACCTCATGTCTGGCAATCACATATCTTTCTCTTCCTCCTCCTCCTCCTCCTCTTCAAAAAGTGCAGAAACCAACCCTGTACATATATATATCGGCCTTCTTCAGCAGCTCTTAGCTGGTGTTGGAGGTAAGAAGCTGTGTGCAGCAGTATCCTGAGGAAATAGACATCTTCTCTTACTAGAAATGAGTTGTCCTGTGCTTTGAACTTGGCTTCAGCAATCAGAGAGTTGAAACATGGACTATATACTATTTAGTTTAAACTTGTTTTCTTCTGTGCTGTTTTGTAAGTGGGAGAAAGCAGGGCTGTAAAATTGCAGCATCAGTTGACATAGTAGTGTAAAATTGTAAAGCCATTGCATGTAACAGCTTCCTCACCAGTGAATGCTGTGTCTTCCTTGCTCTGATAATAGCCTATTTGCTACAAGTGTAGTCTAAAACATTTGAATGCATTTAGAACAAATTGCTACCAGAGTGTTTGCTTTTATTAGTTTCCCTAATATGTATGAGAAATATTATACTCTATTATTCTGTATTGTTTGTTACTCCTAGTGAATTACAGATAAATGCCTGAAATGCCTGATACTTCTTTACCTCTTTTTAGCACTGAATGTTACATTGTTGTAAATGCTGGAGTTGTGTAATAACCTGGTTCATTAATTATTGTTTAGGTTTGCCAGTCATGTATTGTCTTCTAGAAGTTGTTTCAGTGTATCCAGAAAAACTAGCCATCAGATTTGTAGACAAAATGGATTGGATTAAGGTATTGTGAAAACAGTTTTTTTGGTGGTTTTTGGGGGGGTGGATGGGATTTGGCATTAGCAAAATCTGGCACATTTCCCATGGTGAAGCAGAGTATTATCTCCAAGTATTATTTCATTTGATTTGAAATTGGTATCTCTACTCACAGTCAACACCTCATGAAATGTTGTATGTACCAGGATGCGGAAAATTATTTATTGGTTCTTTTGTATGACTGATTTTACATGTTCTATGTAGTCTGTCATCTATCCTGCTGGTATAGTCATCCATTTTTTTTCTCTACAAAAGAAAACCAAAGACAAAATTCTGCACGTTTTTGAAGAAATTGTTGAACAGTGTGAATGTTTCAGTGAAAAGATGTGAATGACTTCTTAGAAGATGAGATTAATTACATCCCCAATAGTTTTAGAGACCTTTCTGTGGAGATGGGTTTTTTTAATTTATTAGCCCCAGGCAAAAAACACCACATACCCTGGAATCTGCTTGGGAATAAGCCAAAGACAATTCTGTTTCCCTAGATTCTTTTCTTAAGCAACTCCCTGCTTTTTCATGATTTGCCTCAAACATCTATGATTTTTGTAGGTCTTTCAGGTTGCCATTGCTTTCACTGGGGCAATCTGGCAGAAACAAATACTTAGTCAAGGTTAAAAAACACTAGAATATGTTCTAGTAGTTTCTCCTTGGTGATATCTGTGCTGCATTGCACTATATGCAGGTTATCACTTCTCATTATGTGCAGGTATGACCCATGCAGGAGAGTACTTAAAAACATACCCCTTTTCAGTATTCCTCGTGATTTGTAGAAAACCCTTCTTTGTCTTTGTCCTAGTGTCCATTTGAAGAATTAAGCTTCTAGGGGTGGTTATTGATAGTACTGAGCTTCAGAAATACTGTTGTAAATCATATGTCATGTGTTTTTGCCTTGGCAAGTGAAACTAACAGGTTGAGGGGTTTGTTGGAAGTCAGGTATGTGATCTGATGCTAGGTTGGAGTTGAAGTTAACATTGCATTTCATGAGCCTGACAGATCATTTGTTCTTTGTGTGCTTGGCTCATTTTGGTGTCTTTGTGGTGGCCCAAGGCATTCAAAGATTTGGCTATTAATTTTTCAGGGGAGTGTGTTGCATTATACATCAAATTACTGGTGGAGGTAAGATTATATTGTAACAAATTACCTGAGGCTTCCAAAATTCAACTTCTTAATAATTTATTTAGACAATACAAGATCTCAAATACAAAGTAGATAATTTTGCTTTGAGAACTGTAATTTCCTGGACACTTCTTTTTTTTGTGGTTGGATTTAAATGGTTAACCCTCTTGAGGGCTTTTTTCTTCTTTGATTAATAAGAAGGGTATGGAAACTTCCAGCAGCTCTGAAGAAACAGTGGTTTGGGATGTGGGGTTTTTTAGCATGGTGTGAGTGCAGAAACTGGAAGCTCTTAGCTGAAGACAAAATTTGGCCAGGAATTCGATCTGCATGTTTTGACGCAGAATTGGTGGATGGCCCTCTTGTGGCTAATGGTCTTCTTCCTCAAAAATGTAAAGTGAATGCTTTGTTGAATTGAGGGCTTTATTTCTTACTAAGTGATAATGCTGTTGGTTTAAAGAGTGGTTTCTGAGTTAAGAACTATTTATGTACCTCCATGAGAATTGTCTTTGTATGTGAAAAGCTCTTTATGAACAGACTGGGTAAGAAGCTGCTTCCGTATTTCATGGTTTGGTTTTTTTTAAACTCCCACAGAACCTGATGAACACTAACAAAGAGGAAATGCGTGAGCTTGCAGCCCTGTTTTATTCTGTAGTGCTGTCTACAATGTCTGGAGATGAGCTTAGGGCGTCCTTGGAGCAGCTGCTCAAGATGACAAAAGACAACCATGTAACTACCTTCCTTTGTCTGCTTCTTGTTTTTTCTCATGTCGTGTAACTGATAGGATATTTGAATCTCACCCTGTGTCCAGGATGTATTAACCTTAATCTGGGTGTAAAATTAACTGACTCCAGTTGGATGGTGAGAAGGGATTTTTGTAGTAGGTGAGTGCAACTGATCTTTAAATAAATTAATCCCTGAAGCTGTTGTTAAGGTCAGTAGGAGGATTTCCTGGAGGCATGTCCCAAGCAAAGCACCATCATGTATTTAACCAGTTTTAGCCAGCTAAATAGCCACATCCCATTGAGTGGCAATGGATCACACTACCTACCTCACACTGTTTACCAGTCCCTTATTCTTGAGCATCCGCAGATACCCACAGAATTGAGAAAATTTTTAACTTGTTAAGTGACAACTTATCCCCTCCTGAGCCATAGTTGCCTCCTGGGTCCTCAACGGGTCAGGGTCTTGTGCTATGTGAGAGCTGTGCCTTCTTCCCTCTCACCCCACATGGACTGCTCAGCAGCCCTCCACAGCTGTGTCTTTACATGCTGGGTTTGCCTGCCTTCCCTCCTCCAGCAGTTCCTTTCGCCTCCCCTTATCCTTATTTCTCCATTTTGTCCCTGCAAGCATGGAAAAGGAGTCCTGAAAACAAATTTGTCAGGTTTCTGTGCTGGTGTGAAGGAGGGAAGGGAGTAGCATTTCTAGGTTCTGTTTCACCGAAATGATTTTGTATCAGTCTCTCTGAAGGACTTAAAGGGCCACCATTTTACATTGGAGGTAACAGGCTGACAAGAAGTGCTGATTGCTTTATGTTGTAGTTAACAAACATGATTTATTTTGAATCTGTGAAAGCTCTGCCTGTGAGCCAAAGCTATGTCATTGCTCGGTTTTGGGTAGGGCACACCTCCTGCAGGCACGAAGCCAGTACAAGTACAGATGGGTCCCAGCCCACCACTGCTGCATTCAGCCCCACATACCCATGTGAACTGTGAAAGGAAAAAAAGCAGGGTGTTCCCATGTCTTTGTGAGTCTGAGTCAGGAAGGGCTCTGACTTGCTGCTACTATACAAAACCACTTGAATCTGTACAGCTAGGGGTGGTGGTGATCCTAGTGTCTCAGTAAGGACTGCAATATGAATGGATAACTGAAGTGGAGGTGGGGGAAGGACCCATCTTCTGCTGGCTTTACTGCAGTGAGACCACATCAAGGAATGGTACCTGGTGGCCAAGCCAGGTTGAGGATCCCATGCTGGCAGCACGATTGCACTGGTGCAACTTTTCGTAGTGTTGAAAAACAAGAGATATGAACTAATCCAAGCTTAAGCCCCTTCACTGTTCCTTTTGGTTTTTTTTCAGTTAGGTGGCATTTGAGTCTCACAGCCTTGTTTCTCCACAAAATCCTTTTGCTACAGTTCACCTGTAGAAATAAACATGGTCATTAAATAGTTCCAGCACCAAATTAGCATTGGAGAAATTGGTGTTCTTGACATTTAATTGTATTAATTAGGTTTCACCATTTGTGGCCTGCCAAACTGTAGAGACATTGCCTTCATTCTAGGCCAGGTGTGTTCTCATTCTTAGGAATGCAAATCTGGAGCAATTCCCCTCTACTGTTTTGTACCAAATGTACCAAAGAATACATTTTTTCCGCTAAGTATGGTTTTTAAGTAGAGTGTGTTTGTTTGTTTTTTTTAAGTCTAGCTACCAAAGGGTAGCTTTAGGAATGTGAGTGCTGGTGATAACTTCTTACTCTGTCCTCCTAACTCTCTTTTTAAATTTTGTTAATTAATCTTAAGGAACTCCATTAATCAGAGAGCACTAACAATATCAAACTCTCTGTTGTTTTATTATGTGTTAGAGCTCTGCATTCCTCAGGGTGCTTTCTGATCTGGCATGTCCATCCATATGTGTTTTTAAATCAGTGCTTTGTGCAAAGTGTTACTTACTTTGAAAATGAGATTTTTTGCACTGTTGGTGTTGTCTGTAGAGCCCGGAGGTCCAACATGGATCCTTGTTGGCTTTGGGATTTACAGTAGGAAGGTACTTGGCCAAAGGGAAAATCAGAACAATGGAGCTACATGACATAGAACAACCAAACACTGCAGTCATGCCGGAACAAGAGCAACTTATAAAGTCGACAACAGAGACAATAGGTAACTTCCTGCCTAAGACTTTGCTGCGTGTAACAGTTGTTTTTTTTCAATCCACTGTAGGCCAAGGATTTTTCTGAGATACTCAGCCCATAGATAGTGTAATCTTGAGTTCAATTTTTGTGATAGAATTTACAGTCTGTAAGAATGTAATCTGATTAGATGTATGGACATTGCAACAAAACCTAGGTGGACTTTGTAACATACAGAGCAACACAGCACAATCAGAAGTGGTGTTGTTGCCTAGATTCCTCTCAGTGTCTCCTTTCACTTCGATTTTTTTCTAGCGTAATGCTTCCTACTGGCTGTAGAGGAGATAAATGCTTTGCTACTTGCATGGGTAAAATACAAGTGCCTGCCCACTGCTAAATAATAATAGTAATAGTAATAATACAAAATTTGAGTCATCTTGGTTTGCTTTTTACTGTAGGTTCTTTTCTGGACAGCACCTCTCCCTTCCTTGTTGTGGGTGCTTGTACAGCTCTTGGGGAGATTGGCAGGAATGGCCCCTTGCCAATTCCCAATGAAGGAACAGGATTTACAAAGCTGCAACTTGTTGAAAACTTACTGGCCAGAATCCCTTCCAGCAAGGAAACAAATAAGGCAAGGTTTTTGTAGTGTCGTTATAATTCCTGTTCATTTCTTGAATGCTCATTAGGTGTATATATATATATTATCTGCCAAACTCAGCCTCGTTTTTTAAAGGAATTGGGCTTTTCGTTGGCTTTAGTGAGTTGGTTAGGGTCAGGGTCTTTCTAATATTGTCTAGCACTGATCACTTGTACTTTCTATAGTCACAAACAGGGGCTTAAGGGATGAAAATATGAATGATCTTAATTTTAATTCAGGAAAAATTGGAGTATCTTCTTTTACCTGCAAATAATCCTCAAAGGTAACAGGACATTTGTTCTGATCTGCTTTGGAAAAGAGGTGCACTGATTGATCTAATAAGCCTCTTGCATGTATTTCTGATACCTTGAGTGAAACTTCAGTAAGGGTGAGAAATAGTGTGTTTAAAGTGCATCTTCTGGACTTACAGGAAGGTTATATGATGGTGTTATTTTTTGTTTGTATTTAAGATGAAGGAACGAGCAATACAAACATTAGGGTACTTCCCAGTGGGAGATGAAGATTTTCCCCATCAGAAGCTACTGCTGCAGGGTTTAATGGATTCTGTGGAGGTGAGACACTATGAATGTATTATCTTTTATGCTACAGTGAATATTTCTCTTTGGATACTTTTTATGTACTCTAGAGCAAGGTTTACAGAAGGACTCATCTTTTTGTAATAGTGCCTCTAGGTTTTTTAGAGCTGCCTTGAAATAGAGAGCAGAGGTAGACTTTGGGCTGGTAAAATGTTTTATGCCACAGCGTAAAAACTCGCTAGTCCAGGTCTCCACCTCAGTCTGAGACAAATACTTATTCCCCTTCAGGAGGCTTATGGATTTTTTTTGCACACTGTATGCTCCAGAGCTTATATTAATGATGCCTTAGGCCTGTACTTTGGCCTTCAAAGGTACCCTGACAACAGGTAATATAAATACACCTTTATCTGAACTTCATCAGCTAATACAGCTTACTTGAATTAGAAGCTTATAGGAGTATATGTATCTCATGTCCATAGAAATACGTCTTTGTAGTGCACTGCCTTCTTTCACAGTACCTCAGAGCTTCTATACATATTGCAATATGCCAGATAACGAAATTAAATAAAAGGAGCTTTTTTAGTGTTCTTCATTTACAGCTTTGTTTTAGCTTTCTTCCTTGCTGATACATAGGATTCTGCATTGTAGAAATGGCTATTGAGTATCAGGCATGATTTGCTGAATCCTCCAATCTGATGTGTTTAAACAAGCAAGAACCATAGAATTATAGAATGGTTTGGGTTGAAAGGGACCTTAAAGATGATCTAGTTCCAACCCCTCTGCTGAGGGCAGGTACACTTCACACTAGACCAAGTTGCTCAAAGCCCCATCCAGCCTGACCTTGAACACTGCCAGGGTTGGGGCATCCATGGGTGACCTCTTCCAGTGCCTCACCACCTTCACAGTAAGGAATTTCTTCCTAATAGCTCATTGAAACCTTCTCTCAGTTTGAGGCCATTAACCACTTGTCCTGTCACTATACTTAGAATACTGAGAATAATGTGTACCCAAACATCAAAAGATGTTTCTGAGTGCAGTGTTTTTCTCCTGTAACTGCATGGGGACATTACAACTTTCTTTATAAAAGTTGTACTTGAAAAAAAACCTATTTATCTTAGATTGCAGGAAGCTAAGGACTTAATTCGCCTGAGCATTTTGTGCTTCTAGGACATAAGGAAAGCAGTCTAGAAGGTACTCAGCAGTTATGGAAACCAGTTCTTACAACATAAAATTCATCAATAATAATGACAAGAAAGTGGTATGTCCTGTTCCTGAAGGCTCAGAGAATAGTGTAAGGAGGACAGTGAAGCAAAACAAGCACAATCTGAATTCTTTTAATGTGAAAAACAGATTTCTGCATCTTTTAAGAGATCAGCTTCTGGATGGAATTAAGGAAACTCTTTCAATACTATCTGTATAGTAAAGCCATAGTAATTTTCACTAATCGCTATCAGCATCATTTTAACTTAGTTTTATTTTCATTCTGTCTATCGAGTTCTTTCTTTTCACCAAGCTGAACTTCTGCAGAGACTAGTGAATACTTTGTCAAAGGTGTGCTTTAAAAAAAGTGGAAATTTTAGCTTTTATCATTCAATTCAGACAGTTTGGCATTGCCTCATTTTCCATCAACTTCAGTGGGTCTGAGGTGCCCTGTAGTCTCAGAGGCTCACCAGAAGAGTGATCTTACTGTAAATTGGGACTGAACGTTGGGACTGGGAAACAGACTGTGGTTTTGTGGATTAAGTGCCATAAGTTTTGGTGTGTGTTTAGTTAGTACTGTCAGTGATGGTCTTGTGTTTTTCAGGCCAAACAGATAGAGCTGCAGTTCACTGTTGGTGAAGCTATTACCAGTGCTGCTGTTGGAACCAGCTCAGTGGCTGCTCGGGATGCGTGGACGGTCACAGAGGAGGAATATATCCCTCCTTCAGGTAGGCCTTCCTAAGGTAGGGATTGGGTTGGGAAATGTCTGGACTAACACTGGGCTCCATAGCTTCATTTCTGTGGTGTTTGATTTATAACAGTACACGCAAGAGAGGTTTTGTGTTTGTGATTATATACAGGTTGTTTTACCTCTTCACGTCCATCTGCGTGGAGGGCAGAAGACTTTATTTCATGGCCTGTTTAAATAGCTTCTTATGTAATTCATTGCCACTTGACTCCATATTTGGGTTTTTCTTTGGTTTTTTTTTGCCATGGTGAGTTAGTTTTGGGTTTTTAAACACAAATCTTTCAAAATACCATTTTGAAGCCTGAACAGGAAAATAGGGTTGTAAAATCAAATTGCAAGTGTTTTCCAACAACTTCAAGTGATACAATTAAGTGAAATTTACATGCAGTTAATGCAGAAATTCTATTTAAGGACTAAGATTCTGTACGCATTGAAATACAAGTGTGACAAAATGCTAGCTTCAAATCAGGCAACTGTAAGTATCAGCCTCAGACCTGAAAACATGTTTTAATTTTGTGAGAATGGTCTTAGATGTCTAGTGTACACAAAGCTGAGCATGTGGTAGAAATTAAAGCTTGTAATTGCTCCAGAAATTTTGAGTCCTAACATAAAACGAAAAGTAGTGCTCTGAGTCTTAGGCAATGTGAATGGTACCTCTTCTAGGCCACAGGCTCTGAAACATGTTCATGAAGGGTTAGGACTCTGTATTTCTATTATTTATTCTATTATTAGTTTCCCAGTGACTCCAGTGACTTGCTAAATAAGCAGAGATTAAGGTGTCACCTGAGTACTTCTGGATTTATTAGGTTTTTCATTATTTTGACATTAAAATGGGTGTGGATAATTCTCAAAGCTCCTCCCCTCCACCTTTATATTTTTTCATATAGATTTGAAAGTGAATGACGTGGTTCCCTGGGTCCTAGACCTTATTTTGAGTAAGCACATCATCAGTCCCAACCCACATGTTAGGCAGGCAGCTTGCATCTGGCTTCTGTCGTTGGTGAAGAAGCTGAGCACCCACAAAGCAATTAAGGTAAGAATTATGCCTTGTCCTAGCACTGGGTCCTTACCCTTATTTTTGCTTCTCACCTTGTTTCTGTCCCTTCCTTCCCCTTCACTTCTATGGCCTCTTTTCTGCCCATGCTGTCCTTGCTGAGGTCTTTTTGAGACATGGCCTGTCTTTTGTTTCGAGAGGAACAGACTATCTGGCAGATGAACAAGGATGTTTGTTACCTTTGTAAACATCTGACTTGCATCCAAATCAGAGTAAGCTCAGTGTAAATAGCTTTTGTAAGATGCAGTAGCAGTACATCTTCCTCTGGGAAGAAGAGATTCGTATCTGTATAGTGTTGAGGATTTATAATTGGAAAATATTTAAGAGATGTCTAGGAGGGGAAGAAGGAATAGAACTGAACTAATTTGTTTCACGGTGTTTATCACAACTTTGGTACCTAGGAGCAGTTATGTGCTTCATGTACTGTGTATTTTTGGTACACTTTAGGAACCTTACGTTTAAAGTGCTTATCTGTAATGAGAGAATGTGAAAAGCCCTACAAAAAGACTAAATAAAACATTCTCAACCAAAATGTCCTCTGTCTGCATAGAGATACTGTGGACTGTGATGGCACCAAGTAACCGTTTTATGCTCCTCCAGTATTGATAAAGAACTTTGGGACAAGCTGCTTTGCAAATGTAAGCTGTTAACTTATAAAGCATTGCCACATATTGCACTCATCTAAACACTGCACCTTGTAGGGAGGTGGTAAAACTCACCAGTTCGGGGATGAAGAAAGCTCCATCTGGCTGCACGCCGGATTTATGATGCATTGCTGCGTTGTATTAAACAAGGAAAATAAAATATGTGGTTTACTAATGGCATGGAAGATGTACATGGTGGGCTGGACAATTAACTGTTATCTTCTGTGAATGCCAGTCAGGCTGCTACTTGTGTGTCTGGAAAGAAGGGCAGTTCTTGTTACAGGTGTAGCTCAAATAGGCAACTCCATTGATACATTAGCCTCTGTTTATCTGTTAGAAACTTGCCTGAAGACCAAACAAAGTATCCAAAGTAATGTCCTTTTTTCTCATCTTACAGTCTCATCTCAAGGATATTCAGAGTGCGTTTGTTTCAATTCTGTCAGATAGTGATGGTAAGTACTATTGTATCTTAAAGAGTTGTGTGTTTTGGTGGGTGTCCATCAGACTGGAGGGAATCTTGCAACAGGCAGAAAGTCAACGACACTCTGTCAGTCAGCATTAGAAGATGACTGTAGAAACTTCCCATTTCTTACATTAATAGGAATGATTTCTAGGCATCACATGCAGAGATAAGCACAGCTTTTTTGTGCATTTTGCTAAAAAGCACACTGCATTTGCCCCTTCAGACTGTAGTAACAGAAGTGGTGTTACTTCTGCTCTGTTTTGGGCAGCAGGATGTATATCAGAGAGTTCTGCATGAACAAGAACTCTGAGACCTCTTCAAGCTAGCACATTTTGGCGCACTACCATGGCAGCTAGTGGAAAGAGTGGCGTCCAGCAGCCTATGCAAAGCTCACTGAAGCTGGAGAGAGTATTACCATGAATGATTTCGGGTGCCACTAGCATGTCAGAATACCTATGGCTCTTGGAACTCTTCTTGCTGTTCCAAAACTTGCAGTAACAATACTTATATGAAGTTGTAACCTAATTTGATTTGGTTTATGCCTTCAGAACAAATTGCTGCTTCAGAATGCAAAGTTTGTGTCTTGACAGACTGTATCTGCACTGAAGTGGAGAGCTGTGAAGTGCAGCACGAAGCTGTGTTTGCTATGTCCCGATTTTGGTCGAACCTTGCTTTTAAAATTTGTGTAATGCTTATTTACGTGCTTATCTTGAATTTTACTTGGTAAAATCTCTTGCAGAGCTTAGTCAAGATGTTGCTTCAAAAGGTCTTGGGCTGATATATGAACTGGGAAGTGAACAGGATCAGCAAGAGCTAGTCACTACGCTCGTTGATACCCTTATGACTGGGAAAAGGTACAGTGAACCCAGAACCCAGTGAGAGAGTACTCTGAATTATGTGTCTGATGGGAATAAAAATGTGCCTTTTTTTTGTGTGGAAAGAGATATTTTAGGGCCGAGGGCAAGCCAATATCCATTCTCAGAGAGTCACACTGAGACATTTCTTAATTCAGCTAAGAGTATTTTGTGACTGAAGTTGTTCTGGTTTTGTTATGTTCAACAAAGCTTCAATATAATGTGTCAGTCCTGATTCAAGCAGTTCAAATGAGTTGGAATTTGGTTAGATTTGCTACTTGCTGCATTGTGTAATTGCAGAGAACAATTACCACTTGCAGCAACTCTGCACATTGTGTATGTTGCAGAAGTGGGGACTTGCATGTGCTGAAAAGTACCTTTTGCTAAGGAGGTGTTGTTAATGGTTGCTTGTCAGCTTTAGTGTGAAGAATAGTGGTCTTACAAGACTCATGGCTAGAGATTATGTTGGTCAGTGTTGGAAATGCTCTTTAATAGACTTCTCCTGTCTAACCTGGTGTGGGTTTGGCTGCTGAATGATAAAAACCTAGGCTTGGAGTGTAGGGATTCAGTGGTAGTAAGCAGGAAGAAATAACATGAACGGAAATGGTATTTTTTGGTGTAGAGATTTGCTGTCCATTATATGGCTCATGTGTGGGCAGAACTAAAAAGCTGTCATTCAGTATTTTGACTTTCTAGCTTCTGACTGCACAGCAAAACTCTCACTTGCTGCAATGTCTCCTTAAAGTTACATCAGTGTGTGTAGCTTTACACACCTGTATGTTTTTTGTGGGATTGGAACTGAAACAACCATGAAGTTACTGAGTTAATAAAGCAAAATTACCTGTCCTGTAGTGTGCAGTGTATTCAAGTGTAGAGTTTGGTAATGCTAATAGTGGACCTCTTTTCTATCAGAGCCAAACATGAGATGACTGGAGAAACTGTGGTATTTCAGGGAGGTCTGAGTAAAACCCCAGATGGGTAAGTTTACTGACACTCTCAATGACAGAGACACAGTCGTGCTGAAACAGAATTCCCTTAAAAATCTGCTTCCTGAACTTTTTGTTCCTTCTTGTTCTCTAAGTTACTGTAATTATTTCCTTGTGATACAGATGTGCTACTCACCTTTCACTGCCTGCTTTAGGGTGTGAACTGAAAATAGCTTTAGGTTTTGTAGCATTTGTGTATGTAAAAATAGTAACACTGATATCCCTTCTGCTTTTCAAAGTCAAGGTCTTTCTACCTACAAGGAGCTTTGTTCACTGGCTAGTGACCTCAATCAGCCAGACCTAGTGTACAAATTCATGAATCTGGCCAACCATCATGCCATGTGGAATTCTCGGAAGGTAATGTTCTGCTTTCATGCAGCTTCCATTCCGACTGTGAACTCTGGAAACAAAACTGCATTTCTCTATTTCTGGTTATATGATTTAAGGATAACTGTGTGTGGAGGGCGTTGATGCTTTGGTATTAGTCCAAGGCAAATTTAGCAGCCTGAGGAAAAAGTTTAGGATTACTTGAAATTCTTATAACAAAACTTCGGTATAGGAGTGTTCGTATAATCCTTCATTCCCCTCTGAATCGACTGAGATGCTTTTATTTTTTGAGTGTGCTTAGAAAGACAGTCCTTAATGTGTTCAAACAGTGATAATATTTTCAAAACTGAATGAATTTTTGGATGCTGAAGAAAGTGGTCTTTGTTATCTGAAGAGGCAGAGCAAAAGGTAATCAGCAACAAGTTGCTAAAAAGCACTGTTGTCAAAAGTATCCCTTTTTAACTCAAGTTTTGATACTTTAAGGCATCTGGGAGCTTTAGCAAAGCCAAAATACTATTGGATCCACTTCGAGGTAGAAAAAGGAGCATCATAAGTTTGAACATTAAGTGTACTATTCCGAGCTTTGATGTGGGGACTCTTTTCACTGGCTTTACAAAAGTGTGGAAGAACTTGTTTTGAACCTCTGACAACACCACCTAGTGCGAAAAACAAGTCCCAGCTTTAACTTTCATCCAGAGTTTGACAGTTCAGCACATCTCTCAAGACCTCCCTCTTTGCACTGGGACTTCAAAAGCACAGGAGCATAGTTAAGTTCCTGACCCTTGTGGAATTTTCCAGCCAGCATGGGTCAAGAAAATCCACTCAGATGTGGGTTGAGCTTTGGCATTTGAAGAATTTGCCGAATCTTTTAAGTTGAAGTGTAGATGTCATAAACCCCCAACAAGAGCTAAGGCAGATCATGCTGTTCAGGACCTTGCAGGTGATGCCTTGCTTTTCCTTGCTTTCTGCAACTTCTTGTTTTTTTTCATGGCAGTGGTCCTAACTGAAAATGTGCCTTTATTGCTGTTTTCTAGATTAACCCAAACAACATATCCAGTCTTGTGAAGTCCCTAGTGTGGGGTTTTGAGTTGCAGCATTTGACACTGCAAGTCAGAAAATACGAAGTCATTAGAGGCAGTCACTGCACTGCCTTCATTGAGTAATTTCTTCTTGGGCTATCCTGCCAGATCCCATGGGACTTCACAGGGAAGCATCATTTCCACTATATTAGAAATGACAGTGGAACTGATAATGTTGAAGAAAGAAAAGATCATAGAAGAATACTTATTTAAAGTAAATATAGCAAAATTATAATCCTCAGAAATTTCAGGTTCTTGAAATATGGTGGAGTTGTTTTAGTTTTGGTTTTTCAGTTTCTGAGTTATTACAGTTCTTCTAAAGTAGCAGAGTTGTGAGGAAGCAGTAAACCCACCCTCACCAGTTTTGCCAAGAAAGAATCTCTTTTGGAAGAACATATTTAAATCTTCATTGTTTTAAATCACCAGTGCTACTTCTGCAAATGAGATCAATCAGTATCTTGAAATAAAGGTTGGAAGAAAGTTCTGAGGTAGTATGTTGTCTGCTGAGTGTGATTGTATGCTTGAGATCACTGTGGTACTGTAGCAGTGAGGATGGGCTAATTCTAATACCATTCTAGTCCTTTTGATTTGGTCTGAATCTGAACTATGTCAGTGACCTTTGCCCCTGACTGTGGTGTGCCCAGGAGCAATAACTGAGGGAGTGAGTAATGTTTCAGCAAATACTGTTTTGTTGTCATTTCAGGGAGCAGCTTTTGGTTTCAATGTGATAGCTGCCAAGGCTGGAGAGCAGCTGGCTCCATTTTTGCCCCAGCTTCTTCCACGGCTCTACCGTTACCAGTTTGACCCCAACCTGGGCATTCGACAGGCCATGACCAGCATTTGGAATGCATTGGTCACTGACAAGTCGATGGTGAGTGACCAGCAAAGTGCACTGAGGGGGTTTGCTGCCAGCCAGCAGTGTATCAGAGATCCTCATGGGACAGGTGGATTTTGTGAAAGGAGGGGCTGTGCAGAAAGGGGGGAGGTACTGCCCTGGAAAGGAGGTGTTGGAATCCATGGATAAGCTGGAGCTTGCGCAGAGGTTTTGCACTGTCTCTCATATGTGAAAGGATATTCCAGACCTTGTTTGTGCAGCCAGCATTAAAATTTATGATTTACTTAAAATGGGGTCTTTCCACTTTGACATCAGTTTGATACTGCCTATGAGAAGCTCTTCAGGAATCCTTATGGCCTAAGATGCCTTCCTAAAGCAAGAGCATCTAAATATAGTTCCTCAGTTTTTAAGTGGGAGGAAGCCCATGGATGGAGGCTATTCCATCAGTTTGAGAACTCCTCCCAGGTGTATTTCAGGAATAAGTGATTTTCATAAGATGTCCTTGCTCTGGTTCTGCAAGCCTTGGAATTGGGTTTGCAATCTTTTCTCCTAGGAAAGCTGATCTTAATGTGAAATCATTCACTCTGATCCCTCATCAAAGCACAACTGCTTCTCGAGCAAATACATGTTTGGTGTTGCATTTTAACAGTTCAGTCGATAAAGGCCCTAGGGGGCTTTTCTTGTTGCATCTTCCACGATGTTAAGCACTCGAGCAGTGCAGAGAAAGGCATGTCTAAAGCACAGTCAGAGAAAGTTTGCACAGCACTGGCAAGCATTAGTTCATCTGATGTGGCTGAAAGCAGGTTGTATTGTCCAAAAGGACTCCTTTTTTACAGAGTACAGGACAAGGATGCATAGCTGTGCTTGTTTCATGGTTTTTTCTTTTTTTAATTATAGGTTGATAAGTACATGAAGGAAATTCTTGAGGATTTGATCAGTAACCTAACCAGCAGTCTTTGGAGGATCAGAGAATCCAGGTATTACTAGGAAAAGTATTAGATTTGTCTTTGAACTCAGTTCTTGTTTACCATAAACTTGTTAACCTGAAGAAGCTGAGGGGGAAAAGAGGACGCGACCTCTCATGAGGGTAGAGCCCAGCCTTGTAGCCTGCCCTTGGAAGTGTGATACTTGAAGCTATTTGCCTGAAATTCTTTATTGCATGTAGCTTTATATTAAGCAACATTCTCTGAAGAATGATTTTTCTAGTTACTGGTTCTTGCCTATCCTTGAATCTGAAATAATGCTTTCTCTTAGAAAACCTTGTCAATCTGACAACTATGTACTTGACAGCAGGGTGCCATTTTTAATAACCTGCTTTTTGTTATTAATGGTTTGTAGCCGTGCTGTATTGAAAACCTCCATTTTAATTTCAATTCCATACTTTATACCATTTTGGTTTCTTCTTATCCTATGCTTAAAGAAAAGAAGACTAAAACAATTTTGTCACTGGAATGTTTGCAGTAGCAATTTTCACCACAGCAGCCTTTTTCACTTCCTGTCAGCTGTTTCAGGTTTTACCTGAATGACTGAGCATTTTTTTCTCTGCTAAAGGAGACATTCTTGTGACAGAGTAGATTTAGGGTTTGGGGAAATTAAGGAATGTGAAATAGTTCTCATTTTATTAAACTATTTCTTTATAAGCATATCTGTATTTATATACACCTGTATCAAGTAAGAACATTGTGTGAAAGAAATAAAATTCCCTGTTTGCAGTTGTCTGGCACTAAATGACTTACTAAGAGGAAGACCTTTGGATGACATCATAGACAAGCTTCCAGAGATCTGGGAAGTCCTGTTCAGAGTGCAAGATGACATTAAGGTAATGAAACTGAGAGTTGAATAGGAATCTGCAACAAAGAGTACAGTGATCAAGCTCTGGGGTGTTTAAAGAGAGATTGTCTGGCAAGTTAGCTTGAAGGCAATGGGAGTTTTGAGTATTAAGCAGACTAGAAATTCATGTTCCTTGCAAGTAAAATTTCCATGCCACCTTGTAAATTCCCTGTGTGTTTGAAGTGTTGGGTTTTGTTCCTGCTGTGCTTATTCTAGATGATTTGGGATTTTTCCTTGATATAAAAGAATTCCTGAGTAGTTGCTTAATTTTGAATATATAAACATTTATTTTGGGCTGCTTGTGTGCTGAAATGACTTGCATATATGACGTTAGAGTCCTTGGGTCCTTCCAGGTTTGAGCTCTGTTAATATATTGATTGTACCAGATACTCAGGTGCACCAAAACCAGAATTTCTTTTAACGATGTTAAAATATTTTCTTTTAAAAATATTGGTACCTTTTGTTAAGTATTAGCCATGAAGATAGCCTTGTCAGTACGAGTGTTAATGCTTATCAATTAATATGAATCATTCTAGAAGAATAAAACTAGCAGAAATGATTGTTGACTTCTTTTTTAGGAGACTGTGCGAAAGGCAGCAGAACTAGCCCTAAAAACTTTAAGCAAGGTAAAAGTCTACAGTTTTGTCATATGCACATGTGGACAAGACAAGGTTTTGATATCAGGAGGGACCACAGACTGTATTTACCATAGACTGTTGTCTTGAGAGGATCTCTAGTGTAAGATACAGTTGTGAGAGACTGAATAGCCCCCTAGAAAGCAATCATAATAGGCATCACCGCATACTCCCCTCTGCTTTTATTGATGCTAGTGAAGTCCTGCTGCTTGAGGGTAATACGGTGTTAAGTTCTATACAAGCAAAGGAAGCATATAATAAACTTTTCTTTTTCCTCTGATGTGGTTTTTTTTTTTCCTTACTTGGGGGTGGAATTTAAGTAAACTTACTGTAACTTCAACGGTTTACCAAGACTGACTGATGTAGTTGACCAAGCCTGGTGGTACCTCACTGGTATGAAACAGAGTAATTGTGTATGGACTTCTCTGTGATACTGTTACTGACAAGGTTTTTTGGGTGTAGTATGCATATATCACTTAATGTTTTGTTTGGTAATCCTCTGAAGAAGTCACATTGGTGGCAGTGGATCGAAAGTGCTGTATTTGAAATCACAGTCTTCATAGTGCATGACATTTTAATGCTGCAAGTGAGGATCTGGTCCCAAAATATTGTTGTGAAATGTTGTGGTTGCAGAATCTGTTCTCATCTGGGACTTGCTGCTCTGCCGCGTGGAATCGTTGAGTCCCTGTGGCTGAGATAGTCTGTCCTTCAGCTGAGAGGCTGTTTGGTTCGTCCCTTCATACAGATTCAGGTCAAGGCCTGCTAGGCTCTGAGTTTGCCATTTCTGGAAGTTGATTGTAGTTGACATCCCTTTTAGGGATGAGTCTTAGGGCTTAACTACTTTGTGGAGAGAAGATGAAGGTGTAACAGAGCCTGGGCTTGGCTATGAGCAGTTTGTCTAGTTGCTTTTGGCTGCTTCTGTCTGAAGGATGTAATCTGAGGGGGAGGTTTGTACACGTTTGCAGCACTGATTCTCACCTGTCCCCAGGTCTGTGTGAAAATGTGTGATCCCACTAAAGGAGCAGCAGGTCAGAAGACAATAGCTGTGTTGCTCCCTTGCCTCCTAGACAAAGGAATAGTAAGCACAGTTGCTGAAGTCCGATCTCTCAGGTTAGTTTTGCACCATGTAAATTCCCTGGGGGTTGGGTCATGATTTGCCCCAAAGACACCAAGCTTATTCACCTGAGTTGCAGAATGTTATTTGTGTTTGGAGTGACAGGTTGCTCCCAAAAGAGCTTTCCTGCTGAGTTCTTTTTTCACGGAGTTTAAACAGCAGACCTGAGAACTCTGCATGTCTTTTGGGAGTATGCGACCTCTCTGCAAATGCACAGGTTCAGTTCCCAGCAGGAAGTTCTTTTTCTCCCTGTACAAATGGCAGGCTGATCCGCAAGCAGTGTGCTGTGCTAAGGCTGTCCTTTGGGACTGGCATATCTCTTCTGGTTGCAAACAGAAAGTCCTATGGTTCTTCAAACAGCCCTGTCTGATTTCACAAGTGCTTGTGAGTATTGACAGTTCCCATCCCAGATGTGACTGCATTTGGTCACGCTGTTCAAATACATTTTATATCCTGTAACAATTCAATGTCCCTTGATGTGTAGGGACTTTATATGCTTGTCATTTTGTAACCTTGTTTACTCTTTCCTTTGACTGAAGGACCGAAAAACTAGAAAATTCAGAGTTGGAGTGTAGCTAGCTGGTCTTCACCAAAAAATTATTAGAAAGGCTGGAAGGTTTCTAACAAATGATAGTGAATATTTCTTGAACTTTTTTCATTCCTTTTGACGATACGAAAACCGTTTGTCAAAATGCAGCATGAGAGATGTCATCAGTCTGAAACTGACTGGTAGAGTTTGAATAGATTACTGTAACTTGTCTTTTCTTGGGCAGAGGCAGTGGACATCTCAAGGTGACTTTGCCCAGTGCTTCTTTAAAACATGAGGGTGTGTGATTTCTTTCCACATCTGTCTGCAGTACTGCCTCTTTGCCCATTACCTTTGTGATTCTGGGGCCAAAGTAAACAATCTCTGGCCAAAATATAACATAACATCCCTTGGAAGCTCAGGGCTAGGGAATAATTTTGCTTAAGCAAAAAAATACACATGGTTTTGTTTGAAGGAAGATTTATATTGGTATATCTGGATTACAGTAGATCAGAGAGGCTTTTCAGATCAGTCTGTATGTACCTCTGTTGACCTTCCTTTTAATCATTTTTCAGCATTAATACTCTTGTGAAGATCAGTAAAAGTGCTGGGTCTATGCTGAAACCTCATGCACCAAAACTTATCCCAGCCCTGTTGGAATCCTTGAGTGTGCTGGAACCTCAGGTCCTCAATTATTTGAGTTTTTCTGCAACAGATCAAGAGAAAGTAAGTGCAGCTATAATGGTATCAACAGAACAGAGATAACAAAGATTTAATCGTCATTCAGTGAACAGAAAAACAGCAGATTTGGTAGAGAGGTGTTCAAAAAGCAAAGTAAGAAGTTACTAAGAAGTTTGGTCACAGAATATGGCTGGACAAATGTGGGAGTTTTTTTGAAGGATTGGGATTATTTGTATTCCCTAAACCACTATATGTTTCCAAAAGTGAAGAGCAATTTTAGTAATCTGTTTTTAAATGTCACTGCTGTTTTTCCCAACAGTTAAAGGGATTAACTTCAGGACTTTATATAACTTAGTTGGAAGGTGTGCCGTAGCACTATGGGCTGGAGGTGGATGTTGTCAGCCCTGTGTCCTTTAATTTTTGTCAAAGAACCATATTAATCAATCGCAGTCCTCTGCGAAAGGGATTGAAACCCATTGACTAGAAGCAAATTTATCTAATTTCGTTGTGGGAGGGAAGAGAGTCAAACTTAGCCCTTGGAAATGAAAAGGAAGTGAACAATGTGAACAGTTCAGTGTGGGATTTTATCTCTTTTGCCCCTCTTTGTTTTCCCTCCCTCTAGAACACCCATCTGCCTCTGAAAGGGAAACATTGATAGTCTGTAGGCATAATTGCTTTCTCTGTGCATCTGAAATGGATTTTAGCATGAGGTAGTGAGTTACAGCTGATGTTGCCCTTTCTACTGTTTTCATGTTGTGTTTATGCTTGAGTTTGTTTGGGGTTTTTTCATGTTGGTTTTTTTTTTTTTAGACTGCAATGGATAGTGCCAGACTTAGTGCTGTCAAGTCATCTCCCATGATGGAAACCATTAACATGGTAAGTATTTATTTCAGAAGGGTTCCGGTGTAAGGTATGTTGTAGAAGAATAAGAATTGGAATGGAAGCTTTACAGAATATCTCTTCAGGGTTCATTTTATTGTCACATCTCCATGTGGCTGTCTGTCCACTTCCTTTTTCATGTACAGACTTCTCATCATGCCACCAGAGCTTGCCCCTCAGATCAGTTATAAGTTTAGCTCCATTAGGAGTCAGATGGGTTGTTTCTTCATCTGAAGACCTGCCTGCTTTGATGAAGAGGGCATCTTTCAAGTGCTTTTCTTGGGATGGGGGCTCAGCTGGTTGTGGGTTATGTTAGCTAGCATTTCTCTTCATCTCTGGCCTATAGCTCCAAAATCAGCTTCTCACCTGGACATTCAACCGATGATAGTCATTATTTGTAAGGCACAAATGCTGTTCAACCATTGCCTTGTGGTGCCTTAGATATTCCTGTGTGGGCTTTGCCTGTACTTTCATGGTGGAGATACTTAGAGAAAATGATGGTATCACTGAAAGCACTGTCAGCAAGTGATGTTTGGCACCAGAGTTTCCTGCTGCTGGAGGAGGAGTTGCTGCTGCCCAGATGCTGTGCTGTAGGATCTGTCCTGGCAGGACTCCCTCTCCTCTGTAAGAACCTGTCCCTTCCCAAGAAAGGCCCCTGTTTTCTGCTCGGGTACTGCACACAGCCAGGAGCATGTGGGCAGGTAGAGGATGTGAGAGCTGAGGAAGCTTTAGGGGAGTTGTAGCCACCAGGGCAATTTATCATTTCCTCTGCTTAAGGAAAAACAGCAACAGCAAGCCCTCCTGTACGTAACAGCCTGTGGAGTTGGTGTCAGGTGAAGTGGTCTCTATAAATAGAGTGTAAAGCAGTTGGGAATGAAAGGCTTCGCGTAAAAGTGTACTCGCTGCAAACCTGCAGGCTGCAGCAGCTGCTGCTGTCCCTCCTCCAGGCCATGCCTCAACCCTGCCAGCCCTGGGGGGACAGTTGTGGTGCTCTGATCATTGGGATTGATTGGGATTTCCTGGGGTAGGGGAGAGATAGTAATGGCTTTCCTGAAGTACTGTGAAGATGTTCTGACCTATGAGCAACCTCCTCTATATTCTGGGGCTGACTGTGAGATTATATGGATAATTTCCTTCACCATACCAGTGCTGGAGGGGGAAGTAACAGTTGATCTGACTTTGGAAGCTCAGAAATAGTTACCTTAATTTAGTATGTGATCCTTGAATTTGGTAGAGAATGGATCTCCCTCCCCTCTACAGACAGTGTGTTACACAGAGTGCTGGTAACATGAGGCTTTCTGTTTTGCCCAGTGGCATTTTAGGCATAGCAGATTAAAAATTATACTAATCACATCCCTCTTGTTACCTTTATGTCATTTATACCATACATTTGTTTGTCTTGACCTGTGTAAAAACTGTCTTAACTGGTTTTATGTCATTGACTAGTTTGGATATGTTACTGCTTCCTGGTTTCAGACAGTTGGGGAAATGTTGGGTTTTGTCCTAAGACACACATGCCCTTTTCATCTCATTCTCTCTAGTGTGTTACTCTCGGGCTTCCTGAAGAGTTGGAGTGCAGGAGTACATCAATTCCAGCAAATGATAATTTTAGCAAGGTCAGCTCAGCAGAGAAGTGGGACAAGAGAATCTGTATGTGGTGGAAGCCACTTCATGTTGGCTTTTTCTCATCATGCAGCAAACTCTTGTGATTCGGCTGAGGACGAGCCAGCCGTGCTGAGGCAGCGTCAGCTAGAAGTACACCAACTTAAGTCTGCCACCATTACCTTTCTTTTTTCTTTATTTTTGTTATTTTTTACTCTCTCTTCCTCTCTCTTGCCTTTCTCTAGAGCTTGCAGTATTTGGATGTGTCCGTCCTTGGAGAGTTGGTCCCTCGGCTGTGTGAACTGATCAAAAGTGGAGTTGGCCTTGGCACAAAGGTACGTCTGTGGTTTTAATAGTTCTTTTGGAAATGAAGAAGGGAATATAGAGTAGTGTCAATGTGAATATGGTTCTTTCGACTATGTCTTTTAAAGCAGCAGCTTGTGTTCATACATACTGGAGTCATTTGACATCTGAGTCCCACTCCACTACATCACATTTCTGAATGTGTGCTGCCCTAAGCTACTCTAGGCTACATGGCTGCTGTGCTCTGTGACACGTGAGTGCAGAAGGTTGTCCTTGATTGCTGTAAATCTTCTAGGATCATATATCCTGAGTGTGGATCCTTTTTCACTTTCTATTTCAATTCTTGTCATTCATGTTTTGCAAACTTTTACTGCTTCTACTTTTACTGCTCTTGGCTTATGAGAATAGAGGCTGAGTGGGTGTAGATCATGTCTTACAAGTGCAGCTAGCACCACAGCGAGTATTAACAATAATAACCAGAGGCAGATACTGTTCTATCTTACCTTTGTTTTCCCTTGCAATCTTCCAGGGGGGCTGTGCCAGTGTAATTGTGTCATTAACCACACAGTGCCCTCAAGACTTAACACCTTATTCAGGTAAGGTTTGTCTCTAATACCAGGTTTTAAAGGTGCTTTTCATTGCTGTGGTGTTTCTTTCCTTGATTTTAGCACAACAATGATCTTTACATGTATATTTATCAGAGAGCTGTTTGAAGGTACCTTTTTGGTTTGAGATTGGCATGCTTGGAGTAGGTTCAGTACCTCACCAAGTTTGAAGAGGTAGAGGAGGGAGTTGAGGGAATTCACTAGCACCAAGCAGGAATAGGCAAAAATATTTCTTTACTTTCTTGAAGCAATCTAACAATGCCTGTGTTAGTGCAGCAGTGTCAGTATGCACTTGTTCCTTCAGCTTGAGCTATGGGGGGACCATGAACAGGGACTTTGCTTCATTGGGTCTCCTCTGATAGTAGAAAGAACATCACCTTTCTGTTGCAAAATAGAAATGAAGCTGAAAGCGTGATCAGCTGGAGTGCTTGCATATAGGAACATTATTAATCAAGGTTTGCAAAACACTAGTACTAGTTTAAAACATGAGGACCAGACAGACTTACAACCCCATGTGCATGCAGTGAGGAAAAATGCATAAGTTCAGGCAGTGTAATGAAATGCAGGCCACTGTAATTCTTGCCATAGCAATAAAACATGATGCTTTTGATAAAGTAAAGTCTCTTCCAACAGGCAAACTTATGAGTGCTTTACTTAGTGGCCTGACTGATCGCAACAGCGTGGTACAGAAGTCTTTTGCCTTTGCTATGGGGCATCTAGTGAGGGTGAGTTGGGCTTTAGGTTTTATTTTGCTTATTTATTGGTGGTCTTCTTTGAAGTGTTTGAATAATTTGAGTCTCTTCCCTGTTACAGACTTCCCGGGACAGTAGCACTGAGAAGCTGCTGCACAAACTCAGCAGCTGGTACATGGAGAAGGAAGGTATGTTGCTTTTGGGGTATTCAGTTACAGAATACAGTGCAGAAAATGTTCCTGGTGATAGCAAAAGCTAGTAAATAAACATCTCTGTATTGTGATGCTTGGTTTCACTCTCTGAATAATTCTTATATATTGTTATACAATACTGTGCATTACTCTGCTTCCCAAGAGGCAGACCAAGCAGCTAAAAGGATAATCCAGCTTCCCAGTCATAATGTGCTTATTTTGCTCCTTCAGAGCCAGTTTACAGAGCAGGCTGTGCTTTAACTGTGCATGCCATGGGACGCTACAGCCCAGATGTACTGAAGAACCATGCCAAGCATGTGCTGCCATTGGCTTTTCTTGGAATGCATGAGGTTCCTGAAGAAGAGAAAGGAGAGAAAGAGAATTCTAATCTGTGGACTGAAGTTTGGCAGGAAAATGTACCTGGTACGTTGGGTTAAGAATAGTAAAGCTTTCTGGGAAGCATGGGACAAGAAATAGCATGCTTTCTGGAATTCCATTTTGAAAATACAGAGTTCTCATGGTAAGAAATTTGGGAGGCTTGTTTCCATTTTCTTCCTTGCTCTAGATTACTTGTATGAAGGTTATCTTCTCTGGCTAATTAAAATAATTACAGGGGCACTAATCACAAGGATGGACAGGCATGGTCAGAAGTATTCTAAAATTGTGAGATACTGAATGCCACTGTAATATGACCCTGATGGTACTGATAACGAGACATCTTTGAGAATTTTGATGCCAGTGTTTAGAGGCTGCTGCACGCTTCAGAGTTACAGGGGACTTTGGCGTTTGTCTTGTGTTGGGGATCTCTGTGGTAATACCTTTGGGTTTAGCTTCAATGGATGAATCTATGCTATAGAAGGGCTGTTCTGTCTGTAGAGGAAGATCTGAATTATAGTATTGTTTTGCTGACACTTCTAGATTTCAGATCTGGTTCCTCAGTCACCTGATGACTTTTCTGGAGTCTGAGAAAGGAGCTGAAAAAGGTTTTCTAGTGACCTGTTCTTGGAAGAAAAAAAAAAACCACCACTATATTCCTTAGAAACAGGCTAACACAATGTCTAGTTGTGCTATATGGAAGGACTGAAATGAGTTCAGTGTCTGAACACACATCAAAGACTTTATTTGGAACCCCTAGAAAAGAACCCAGCTTCAAGCAGGCTGGGAAGAATTCTTCACCCCTTTGCCTGAAGTAGGCCTTTCTGATGTGTCTCATGGCCAGAAACCCCAATAGATCTGTAACTTGTTGTTTTTTGGTTTTTTTCCCAGGTTAAGGTTGGGCTTGTTTGCTTGTGGTGTTTTTTATTTTTTTAATAAGATCAGATTTTTGTTTGTTTTGTGGCAAATTACAGTTCTCCTCCATTTGACACACAGGTACTCAGGGTGGGATCAGACTGTATTTGCAGGAGTTGATATCCATCACCCAGAAGGCTCTGCAGTCCCAGTCCTGGAAGATGAAAGCTCAGGGAGCAGCTGCCATGGCATCAATTGCCAAACAGACAGGCTCACTTGTACCACCACATCTGGGAATGGTGCTCTCTGCACTACTGCAAGGCCTGCCAGGGAGAACCTGGACTGGGAAGGTAAAGAGGCAATTGTCACCTTTCGGTTTGCTGTGAGCCCAGCAGCGTGCAGCCCTTGAGCCAGGAAATGCAACGTTCTGTGATAAGACTGCCGATGTAGGGGGAATCTGCCTTTTGCCCTGCATTTAGCAGATACAGAAGTGACGGGGAAGATAGGTAGGTGAAATTCAGATTGCTTTAGGAGTTGGGTTCCCACTTAGACTAATTCCATTTCACCATTTCTTGCCTTGAGGGGTACTAGCATATGCTCAGGAGTGCTGCAAGGCCCCTTTCTGCTGCCAGTTCTCTGCAGATTGAAAGCTAAGTCCTCTGCAGCAGGAGTGGCAGGAGATAGACAGACATGACTTCTCCAAACTGGTGTCACAGGCATATTTTCCCACTGCCTCTTTCAGGGGAATACAAAGGTTTGCCCTGTGCAGCAGGACTGTGCATTTTGGCTGTGTGGCACTTCTCAGTGATGTCTCTTTTGTCATTGCAGGAGGAGCTGTTGAAGGCCATTGCCAGTGTTGTCTCTGCCTGCAGGTAAGTGCCTTGAATGAGGTGGTACCGTCAGGATCTAAGATCTCAAAAGGGAGGTTGTTGTACAGTGTTATTGCCTATAGGGTACTAAGGAGATTCTAGAAAGTTTGTCATCACCATCCTGAGCTCCTGTCAGCCTGTGATACTTCAGAGAGACCTGCAGAAGTAAATGGTTGATTTAGAGAGGAAGAGGAGGATATTGACAGGCCACAATTGCTAAGAGGAAAGCAGAGACTAAGGGGGAAGAGGGAGACCTTAAATGGGAAAAGAGAGGAAGAGGTAGAAGAGTAGTGAGCAAGCAAGTGCCTTAGAGGCATATGAGAAAAGAAGAAAATAAAACAGGGAGAACAGACAGAGAGTGAGGAAGAGCACCACAGTGTAACTTCTGTTACGATTATTGATAGGCACCTGAGTGCCTGACCACAGGAATTAATTCCTCTCTGGGAAAAGCAGATTTTGGGAAGAGATTAACATGGGTGTGATAGTGTCCATGTGCCTTGCATTTCAGTGCAGAGCTGCAGAAGTCAGTGCCTGGTCAGCCCACCATCACAGATGTTGTCCAGGCTCTCCTGAAAGAATGTCGTAAAGAAAACCTGAAGTATAAGATGGTGGCACTGCGCTGTGCAGCTGGGGTGCTGCAGGCAACAAGGGAAGACCGGTTCCAGGAACTTGCCGATGTCATCTTTCCCATGATAAAGAAGGTGACCGTTCAACTTCTTGAGTTTTCACTCTTTCAAAGCAGAACACCCAAGTGGTGACAGTCCCGATGATGCTGACTGCATGCCAGGCTTCTGCCCAGAGGGCTGACGATGTGAGGGATTCCCCAAATCTTTGGTGGAGCTGAATACCAGACTGTGATGAGCACTGGGGTAGTTGTACCTGTGGTGCCCAAATTCTGAATTAGCCCAACAGTTCTCTAGACAGAGTCCTGCCTGTGATGTCCAGCACTGCCCTGCTACTGCATGGAAAGTTAATTCCTGGCTGCTCTACAGGCAGGACAAGGCTCCTGGGAAGCTGTGCAGAGTACCTGTGTTTTAGTATCAGCAGAGCCTTGCAGCCCTGTGAGTGGGACTCGTGTAGCACAGGCACATGTTTGGGAGCCCGGCCACACAGCCTGCTGTGCCCCTCTGCAGGCTGCCAGCAGCGCCGGAGCTGGGCACGAGGGCGGGTGTGTGCAGACTGCAGGGGAACACTGAGCTGCACTGCATTGTGTGCCTAGCCTGCCCTCATCCTTCTGTCAGTCACACCTTCCCCCGTGGCCTCCGCAGAACTCTCTGGAGGGCATGGGAGCGGCTTTTCCAAAGCATGATGAAGAGGATGAGGACATGAGGGAGAAGGAGGTTCAGATGGAGTCCCTTATCTGTGCCTTCGAGACCCTGGGCAAAGCCTGGCCGAGGAGCCCAGAAACGCAGCGTAAGTCAGCTGATGACATGCAGAACAAACTATTTTCTCTTAAAATGAAAAGCAGGAGGGAAGGACCTGGAGATCATGTGCAGAGTGGGAAGGCTTTTGAGAAGATTGAGGATCTCATTGCTGGCAGCTTGTAAGGGTCTTCAGTGAGAAAGCTGCCCCAACAGCTTTCCTGCAAAGTAACTCATCCTTGGGAAAATTCCTTTACTCTTGCCTTAAATTCGCTTCACAAAAGTGTTTCTGAGTTTATAGACATACAGGATGAGTGAGGTGGCTTGCCTAATGAAAAGAAGCCTAACTACTACTCATGTTTACATTTGCATCAAAGCTGGTACAAGGTGGAAGAATTGGGAATACCTGGAGGGGGTGGGAAAAGGTTGCTTTTATTAGCATGCCAGGATGTGTAATTTGGCTGTTTCTTCTGCCAGCATTTGTAATGAGTGAGTTGATGTGGTGAAGATTTTCAGGGTCACTTGTTATGGGATGTTGACTTGGTCATATGCAGTGATTAGCTTGGTGTCACTTGTTGAGGAGCACTTTGGAGACACACCAGTAAGTGTTTCTTTCTGCCTTTCCCTGTGGTAACACGGTGATGTCCTTATTTTCCTGTAGGTTGCTATCGCCAAGAGTTTTGCAAGTTAATGTGTGACCGTCTGAAACTCAGCACATGGAAGGTGCAGCTTGGAGTGCTACAAGCCATGAATGCCTACTTTCAAGGGTAATTCTTTCTGCAGTCCACTTCAGTGATTTGTCTTCTCTTTGTTGCTTGAAACTGTTTAGTGAACTTGATGACGTTGAATTCTTGGAGAAGTTGAGCAGACTTCTGTCCCAGTGATGCAGGGTGCCTGACTGTTTTTGCATTTGACAGGCTAATGCTGTTTGATGAGGAGCACTCTGACCCTGTGGCTTTGACAGAAATACTGTTGGAAACCTGTTCCTCTATCACCCATTCTTTAGGTAAATGGACTTCTCCTGGTTTGTGATGGATGATGAATTGCTTGTTAATACAGTTGTCCTCTGGAGGTTTGTGTGGTAGAGGAAGTGCAGAATAAGCATAAGCTGTCAGAGGTAACATTTAGCCCTTCCTTGCACTGCAGTGTGATTATTGTGAAGTTGCAGTGTTCAAGACAGTACTGTGCAGGGTGCAGTGCACAGAGAAATGCATTTTTCTGATGCAAGAGAGCTCTGCAAGAGGAGGGAGGGGCAGACAGCAGACTGTGCAACCTCTCAGAACATAATCAAGCTATTCCTGGTTTAATGAAACACAAGCTTTTCTCCTCCACTGTTCAGACTTCTTAGATACATATGCATTATGATTAAGTATCCAAGTATCCAAAAGTATCGAAGTATCCAAGATTATAGTTTCCAAGTATCCAAAAGATACTGCAAATTTTCTTGGATAGCCAGTGCATGAAGCTTCAAGGCTTCGAGGCAGTTTGTGCTCCACTGGAGCAGGGCGTCCATGTATAAGGGATAAAAATGTTACCTGTGTCATGTTGACAGTCATGGGCCTCTTCATTACTTCGGTAGTGTTCCTACTTGTCCTGTGACTGTAGTGCCCCTAATCTTGTACCTGCACGTGGTCTTCTTTCTGATGTGCCTAAAGACAGCACCTACTTTAGTGCTAGCTACCAATTCAGAGACCCCTTGGGAGAAAGTTTCTTTTAGGTATCAGTCCTCATGGAATGAGGACTACGGTCCTCACCTTAATAAGATTTTAGCTCAGAGGACAAGTAACTTTTTGTGACAAGTTTGTGCTTGATGGCTGGCATAGGGTTCATGTAGCCTCACTTAAAGCTGGTTGTTAACATTTGTATGGTTTCTAACCAGTACAACTCACCAGAGCAGTCTGTTATGCACAGAAGCTGTCTGCTATCACACTGCAGCTATAGCAGCATTCTTTTCCCTGTTGGAATATGTAAGGAAGAGTAGCTCTGTGGTAGTGGCAGAGGAAATGCACAAGGTTTAGTTGAGTTGTCAGCCTCCAGTTGTTGACTTTCTGCCATTCAAATGTGCCTAACTGAAGAGCACTGTAGACTGACAGCACAAACAAGAGCTTAGTGAACTGTGCTACCAAAAATGGTCTGAAGATCACAGAGGTGACTACTTTTTGGAAGTGCGTTTGGTTCTCAATGTGGTTTTGGGTTTTCTTGTCTGTTTTCTTTAAATCCCTTAGAAAACAAAAGCTACACATCCATAAGAACAGAAGCTTTGTCTGTGATACAACTGCTGCTCACCAAACTACAAGGTGAGACTTTTTACCTGCCACCTGGAAGAGCCACTGTTTGGTAAAGATGGCACCTGGCTGTATGGCCTGGAACCCTGGAGAGATGGCCTTACCTTCTGCTTGCAGCGCTGGGCAATTCTGGGGAAGCTGGAGAGGGCTTGAAGTAACTGAGGCTAATATCAAGTTCTAAAGTACTGTTGGATATTCCTTTGGTGAGGAAAACATTTGGCAAGGAGGGTCCCACATGGAGCACACACAACTATCTCGTCAGATCTGTGTTATGTTCGAGCTCCATAGAGGGGCGAGCTCCTCTTAGCACAGAAGAGTGATTTTTACCTTTTCAGTGTCAAGTTTGGTTTCTCATTATTATTTAGTATTCAAGCCTTGCAGAATTGACTTCACAGGGCGAGTCTTCTTAGGTCTCAGGGTTATATGTGTCTGCAGTTGTTATGTAGCAAATTTTTCCTTTAGGTTTCTGTTACACATTTCATATTTCTTTTATTCTAGTAAAAATTGTACATGCCTTTTTCATGAGCCAGTTGCTTGTGGGAAACATTTGGTTCTTCAGGCCCTTGTGTTCACACGTTGCAGGCTTAGACAGTGACGCCTGGTCTAGAGAGGTGTGACTCCTTGGCAGGAGGCAGCACAGACACCCGAGCATCCAGGTGAATCTGAGTTCTCCTGGAAGCGCAGTATGGACTGCGAGTGAAAGGTTGAAGCAGTCACTCTTTTAGCCTGTCTGGGGAAAGCAATGTCCTTTTGGACTTTTTTTTTGTTTGTTTTCTGGTGTTCATGTCCAATGCCTGTCTGTCTTTATCCACACAGAAGCTCAACAGTGGGAAAGCCTGACACCAGAAAGCAGAGAGCACCTCATTCGTTCATTGTCTACGATGGCATCAGACAGCAGACCTGAGCTACAAGAAAGGGCGCTTGTGTTGAAGAAAACACTTGAAAACCTTGACTAAGTTGTAAAACATAAATTTCAAAGTGCCATGTAAAACAAAAACAAAAAAGTGCAGTGGTCTGAAAACCAAGTGGGGAAATGAAGATTACTCTGTAGGATGCATCATTCCTGGCCAAAATAAAAAATGCCTTAAATTCTTTTCCCCATTAATATTATTTTTACTCTTAAGCTGATCGTTATTTTATCAGCAAATACCTCTATCTGCCCTAGAATGTTTGTAAGTGTGCAACATAAAAACGCAAGGGCAAGATGCCTTTTTTTTTTTTAATCGGCAGAAGAATGTTACTCAGACCCCCTTTGTCCTTCAAAAAAATTGTTGAAAAACCACCAGCGCAGAAAGTGAAAAGCATATTTAGTTGTCACATTTTTTGTATGTAGAGATCTGTTAACTGCTGTCTGCTCCAGTAGTGCTGGTGTTTGTTATCTGTAGAGAACAAAATGCTTCCCTTGATGAGGCCTGTGTTAAACTCCTGTGGCTTCCCAGGGGCAGGGTTTCATCTGACACCCACCTCTGCTTCTGCTTGCTCCTCCCTTGCAGCCTGTTGTCTGTGCATTATGAAAGGCAGAGTACTGTTAACTTCACTCCTTCCTCCTTCTCTGACCTCAGCATGGATTGACCGAGACTATGCCTTCCCCAGCTGGCAACCTCGGCCTCCCAAACTTTAAATGAGAACTTTTTTTCCCCAAAGGATGCACAAGAGAGCACTTTACTAAGCTGTGTGGGACAAAGTTGAGCCTAGTTGGTACCCAGGTGGAACACTGCTCTTCTCAAAATTGTTTTGCATGGACACTCCTTAGCTCCAGGAAATTAAAAAAAAACCTGAAAACAATCTTTTCTAGATAAGTTTTTGAAGAGCGTTTGAAGTTTGAAATGACACATTTTTTTAATAGTGGTAATGTTTTATTCCCTTCCTGTTCGTAAACCTGTTATTGCTTTGGAAACCTGTAACAATTTAGACTTGTCAATATTTGTAAGAAACTGAATCATCTGTCATTTATCAGAGCCCAAGTCATGCTGGTTTCTAGCAATTTGCACTTAAGAAGATTATATCTGCATTAACATGGGAGTAAAATTGCTATATGGTGATGTGGCCCTGCTGCCTGTCTCCTTTTTTTTCCCCTCCTCCAACAAAAGACAAATCTGACCACTATAGCAACAGACTTTTAATAGTGTGAAGATAGCACTGCTCCATAATCTGACCAGTATGTGTACAGCTTTTTGGGGATAAATGCTTTGCTGACGGTGAAATAAAATCATTAGTGTGGGCAATATCATGTTCATGGCTTTCAGCACAGGAAGGCTTGTTTCTTTTCTTGCAGTCTACAGCTCCTTTCAGATCTGCTCTGTTAGAGAGAGGATTGCTCAGATGACATCACGTATCCTCCATGCCCATTTATTCAGGTTCAGGTATGCAGTACCTACTTTCCCCTCAGGTACCATTCCCCAGTCAGTGTTTCCTGGTACTGTAACAGTCTTGTTGTCTGACTTGCTCTCCATAGGGAAGAATGTGATTTGTGCACACCTGGTAATGTCAGGAAGAAATGGGCAGAGCTGTCCCACTGTGGCTCTCGTGTAGCAGAAACCTCAGCGAGCACTATTGCATTGTACACTAGAACTGGTCAGTGGGCAACTCCTTGGTGCTGGGAGCTGGTGCTATAATGTTTTGATTTACACCTTGTTGCAGGGAGCTGCTCTTTGTTTATGTGTAGTTTGAACTATTGAGCACAGTGTACATTTAAAAATTTTACTGGGCAAATCATTTTGCAGTATCTTTAAAAACTTGCTTACCGTGACATGTAGTGTCATGAGTGCTCTTTTTTCTTTTTGTATTAGGTGAATATTACCAGTGATGCTTTGCTGTAGCAGTTCATTGTCTGACTTGGGTTTTTTCATATGGGTGAGTGACAGTAACAGAAAAGCAAGAGCCTCCATGTCTCTGGTAATTTGAATTTTCACTGTGGACTGGAGTATTCAGAGGCAATGCCTAGTATGGTCAAATGACTGTACGTAGAATAACTGTAATCATTGTCAATAGCAACCTGAATTTCTCTATTGGGGATTTACACTAGAGGGAAGAGCGTATTCTAGGAACTCTATAAAACAGCTGGATTAACAACTCTGGCCAAGAGTGTTAGGAAGGTTAGAGACGGTATGACACTTTCTGAATCACAAAGCAATATGTCTTTCTCGTGATTACAGAGCAGATTCAGAGCTCCTCTCTAAAGCATGTGCCTATACACAAAACCTACCTGTACAAAAGTTAATTAAGTCAGAGGTTTGATTTCTACCCCCCTCGCATTTGTAAACTTGATAGGATTAAAAAAAAAAAAAAATAGATGTGGCCTTCCTAGAGTTTCTCCTCTAAAAGTGATTGCACTATGTAAAACACACTGTACTTTGCCCAGCACGGGCATTTCTTGTGCTGCTGCAATGCTTTGTATACCTGGAGTGCAGTGCGCAGACTCGACTCTAGCACTCTCGCTCTGACTTACAAGCTGTTGCTTAAATGGATGTATATTGAGAAAAGTTTTCTAATGTTGCAAGATCTCCATCAAATTCACTGCAATCTGTACTGTCCAAATAT
>VWZT01001266.1:0-22230 GCA_013397055.1 Pachycephala philippinensis | reverse complement strand
ACTGAAAGAAAACCCTCCTGCTTACCAAAAAGGTAAAACTAAATAAAATCTGCATGACCTGTTCCTTGGAGTAACTGGTAGTGTTTTTTCTCCTGTGGTGAGTATTTAGCAGCATTCCCGTGCTCCAGATTCAGAGCGTGCTGCTGTTGTGCTTCACGCTGGCCCTCAAGCCCCTCGCCTCATGGACACACATAGTGGCTCTGCAGCCCTGGAAGGAACTGTGTTTTTGAACCCATAGCTTGGTCTCCTGCAACCAGGTGGGGTTAGGGGACATGGGTCTGTATTACATAGACACATTCTTTGTATACATATATATACATACTTTGTATGTATATATATGTATATATAATATGGTATATATTACATACTATGTGGTAGATAAGGCCGTGAGATAGAAAACTTTCCCCCCCAGTGCAACCTCAGTTATATGTACTTTTCTAAATGGTATTCAGAAAGAAAGAAAAAGAAGGAAAAGACACAAATGAGGTAAGCAGAGGAGAGCAAGCAAGCACAAACCACCAGGTGGTGAAGCACCTTCTGGCAAGAGAAATGCTGTCAGACCATACAGAGACCATGCATGGGTCCTGTGCTGTGGTGAGCAGAGACCTGCTCTGCAGTGCTGTGACAAAGCTGCGTTTCTGTGATCTGGACATGTCATTCTGGCCAGTGAAAGCAGCAGGATACATTCAAGTAAGTTCCAAATTGAGAAAGGGTTTAATTCTGAGTAGGCACTGTTCGGTGAAAAATTATAAGGAAAGCACACACACACCACCAGGTTGTGTAGTTATATTTAATAGCAACAAGTTAAAAAATGGGAAAAATAGCTTGGGAGGTAGTTGATGATGATTGTTTTGCTCCTTAACAAACAATTACATATCAACAAAAAGTGGTATGACACTTTGTTACTACACTTTGCAACAGTACAGAACATTCTTCTGAATGCTGTAGAACAGTGGTAGTTGAATCGGATTTTCCTCATTGTCAGGTTTTAAGTTTACAAAGCTAGTACTTATATAAATTTACATGTAAATGCTTACAGATGGATGACAGGAATTATGGCACATCCAAAAGGATTAAAATCGTCCCAATTACTTAAAAGAATAGACTGTTACAGACTGTTTCCTATGACTTTCAGTTCTTAATAAGATGCAGATATGAACTAATAGCTAAGACGTTAAAACACATAAAAAACTTAAAAGCAACAGGGAACACTTAAAAAGGTGCTACTGCACATCAAGAACAGATTATTATCTCTCTAGGTGCTCTTTGCCCATTAACATGTATTTTCTCAACTTTCTTGCTGGCAGGCCCATTTTTGCTGTTTGGAATCTGACCGTGCCTTGCAATAGTGGATATACCATCCACGAACCTGGTCTTGTAGAGGACATTTGCATTGTTGAACATTCCATCCTTCAAGGACACCACAATAAACTAAAACAAACCAGAAACAATTACAGTAAATGTTGCTATCCAAATAAAAGACTTTAAACAACACTAAAGTCCTCTCTCCAAAGAGAGGACTCCTTTTCCTTCGTTTGGCTAATATCTCAGTAGTAATTCTTAAAAAAATATTCTAAAACTAACCAAGGTCCAAGAGAATGTGCTATGCAGGTCAATGTACACCCACAGGCCCCACTGTTTCTGCAGCTAACGACACTTCGGTCCATATCCCAGCACCTGGCCTGGGATACAGTCCACAATGCAGGATGCTTGGTTCATGGTGGAAGGAAACACTGGGAAAAAATAGTGCCACTAATTATGAAAGAATGTAGGATCTTACCCAGTCAAAAGACATGATTCAAATAATTTTACAATATTGTTAACAAATGTTTCCCTCCTCACTCTCATAATTTGGAATGGTCATGTCCTATTTGTCTATTTGTCTCCATCAAATAAGAGACAGGTACTGCCTTTTTTTTATGTACAGGTCACAATGATACAGAGATTCTTTCCAGTAGTGCCTGATTTATTTCAATAGGGTCAACATGAAATATTTTTAACCTCAGGTTAAAGAACTCTAGGAAAAAAGAATTCAGAATGTTGTTGTGCCTGAAACTGAGCGTATCATAGATACTCATCCCTATTGCTCCCTTTTAACCAGTGCAGCAACAACATTTAAGTTTCACCATTGCCATATCATCAGTCTAGCTTTCAATTGAAACAACTCAGAAATACAACACACATCCCTAGTGTAAAAGAGGTAAACAGCTCAGAGTCCTCAGAGCCATACTGTCTTAGGAAATAATAGATGTAACTCCAAGCAATCTGGTCTGGTAGAAGGTGTCCCTGCCTGTGGCAGGGGAATTGAACTGGATGATCTTTAAGGTTCCTTCCAACCCAAACCATTTTATTGCCACAATAATTTCAAAATCATACCTGGGAGTGTCTGAAGTGAGTTTGAAGCATCTGCCCAATATTCTGGGTATGAGAGAGATCAAGGGCTGCATCCACTTCATCCAAGATGTAAACTGGGGCAGGCCTGAAGAGGAGCATGGCTAATATCAAGGATAAGGCCACCAGTGATCTAGTATGGAGACAAGAAAGTTATGATTTATCTAATCTGAAAGGCTTTGGCTTTTGAAAGCAATTGTTCGAAAGGCAACAAAGGTGGTAAAGGGTCTGGAGCACAAGTCTGATGAGGAGCAGGTACTGGGGCTGTTTAGCCTGGAGAGAAGGAGGGCTAGGAGGGACCTTGTTGATCTCTACAACTGCCTGAAAGGAGGGTGTAGCCAGGTAAAGGTTGGCCTCTTCTCCCAGGTAACAAGAGACAGGACAAGAGGAAATGGCCTCAAGTTACGCCAGTGTAGGTTTAGATTGGATATTAGGAAAAATTTCTTCACTGAAATGGTTATCAAGCATTGGAATGGGTTGCCCACAGAAGTGGTCGAGTCAGCACCCATGGAGGGATTTAGAAGACATGTAGAGGTGGGGCTTAGTAACATGGTTTAATGGTGGACCTGGCAGTGTTAAGTTAATGGTTGGACCTGATGATCTCAAGAGAGCTTTTCTAGCCTAAACAATTCTATTACTCTAAAATGCTCTCTCAAAAGCACATTATTGCTGTAATTCTGAAGAGATGAAATGACAGCTTCCCATTTCAAAATGTGAAGTCTTCTGTCAGAAACGGCAAATATTACTTCTTATTGAAAGATCAAGTTAGTTGGGTGATATTTAAAATTATGCTGTTGCTCTCTTTTCAATTCTGAGTTGTGCAATGATGTTTTTCAATGTCTGGCTCTTGAAGTATTCTGTCCTTAGAAAGTTCCGTATCTCTGTCTCACCTCTTCCCAAAATCTGTTTCTGTTTCTCAGTTTATTAAGGTTTTTTTCCTTAGAAGTTGCAAAGAAGCAACATGCCCTACACAGTAGACACTGGAGAAAAAAAACTGTTGCTATGACACTACTTTTATACCAGGGAAATACTTGTCTATATAGATTTTTGTGGTTACAACTCAAGGAGAGGACCATTTAATTCAACATTATGTCAGTACTACCTAGAGTTAAAGGTGGTTTTCTTACCCTTCTATTCATTTGTTTTGCCACCTCTGTGTGGAGTAAAATCTTGTTTGTTATCTTATACTAAGTAAAGCATTGTTCTAAGTCAGAAAGTATTAATAGTGCTTCCGATATTGAGTCCATTTGGAAGAAGGTAGAGTCCCTGACTTGACAAGGAAAAGATTAATTTTTTTGCTTTTCAGAACTTTAATTAGTTAGACATATCAATTACATAAACAATGACAATGGAAAACAAATGAATTCACCAACCTTTGTCCTCCACTAAGTTCTGTTAAGTTTTCCTTCCACGTGTTTCCTAAGGCAACTCTGAACTCCATACCAACCAAGCCATTGTTAGATTTAGAGGGTGCTAGCTTAGCTACGGCTCCGGGCAGGAGTGTTGAGAAAATGGAACCAAAGTCTTCATTCACCTAGAAGTCAGACCACAAAAGATGTATGAACGTGTTTTGGATCAAGAGGACAAAGACTGAAAAACTTAGTGGCGAGCAGCACAACACTTGAGACATCCTGCACAGTTCAACACGGTGACTTCCCACGTCACACACAGGACAGTGAGAAAACACTAGCTTTAATTTTTTCTGTACTGAAGAGAGAAGCAACACCAAAGGATATATGACCCCTCATACTAAGCATTTTAGAAGGAACAAATGAAAGTTGTGTTGAAGGCTTCTTTATACTATCAGCCAGGGAAACAGTTATGCCCTAACTCAGATTTGTTAACTGGCAAATTGCGATTTCTCCCAATTAATGGACTACTAAAAGTACAAAGCACCATGTAAGAGATACACGCTGGCGTCCTATCCACTCTTTTTCTTCCCAGGTTTACTTAAGCAATGTCCAGGTATGGGATGAGATGCAACTTTGTAAATGCAGATTAAAATTTCCTAGGTTTAGGAATTTATCTGAAAACACACTTATTCCACCATGCGTGATGCTTTTGAATTACAGCTCACTAATTTCTGCCAAACACGATTTTTACAATAAAAAGGTACCATTTCGTCAGTGATATCCTAAGTACAGGCAGGATAATTAATAATTAAATGGATGCTTCATCTATGTGCAATTTAATCTTGGTTAAAATCAATTTTCTCATAGGCCAAAAAGTACAAGTTCTGCTGGTACAGCAGAAACCAAAGTGTCAAAAGATTTCCATGTAGAAAGGGATAATTTCATACTTCTGTTATAATTCATTATATGCGAGAACTGGTAAAAAGGCAGAGTGCCTAGGTAACAGAAACATAAATCAGACACTGCCCTACCCCAACATTACGTATCCTGACAGTAACAGGAGCAGCACACCAGGTCCACAGCCCTGCACTGTAGTGCGCTACACAGAACCAGAAAATTTTAACTCTGGTAAAATACTGGTTTAAGAAAAAGAAAATACCAAAAATAAAACCTGACTGTATTTCAATATACCTTAACCTTCATGAAATTTTTGTGGGCACTAAAAGGGAATGGGAAAGTAGTTTTGCAGGTCTAACTGGGCCTTTACAATTCTCAAGAGAATTCATGTCTTATTCTTAAAAATGGGAATAAACAGGAGAGATAAAGTGGTTATTTTTAAATATAGGTCAGGGATATTAGTTCTCAAAACAGGGTTTTTTTCCCAAGTAAATAGGCAAAACAGTAATCTAAGATAAATCTGATCTTCTACTAAAACAGGAAGATAAATTTCAAGTGTCATACCTTCTTCCAAGCAATCTCTAAAGCTTCTTTTTTCTTCCGGTCAAGCTCTTCAATAACTGCAAGAATTTTTGTCTTGTCATTCTCTACAATTCTTTTTTTCTTCATTAAGTCATTGTACTGGTGCAATGAGAAGAAAAGATTGATTTCAATGAACTTTGTGCTTAAATGCATTTTGTGCTAACTTTACAGCTTCACTGTATCATTGTGTAGCTATGAAATAGTCATTAACCACAAGATTAAAATTCAGTGCATTCATTTAGCTGCATAAAGGATGTACGCTTTGGGATTATTTGCTAATTAAAGCATCAGAATTTTCAACAATCAGCAAATGGGACAGTGCTCTGAAAGTTGCACTTCCAAGTTAATCATGTTTCATTTGCTTTTCTGCAGAAGAAAGGATGCTTCTGGAAGCTGATAGGAGGAAACAGTACTAGAAAAGTTGAAGGGTAAAATCAGTGGGCAGTTTTGAGACAATCCTGGAACAGCCTGAAGATACAGATTAATTCAAAACAACCCTGCTACACCATCAAGCTATCATGCTTGAAGATGAATATTATTTTGGTCTGCAACTTTTAATACAGTGTTTAGTTCTCAAATACTCTAATGGATGCCATAAAGTTTGCTAATGCTTCAACTTAGGATGGACTGGGGTAGGAAGGAATAAAGTAGTTTCTTTTACCATCCAAAGTCAAGATTATGAGTAACCTAGAAACCTGGTGTGCCAATGAACAGTTCAAAGATGTAAGAGTAGTATGAAAGAACCAGCAAAATATTTCCTGCTATCTCATGAAAGTTTAGTTCTATTTTTGGTGTACTGAGAAATAGAGCATATGAAAACATAAACCTACATTATATATATCTGTATATATTGTATATACTATATGACCAGCCTGCATAATCTCTATAGGTTAAAGCACAGAATGTTTACCTTCTCCTCTACATCAGAAAGCATGTTCATAGCTCTCGTGTTTACAGTCCTTTCCAACTTCTCTTTATGCTCCCGCAATTTCTGCAGCTTCTGACTTGCTTCTTTAGGATTGCTACTTTTGAAATCATAGTGTGTGTTTGGCTGGCCAAAGTGTGCTTTATCTGAAGCTATCCATTTGTATTCTTCCATCATTTTGGCCACCTGTAAACAAAAAGATCTGCTGAGGCTTTTTCTTCACCTTTCTCAAATGTGAACTAAAAATTAAAAAAAAAAAAACCAAACAAAAAACCCAACCTAGAAAAAGCCCCCCATCTACATTCTGAAATTACCACATTAATTCTTCTACCCCAATGCAGCCCAGGTACATATCTTCACAATGCTTTGTGCGATTTCCTTGACTGCGGACAAACCAAGAATTTAAGGTAGCTTTCATGTATATCTCATTTACTTACTTAAAACACTTTTTTTCCACATCTGAACTATACCAATGTCACTACATCTTGGAATTACCTTCTTTAATCAGTTATCTAATTTGTCCATACAGTTGGAATGTTCTTACTGACTTTCTCACCGTGATCTACCCTCTGTTACTCTGTACAGATAAGCTCTTTTACAATGTACAATTTCCACTCCCTCTTCCTTGGATAAAACTTTTCACATTGAGAGCTGCAAATATGACAGTACTTAAGGAAAAAAGGCTATTTCTTTTGCCTGTGGCAAGGGAAATAACCATTCTTGGTCACAAGACGTGAAAAAAACCACAATTTTGAAATACCTTGTCAGCAGCATCAGCAGCCTCTTGTTGACATTTGGTGATGCTGTGTTCTAATTCTTTAACCTTAAGCTGTAATTCATTATTTTGTTCTCTGTATTTTACCATCTCTGCAGACTTGTCTTTAATTGCATTATCATGTAATGCAATTGCTTCCTTTTGCTTGGCAAGCTCCTTCTGTGATCTCTCTACAGATTCCTGAAAAAGCAAATCAGCAGACATTTATTGGCCTCTTTCAAAGCTGGCGTTAGAGCCTTATTAGAACCGACACAGCAAGGAGAAAAAATTCACGAGTGAAAGTGAAGCAAAAACATAACTACCTAGGCTGATAGATTGTGGTAAGCAAGTCTGCAGAAAAAAATACACATTATAATGTGAGGTTCAGAGGATCACACACAGTAACATCAAAACGGATAATGGACCACTTTTACCTCTGTCTTAGCCACTTCAGCCACCAGAGCATCAACTTGCTCCTGGTAGGATTTGATTGCTTCCTCTGCAGCTGCTATCTGTTGTTTATAGGAGGCCTGTTCTTGTTTCAGCTCTTCAAGTTCCAGAACTAAAGCTTTGACTTCCTAGAGAGATGTTTTCCAATGTATTAGTTATACTTAAATGGACAGAATTAAGATTCAGTTCGATGTAGTAAATGCTGTAGAATATTAACAGCACCCATTCTTGAGCAAGGGTACAATCTCACAAAAACAAAGAAACAGAAAAAAACCCAGTCTGTGACTATGTCAGTGACTTACACATTAATGTATTAAGTCCCAAAACTCAGAGCATTAAAACCTCAGGAGAATCAAACTTTCTGATTTTTGCAGCCACTTTTAACATCAAGAAAACTGCCAATGGTGAAGTTTTACCTGCTGCATATCTTTTATTTTTTTGCTTGAAGTGTCTGCCTTTTTCTTGGCAGCATCTAGTTTCTGCTCCGCATTTTTTCGTTCTTTCAGACATTCTGCTTCTGCATTTTTAATTTTATTCTCTAATTCCTTGTATTTTTCTTCTGCTTTCTTTTTGCTCTCTTCAGTTTTGTTTAATGTCTCTTCACACTCCGCTGAATCAAGAAGTAGAGTACTGAGATTGGGCAATGTTCTCATCTTTAAATTTACATCTTAAACACCAACTGAAATAAATCTCTCTTTGCCTCCAATAGAAAAAAAAGTGGTCGAACACTCACTAGTTGCTGAAGTCAGATATTTCAATGATTAGTCTAAGACAGTGTGCTGTTGCTACCAGTTGGTAGAGGACCAAACAGACAACCAGTCATTATGAAAACATGACCTTTTTCTTTTTTTGGCAGAGGGAAGAATATGTCAAGTCTCAGGATCAAAAAGTAATTAATCATGAGGTGATATCTTAAACAAGATATCACCTCATCCCTAGACTACTATGCCTAGATATGTATCACTTCTGTCCATTTTTTTCAGATGTTTTACTTGCTGCTGCATTTTGTGCATTTTTGTCTCTGCTTAGCTATATGAAACACAACTCCTTTCCAATGCTTTCTTGTTATGCAAACTATGTTACTAACCTTAAATATCTACAGAAACAGATGGCTTGAAAAGACCAAAGATTACTGAAATACGGGATTAAATCAATTTTTAAAATTCCCTGCAAAGACACATTTTCCTTTATTATAAAGTATTTAAAACATTGAATAAGAGTATAACCTTTGCTATAAGAGAATGACCAACTTTAAGGGAATCACCTCTATGCAAGTATACTGTGATTCTGTATTTGTTACACATTCCAAAATATAAAGCTAGTATTTCCAAAGTGAGAAGTACTTCCTTCTTAAATAAAGATTCTGTTACTCAAACAGCTTGATATCCATCTCATTCTCAGCAATTAGTTTTCAGTTAAAAGAGTAAGAACACATTTGTCACCAATGGTTTTCTTCAGGGCAAGCAGCTCTTCCTCTTGTTTGTGGTAAGCACTTTGATGAAGCTTCTTTTGCAGCAGCTCTGCTTCCTCAGACTTCATCTCCCATTGCTGCTTCAGTTGCTGGTACCTTTGGAGACAGTAGTGACACACAGTGTTATATGGAAGGGTACCCAGCATCTCACTTTCAAACCTGAAGTAAGTAGCTAAATATCTATATTCTGTTTCTCATGTGAGATACAGCGATGACTGTAGGGCAATTAAGATTAAATGAATGAAAATCTAATATAATTGATAATAATCGTGAGGTTTGTAGGCATGTAAATTATTATATATGTAGCTCCTGCTATTTGGCCCTGATCTGCCATATTAAAAACAAATGCAACACATGGAATTTGGCAACAATTCAGAGATCACCTTTTTTTTCCAACTGGCAGCATGACAGATGTTAGGCTGAAGAATTAAAGAAAAGATATCTAAAAGCAAAAGTTCTTTCCTCCTCTTGGCTATATTTCTGGAAGTCTACTGCAACTCAAAACTATTTGAAAAAATGAATCCAGCTGTTAGATAGCATGTTATGCAACACTAACTCCTTATGGCATTTTTGCAGAACTGACTAAACGTATTTTTCTATTCCATCTTTTAATACAGTTTTCAGTAATTGAATAGCTGAAAATCAAATAAAATTATCTAATCTAAGTCCTTACAGCAGTATCACTCAGATGCTCCTTTTTAAGATCTTTCTATTTTCTTGCGAGAAAAATAAGACTGACTACAAATTGGAATTCCATACAGGTGTTAAAAATATGTCTAGAACAGATCCATTCTTCAGTGGACTTCATGAAACTTCAACCAATTTCAAGTAGACATCAATGTGTACCCTTTTTTTCCCTGTATTATCCAAAACAAAGGTTTTTTGCATGTGTTATCTAAAAACTGAATTTGCTTTTTGATTTAATTTAGTAATTATATTGGGAGGAGAGGGAGGAAGGGAATTATTTTCTGCATATTACATTCTCAAAAGGTCATATAGCCTCCCAAAACAACTTGTTATATTAAATTTACTCAGTCACATTAAGAGAAATGATACATATTTTATAGTGCAAACCTTACTTTTCAGCAACCTTCTTCAAGCTTGCCAACTCCTTCTCTACAGTTGCAAGTTCAGATTCCTTTTTCTTGAGTTCTATCTCAACATCTTTCATTTCTTGAAGTTTAGACAATATTGCTGTAGCCTGTGAGGATGCACCTGTTAAATAGAAAAATAAAAAGCCAGGCCAGTTGGAATTAGACCAGTGGATTCACCACTGGTAATTGCAAATTCTAAACGTTAATAATGATGCAGGTTGATGATTTATTTTAGTTGAGAAACAGATAAGGCAGGTAGGCTAAAGTTAGAGTTCTCAGTGGAGAAACACTACGTCCTCTGTTACAGAACTTAGTTCTGCAGGCTTTGAATACTACACATGCGTGTCTTGTGCAAACAACTAAGTTTTCATAATTTATGAAATTATTGCAAATCAATGATGAATTACCTCAAAAAGTGCTTGAATTGCAAGCACTTCTGTTTCCAACAGGAATATACAGTGAAATAAGATTTAAGTATTTAAAATCTAAATTTATGTGAAGTTTGTCATTAATTTTTTCTTAAACTAATTAATATTTCAGCTGAAGACAATTTTATTTCAAACAGATTATTCCCAGTATGTGTCTAAACAAAAAAGTTACTGTTATTTTTTATAAGAAATATGAAAGAGCACTAAACATATCAACAGACACACAATATTATTATTATTGTTGTTGTTATTATTATTATTATTATTTATGAATAGAACCAGCAATACTACTACTACTACTACTACTACTAATTATTATTATTATCATCATCATCATTATTATTATTATATTAATAGAACCAGCAATTGCCTCCATGCAGAGTTCCTTGGGGATCAAACACATCTCCATCAAGAGTAACACTTCTTGTCATTATCCTTTTGTCAAAAGTCACTTTCTTAGCATTATCCATGTTGTTGCAGACCAGTGTTGTTCCAAAGACATATTCCATTGCTTTGTGCAGTTCATTTTCGTATACAATTAGGGAAAGGGCTAAATGCAAGTTATCACGGCCAGCCTAGAAATCAAATGAAATGCAATTAGTATGCCTTAAATTGTAAGAAGTTTCAAATCCGGTTTCTGTCTTTTGTTGATAAAAACTCTTTCTAAAAGTATAATTACATTTTAAAACTACTTCTGTTACAAGTGGAATAATTACTACCCACTTAAACCTCACATAACTGAAAGGATACAAAGGAAAACAATATCAATACACCCTCAATTGTAGAAATTCATATTAGTATAACCATTAAGAATCCCAAGCTTTTAGTACAGAAATAAATTGAAAATGGGACAGAAGCAATACAGTGTAAAGAGCGTATTTATTTACATACCAAGCTTTGGCCCAACTTGACTGTGTCTTCTTGAACACACCTGGCTGAAATTTTGTTTAATGGAATGATGGTGTATCGACGCTTTAGTTCACCCTTTTCTAAAAGCTTTTTGCCAGTAACCTCAAACGAGAAATAGTTACAAAGCACACCTGAGTACACAAGTGATTTTGTAAAGTGAGACAGTAAGGCATTGGAAGAACACATTGTTGCCACCAACTATGCACGACTTTCTTGACCCAATTTAAACATGTACATATGTCCAAATCCCTCTCAAGCACCCAGTAACAATGCACGTGCTTGCCAACCCCAAATCATACGATCACATCTCAAAATTCAGAGTTCTGTACTAAAGCAATAAACTTACCTCTGTGTTCACAATAATGTTATAGAGTTTCCCTCCAGCCACTGCTTCCAGGGCTTTGGCATTGGATAGATCTTTCACAGTGAAAAGAGATGCAACAGGGCCTTTCACATGGTTTGGATTCCAATTTTTTTCTGGATGTCTTAAAATAAATATAAATTTTGACTATGAACCATGTTTTTCTCCCACACATCTTTAAAAAATTTATATTTAAAACTCATGATGCTTATTATTCTGATATAAGCAATTCTAAATTCTAAAGAACCCCATCCAGAAAATTGTTAAATTAAATACTTCACAGCAAGAGACCTGACAATAAGAGTCAGTTACATAGTCATTAAAAGAATGTAATTCCTGATTTATTCACACAATTTTCAACTGCTTTTTTCAACGGGTTCTGTTATTACCACAGCTATAGGAGTATGTTCAGGCTATTACACAAAGAGTTAAACCTGGGGTTATAGATACTTGACTGGAGTTGACCTCCAAAGAGAAAGTCTACTTGTGTCCACAGGCAGGAAACAATGATTACATATTTTTGCACTTTAGACCTTTGGATTCTATAGCTTTAGCTACTGAAGTTATGACTTGAAAACACCCTCAGACAAAACTTTTAAATTCTAGTGAGAATTGGTAAGACTGTAACATTTCCTGACTTTCTCCCTCACTTTCCCCTTCACTTTGCAGCACAGGTAAGACAGTCATTATTCAGTGGTACTAAAAGGAAAGCAAGAGCTAAGACATTGGTGGAATTATCTGGTAAAACGCTCCCGAAAGCCCTTTCAAGCATCTTTCAGGATCATGCTGAGATCTTACTTGTATGTAAACTGTAGGTGAGGAAACTTTGCCATTAGACTTTCACTCCGTTCTCTCAGCTGGCTGATATCAGAAATCAATTCCTTCTTTTTTGCTAGGAGGGCTTCTCCTTTCTCTTCTTTGGAGTTGAAAACAAATAGTAGACATATATCCAGAACAGAGAAATGCATTAGCTTAAAAATTGGTATCCCACACTGTTTATCTACATATTATGTAGAGAATACTTACTTAGAAGACTTTCTAAAATTCTTGTAGATTTTCAAACTAAAAAAATCAATACCATCATGACACCAAACACGCCAAAAAAAAAAGTTTACAGTGTAATGTTCTTCTCTAAAGGTTAATCTGGAATATCAAGTTTTGTGTAGTGTCTGAAACAATTGTTACCTGGCATGAGAAACAAACTCTAAGAAGTGTTTTAGGTACAGAAAATCAGTAAGCAATAGGGATGTTTGTCCCTTTTTCCATCTAAATTTTACCTGGAATTTAATTGTGCCATTGAACTTCAAAACATTCAGCCCAAAGTTTATAAAATCAAATTATTTTAAGCTGCTTTCTGTGGAAGTTCAAGAGTTTGTGGAGCTTAGATCAGAGAAATTTCTTTATGCACAAAAGCAGCATACTTGATTTTTCATATCCCCCCTGCATTGGATCTGGGTGAGATGGAGTTAACATCCCCCACAGCAGCCCTCAGAGTGCTGTTCCTGGTGTTTCTACTAGAAATGCATAGATTTAACGCAGTTTTGGCTACTGCTAAGCTTGCTGGCACAGCACCGACGCTGTCCCTCCAGCCCCTCTTCCAAAAGCCAGTAGGCTGTGGGTGCACAATAGGGTGGGAGGGGACATAGCCAGGATATGGGGTCCAAGGGATATGCCATACATTATGAAGGTGTGCTCATTAGTAAAAGCTGAGGGAAAGGACGAGGGGAGGGAGAATCCATTATTAAGGCCTTTGTCTTCCAAAACAGCCTTTACACATATTGAGGTCCTACTTCACAAGAAGGGGCTGAACATTGCCCCCTAATTCCTGATGGGAAGCAGAGCATAAATTTTGTTTTCCTTTGCTTCTGCATCCTCAGCTGGCTCCAAGACACACCTGCCACTGGTCTAGGCCAAGACCATCACTGGTGGTGGTGAAGCCTCTGGGATAACATATTAGAGAAAGGGAAAAAAAGCCGAACCTATCTGCAGTGGCCGGAAAGAGGAGTGACAGTATGTGAGAGGAACAGTCCTGCAGACACCAAGGCCAGTGAAGAAGGACAGGGAGGAGATGCTCCAGGCGCTGGAGCTGAGATTCCTCTGCAGTCTGTGGTGCAGACCATGGTGAGGTAGCTGTGCCCTGCAACCCATGGAGGTCCACAGTATAGTAGATATCCTCCTGCAGCCTGTGGAGGCCCACACTGGAGCAGGGTCCTGTCAGAACCTTCAGACCCATGGACAGAGGGGCCCACACTGGAGCAGGTTTACTGGCAGGATGTGTGACCCCCCGGGGGACCCACACTGGAGGAGCCTGTTCCTGAGGGACTGCACCCTGTGAGAGGGACCCATGCTCGAGCAGTTTGTGAAGAACCGGGCCATGAGAAAGATTCACACTGGAGAAGTTCATGAAGGACTGCCTCCTTTGGGAAGTACTCCATGGTGGAGCAGGGGAAGAGTGCAAGTCCTGCCCCTGAGGAGGAAGGAGTAGCAGAGACAACTTGTGAGGAACTGACTGCAGCCCCCATTCCCTGTCCCCTTGCACCACTCACAGAGAGGAGGTACAGAAAATCAGGAATGCAATAGAGACTGGGAAATTAAGTTAAATTGATTTCCCCAAGTCATGTCTATTTTGCCCGTGGCAGTAATTGCCAAGTGATCTCTCCCTGTCCTTATCTCAACTCACGAGCTTTTGCCATGTATTGTCTCCTCTGTCTAGTTGAGAAGGGGTGTGACAGAATGGCTTTGGTGGACACCTGGCATCCAGTCAGGGTCAACTCATGACACTTCTATACTCCTTTGTATATTGCCCCAACATTACGCACCAGAAGTCTATACAGACCTGAATAGTTCAGCTCCTTTATTTGGTTCTCTAGGGTTATTTTCATTTTTTCGACAGCTTCAAATGCTTTTCGGTCTTTCTTGTAGCCTTCGTCCATCTTTTTAACTTCAGCTTCTTTTGTCTTTAATTCTTTTTGTGCATAATTCAACTTCATTTGAGCCTGTAAGGCGTAAGCAAATATGGAACCAGAGCTTCAAAGACAATCTTGCAGGGGCAGATTTAGAACACTTACACTAGCTGGCCATGTAATTCATAAAATTTTCCACTAGTTGCAGATATGACAAAAAGCAGCCTTGGCTTTTGAAAGTAATAGCACAGGTTATTTGGAAACAAAAACATAGATAGATCTTGTATTTACCTATGGTAACATATTAGAACATGAACAGAGTCTGAGAAGAAACAAAGTAAAATGAGGTGGGATACAACTGCCCTTTTTACTGTATGGAGAAAAATTTCTCCTTAAGTGAGAGAAGTAAAGTGAACTTTGGAAATTTAAACTCCACTATCAGAATTACCCCAGCAGAGCTTTTCCATCTTAAGACAAAACAAGTGTCATCTCTTTCAGTTGTGTGATGAGCATACAAAGTAGGACTCACTGTACTCAAATGATCAATAGTACTGAACAAGAAAAAATTAAGACTGTTGTCCATGATACACAATCAAACTAAGAGATTTCTACAGTAAAACTTAATGGAATCAAAATAAAGATACCTGAGATTGCAAAATGGTGAGTTTAGAAGAAACTGTTTTCTCCTTAGTTAAATTGTATGCTCAATTGCCAGTTTCTAATACTTCCTGGCAGCAACGCCAGAGCATTTTCCTGTGCAAAGATATTTTGTTTATATTTTATCAAAAAGTTAGCTTAATGCATATGCCAAAATGTAAAATATCTTGCACAGATATTCTGCTCTTTTCATTGATCTTTCAAGCCTGTGTCTCTCAATTGGTTTTCAGACAATTTTCAAAAGCATGAAGGCAGGTCTGAGACAGGCAGAGCTTTTTTCCTTACCTGTTTAGCCTCTGTCACTGCTTTGCCAATTTCATTTTTGCAGATCATCATCTGTTCTGAAAGAGTAGCTTCTTTACCATCCTTATTGCTGGACAGGCCAGCAGACACAGCATTAAAATGCTGTTGTGCTGCAGCTAATGCATGTGCATCTTTTTCACATTCTTCCTGTGAAACACTTAGTTCTTTCTCTAGATTCTTTACTTCTTTTTCCTTTGACAGTAATGCTTTAGAATCCTTCAGCAAAACAAAGAACAAAAATAAAAAAACTAAGAGAGAACCTGAGTCCATTACCTTGAAATTCATATTGTTTAGATAAGGAGCAACAAGTAGTTTCATCAACTACATTTCTATGACCCTTCTCAGATTTTGTGAGCTTGCAATATGTCTTAGCATGTTTTCAAATGCATTACTTGCCCAATGGGTGTACTGAATATCTACAGACAGATGAAATACAGGAAGTGGTAACAACTGCCCAAGAACTAGGAGAATTATCTCTCTCTTCACAATATCTAAAAAGTAATCCTCCTGCATAAAAAACATCAACTGTCAAAAATATGCAAGGCAGAGATTTCTCATTTAATTTTAAGAGTAACATATGTCCAGAAAGCAAAATAGTTTGAAGCTATAGGGATCTCTGAGCTTAATAGAAAATTTGGAAGCATAAAGAGTTGCACTTTATTTGTATTTACATCATATGTGTTTCTAATGGGAACCTACTACCTATGCTGTACAAATTAAATAATGCCCTTAACATTTGTCTCTGCTTTCCTGATGTAATTCTTGCCAATCATAGCATTCTTCATACCATAACAGGAAAGTAAAACCAGCTGTTCCCACATCCTGAATTAATTTAATATGTAAGGAAAATTATCTACAAATATCTTACCTTCTGCATACGTGTTACCAATTCATTGTACTTAACCTCTTCACTTTTTAAGTTTTGCTTCTTGAGATCAAGAGCACTTCGTGCTTTTGTATTAACTCTTTGATTTTCTGAAAGAGCGTCTTCCAGTGCACGAAGTTTCCCACCAACTTCCTGCAATCAGTAATAAAGGAAATTTAATTTAGCCTCTGAGACCAATGCAGTATTTGTAGTATTTCATCTTCTGTTCACAGCTTTATGTAGAAGGAAATCTGACCAAGCAGGCAGTAGTCTCCAATACACACAGGTCAGAACACCTCTTCCCTCTGAAATACAACCTAACTTGAAGCTACTATTGAAGACCTACATCATTCCATAAGATGGGACACTGTCCCTGTACAGAAGGCGGATTTAGACATCCAAAGACTCTATGGGCCATCCTGTATCTAATTAAATTTATTGCCCCCAAAATTGAAGTCAATATTTTTTATCGCCAAACAAAAGTTTGCTTACTTTTCTCTTCTCTTGAGACATCAACAAAAAGGGAGGAAAAAAGTCTCTGGCAAAACTTACCATTGAATGCACAGAGTGGAAACATGAGGGCAAAAAGTTTTTATGCCTCAGTTATTTTTCATTAGCATTTCAGACAAACAAAACCCTTTAAATGGATGTCTTCTAGACAATGGCCAAAACCAACAATGAACAATGCATAATCTAAGCAACCCACCAGAAGAAGATAAAAATTCAAGGGGATTCTATCTGTAAAAATAATTCCCGTGTCTTAAAATTCTTTGTATTCAGGTATTCAGACGAGCACAATTCTGTTTGCACTTACCTTATCCTTTTCCTTTTCCATCTCCACTATTTCTTCATCAAGTTGTTTTACCTTCTTTTCCATTTCAGCCATTGATTCCCGAAACTTCTGTACATTAGATTGCATTTCCTTTAACATGCCAACAGAGGATACCTTTGTTTCTTCAGCCAGGGAAAACTGATAAGCTACACAAAAGCGGCTTACATGTTCTATTTCTCGTAGTACTTTTTGGTATTCTAGATAGCATGTTCGTTCCTGAACAGACAAAAATTTAAAAAATAAACCTCTAAAATTGGATGGAAAAACAACGTTACATAAGACTACTATAGAAATCTTCTAAGCACCTCTAAACATCAGTATTTGAAAGTAAGAGGAAGGATTCTCCATGTTATTTAGTACACTTGGTATTAGACATTGCAGGCCTGCTCAGAAAAATCTCAGATAAAACAATACTCATTGATTGCACACCAGAAATACCGCTTGACTTAGTTTTTTAAGAACTAAGACACTTTTAAATCTATTTTTATGTAGTTCTCTTGTTTTCTTCCTCCTCTCTACATCTCTCTCTAGATTTCCTGGAAGTCCAAAATGTCACATTCTCTGTATATGGAAAGATGATAAAATTTCTCATTCTTATAAGATTCAACAGAGCTTGAAAACATGCTATTGTTTTAGCCAAAACATACTGGTTCAAGGTAGCTAAAAATATTTTTTAAGTACTTGAAGGGCCTACCTTACCACCCTCCTAATTTTTCCTTACCTCTTTCAGTTTCAGTAAAGTTGGACTGATCTCCTCATTTAAGATCTGAAACACATAGCAGAATATTTATATTCTGATTTTACTGAACTCTGAACTTCAAACATGTCTATGCATGTCTAGTTCCAGGCACACAAAAGAAATATTCTACAAGTCAGAATCTGCATTAAACTAGTTGCTCAGTTATCTTTAAAAAATATGAATGAAAGTATACTTTCCAACATGTAGTACCATTTGAATGCTTTCCAGCTTGGATTCCTTCTTTTCTATGATTTTCTGGACAGCTATTTTCTTGCATTCATACATCCTAGTACCAGCTGCTTCTTCAATCATAGCTAAAATCTAAAATAAAGCAATGCAAAAAACTTAGATGTTTCTTCTTTCGCCAGATTGGTTCAATTCAGTTGATCATCTCATCTCCCTCCAACACCTTTATTTTTGTTGTCCCTCTCCCAGCATAGATTCTTATCATTCAAATTAGTTCAGTAAAACTTCAGACAAAAAATCTCCCACAACTTTCTTACCTCTGGTGGCTTCATATTTAGAACTTTGGTAATTTGTCCCTGGTGACAGAAAGATAAAACAAGAACAGTGGTTGTGTACCATGCAGTAGTAAAAAGAAAAACCAAAACCCCAAACCCCCACTCACTTTTATACATTGTATTATAAGTTCAAGCACCTTTTTTATTTTTTTGCTACAAGAATAATCTAGTATACTCAATTGTTTTGCTCTTCAAAGTTCAAATACGTCACTCTTTCAGGTAGCATGCTTGAAATGGCCCTTACATTGTATCTTAGGCTCAATCTCCACAGTCCTGATTACACCTTAAGGGAGTAATACAAATATTTTTTCTGGAGTCTTACTGGGTTGCTGATGTTAAATAAGCTCCTAATCATAAACCAGCGTTTTTGGTGAGGTAGCTCATATGTAATAGGGAGAAACAGAATATGTACAAAACTGTCCCAATACTTGCCATCCACTCGGGACAGTTACATTTGAAACAATAAATCCTGCTCTGTTTTATTATTCCTTGCAAATATTTCAGGGATTTGCCTACTCCTTAACAGAGTCTTCTCAATTCGTATGCCTTCTTTGGATAACTGTGACTTAATAAGGTACATATCTCAACTTCATCCAAAATAGTGTCTAACATGGAACACAAAGATAGGAAATAAAATCTGTCATTTCAGCATAAAAAGAAAATCAATACCCATCTCTTAAAGAGAAAAAAAATAGAAAATAAACTGGGCACATGTTTTAGAAAAGCTTGCTAACATAAGGGCCACACGAGGTCTTGTGCTACAAGACGCGTCTTAGGGTCAAACTATGCTGGACTGGAAATCTTAACTACTTAACAGACACTTCATTTTTGTTTGACAAAGTGTCACTCTAACTAGGAAATTAAGTGTTCTTCCACTGTCTCCCCTGCCTCAAATTTAGTGCAAGTCCTATTCTTTCTGGATTTTATAAAGATGCACACAATACCTGCATAATAAGGAAGTAAGGATTATTGACATTGAGTCCAACAGAACAGAAGAGATCCTGCACACGATTGTTGGCAGCATTAACACCATTGATAAGATACTTATTTCTACCTCCTATGACAACCTGGAGAACAAAGACAAAAAAACTGCTTGGTGTTGTGAGAATATAAACTCTAATAAAGAATTAAAAATATGAGCAAATCACACGTATAATATCTTTGCATACAAATGTATGTGCATACTATGCAGAAGAACATCTTAACAGAACTTGTTTGACATTTAAAATATTTAACTAAAATATACGAAAAATTAGTCATTGAGGACAATACCGACAAACTTTAAAAATCCAACCAATAAAAAAATAACAAAAACCAAAACCCCAACGTCCTCATCAGAAAAATAAAGGTTCCTTTGTTCTTGGAGACCAAATTTAACACACAGTTCAGATATTAAGAGGAAGATACAAAAGCAGAAGAAGCCACAAGATGGAAAATTATAACTTGCTTTATGAACATTTCTAGCTAGTACACTGGATCTACTCCTACAGTCTGTTACCAGCCACACTGATGAGGCAATGTAGAAGCCTTGCCTGTACTGCAGAAACTCAGGGACTTTAAAAATTACCTTTTTTTTTTCGTAGACCACTCTGTTGAGAATGGTAAAAATGTATATAGGTTACTAAAAAATACAGATATTAAAGACTCACCTGCCTAGTCACAGTGATCTCATTACTAGCTTCAAATCCCAGTGGACTTCGACTCTTGTCTGAATTATCAAAGATAATAGAGACGGTTGCCTTTGTAACTCCAGCTTGCCCATTCTTATAAACTAGATCTTGCAAGTTGGAAGCTCGCACCTAAGTCCAGGGAACAGATATATACTTTTTTGAAACTAATTAATTTCACATTTTCATTGTACTGCTGTAGGTTTTGGAGAAATGAATAAAAAAAATGAAGGCCTAGTTGCATATTTAAGAGTTCATGTGAACTGACACATGGGAGCTGCAAGGTGCTATCATCGTAAAACCACAACCAGTGTGTGCCAGTCTAGTTTTAGTTATCCAGCTAATTGTTTCTGCATGAGGTTCCTGACAAACACTGCATATATGTTTAAAAAAAGCCAGCCACCAGTAAATTTATTTAACAAGCATTTATTTTTCACAATGCAGTTCACAGGGAAATGATTCAGAAAGAGTCCCTTGGAGGTCTGCTGGCTTTGTCTACAAATGGGGGGAGGTAGGGACGGGAAAGAAATTTTAAAATCATCTTCAGACAGAGATTAAAATTGGTGTCAGAGCACACATTTTTTTATGAGAATAGAGCAGGTATATTGTCTCCTAATCTTAGCAGGCATTGCATCAAAACCACTTTTTAATTTTTTTCTGATGAACCAGATAGCCAGATTTTAAGACCCAATCAAGAACTTAAAACATTTATTACAAATAAGTAAATTAGTGCCTTTAGATGCAAAAGACTTTTGGCTTGAAGTTGTTACCTTATAAGTGGTTATTGTTAGTCTATTGTTTTAAGCCACATACTTTTTGTAACTGTGGTAATGGATGAAGTTGTAACTCAACCTTAATGTTAGCATGAACAACAATGACAGAGACCCAGATTTATGTAACGAAAAATCCAAAAAATAAAACTATTTGCTTCCAAGAAGCACCTCTTCAGAACATCCGTGGGAGGTTACTCACTAGAGCAACATGAAACGTTGCTGACAGAAGAAAGATCTTTCTTAAATGTCCCGTCTCTTTACCTGTGACAGATTGTTGATTCCCAGCACAAAACAGATGGAGTCCAAGACATTGGATTTGCCGCTACCGTTCAAGCCAGTAATGGCATTGAATAACGGGTCAAAGTCTTTAATTTCCGTCCTCTGAGCATAGGATTTAAAACCTTCAAGAACAATTGACTTGATGTACATTTTCTCACTGTTCCTAAGGGACCAGGCAAAGTATTCCTCTGAGAAGCACTAAGAAAGGTATCTGGATTATGATCCTACATATTTCAGAGTAAAGAAAAAAGAATAAACCAATGAATCACACTGCCAAACAACTAACTAGACGTGTGATAAAACTGAAAGAACGCATGCCTTTTACAACAAAAATATCATGCCTTTATAAACGAAAAAAGCCAAGCAGACCTCAGATCCAGACAGCATCCCAACAATAACCTGTATTTCAGCATTTCTAAGCGACATGCCTTTACACAAAGCTTGTCACGACACTTGGGTACAGTCTCGGGGGAAAACCACGCTTTGTCGCAAAGCTGGCCGCCAGCGAAGGGGAAGGAAACGCTCGGGGGTTTCAGAACGCGGCAGAGCCTCCCCTTCCCGCTCGCAGGACTGCTATACCTGTACGGCCACGCCGCCCGCGAGGGGAAAACCCCAGGGAAGCGCCAGCCTCAGCTGAGGCACCGCGAACAAGGACCCATCAAAGCCCCATCTCCCGACCCTGCCGCCTTGATCCCGCTGCCCCCGCGCCCCTGCCAGTGACCCTGTCCCAGCGAGCCCTCCCTGCCGGCTCTGGTGCCAGACCGGCCGCGGGCGGCCCCGCTTCCTCCCCGCTCCCGGTGCCTCACTCGCTCACCCCCGATCCCAGGTGCCGCTCCCCGATGCCGGTGCCTCACTCGCTCACCCCTGTCCGGTGCCGCTCCTCGATGCCGGTGCCTCACTCGCCCACCCCCGTCCGGTGTCGTTCCCCGATGCTGGGGCCTCACTCGCTTACTCCTGGCCGGCGTTGCTCCCGCCGTCTGCAAGGATCAAATTTTGGCGCCAAGCGTCGGAGCCGTTAGGGGAAGTGCCTGATGGCGGCCGCGCCCCGGCCTCCTGCCAGGCCCGCCTCCCGCCTCC
>VWZT01001264.1:0-13762 GCA_013397055.1 Pachycephala philippinensis | reverse complement strand
GCACAGCTGCCTCACCATGGCCTGCACCAGGGGCTGCAGGGGAATCTCAGCTCCAGTGCCTGGAGCACCTCCTGCCCCTCCTTCTGCACTGACCTTGGTGTCTGCAGAGTTATTACTCTCACATATTATCACTCCACTCTCCTCTGGCCCCAATTACATCTGCGCAATAACTTTTTTTTGTTCTTAACTATGTTATCCCCGAGGCATCACTGCCATCTCTGATTGACCCAGCCTTGGCCAGTAGCGGGTCCGTTGTGGAGCCGGCTGGCGTTGACTCTGCCAGACATGGGGGAAGCTTCCAGCAGCTTCTCACAGAAGCTACCCCTACAGTTCTCCCCGCTAACAAAACCTGGCCACACAAACCCAGTAGAGTGGCTTTCTGTTCCATCAGCAGGAGCATAAACATTGATAAAGTATGCATTATTTCCTGGCTATATTTTATACATGGGAACATTATACTGTATTGTATTTCTGTAATTTCTCCCCCTCCTGCATATTTTGGAGCACTTTTGCACTCTAGGTAAGCTCAAAATATTTTGTTTCCAATTATCAATTATTTTTTCTTCTACAGTTCATATAGCTGTAGCACAGTTTGTGTGTGCATCAGGAAAGGGTGTTGAGCCTCAGTCTAATAATTTTATTCTTAGCAGGTATACTTACATGTTAGTTTATTAGTTAATCTTACAATTTGGCAAACTGATTTCTTTTTAATCTGTCTTTTGATGTGTTTTGCTGGGAGACCTTAATCTCTCTAAAAACATGTTACCTAGTTCTTGACTACTAGATTTTTTTGATGCAGAGGTCTATATTTGCTGAAATGTTTAAGTGAAATGTGTAATAAAGATCACTATCAAGTATGCAGAGCATCAGGAGTTACTCAAGACTGAGGGCTATATGGTTATTTCTGGAGATAGTAAGTGTGACAACTTTAAGGTTCCTTTTAAATAGCTGGTATATTCTTTCACTGCTATAGGATTCTTCCTTTGAAGATGGATATGATGGCTATCTGACTTTGGCAGAATATGTACAAGACTTTCTAAATCACCTCGCCGAGCAACCAGGTTGTTTTGAAACTGAAATAGAGCAGTTTGCCGAAACAGTGAATGGCTGGGTCACTGCAGATGAAACTTTGCAAGAACTTGTTGAACTCATATATCAACAGGTAGCCTGTGTATTCTGTCTTAACATGGGTGTTATGCCTCTGTTACCTAGTGTGCAAGATATGCATATTAGTATTATTTGTTATATCATTGTGCCTACGTAGTATTTTAATGGTTTGAATTTTTCTTTTTAGACTGAAATGTATAGGGAAAGATTTTTCTCAATAAACTGTACTGATAGCTCAAGTGAGATATACTTGGCTGGTTGATAAATTTCCCCAATTTATTCTGTTTCCTTTGTTGTGTATTTGAATCTCTCAGGTGACATGCTAGAGTTGAAATTACAGCAGTTCATTAAAGAAGATATATTTGAATTGCTGGATTTACATAGCAGAGACTGTCAGTTGTACATTTTTATTCTATCCTTCAAAAATATTCTTCATAATAGATATTTTTTTGTTATTTTGTATTTAAAAAAAAATTATACCTACTTTGGGAAATGCTCTTTTTACTGACGGGCTTTGTTCTTCATTTGGTATGATAACTATTTCAGAACATCATAATTAGAAAAAAGGAAAGCCAGTCTGCTGGTAACTAGGTCTAGTCCCAGTGATGGTTGTGGAAATGAGGACAGAGACCTTGAGCTGAACTCTGTACTAATTGGGGGAGCCATTTGAAAAAACAGCTTAATCTGTGTTTCTTAGCAAATGAGCTGCTGCTACTGTACTCTGGGCTTGCTGCAGAAAATGAAGTCACACTTTTTGCTATTTATTACATTAGGTATCTCCCATTTTCCTGAGTTGCTTTTAAATTCTACATTGAAGAATGTAAACTATGCACCTTTTAAGTGCAGATACTTGCAGATTTTTTTTACTGTGAAATAATCTGGGGTATGTAGAACCTGCGTGATTGTCACACAGTACAGAACTGTAGCCTTAAGTTTCTTACTATAATACAGAATTGATACACATTTAATTCAGAACGGTTTAGTTAGACATTAAGATTACTTGTGCTGTGTTTGGCAGCATCATTTTTTCATCCTTTATTTGGACACATGGAGAAAAGTTAATAAAAGATGAAAATATCCCATATAACTTTATTTGAAGAAACTTCATAGATGTTTAATAAATTGACTCTTGTTTAATATAAATATTTTAATGTTGCCTCTTTTTCTGTCCCCCTATTTAAAACAAGTCCAATGTTAGGGTTGGATGTGCCTTCCTTAACTGAGAAGCATTGAGTGTTATCAGTCTGAAAGATAACAATTTTTTCTGAAAAATAAAACTTAGCTCAGTGCAAAATGCTGTCCTAGTATCCAAAAGCACATGATTTCAGCTTCATTGTATGTCAGGATATGAGAGTGAGTGTGTCAACTATGCTTATTCTTCTGTCTTGAGCCTCTGCTCAAGGATTTGTTTTTACTCGTCCTGGTTTATCACAAAACTTCATTTAAATATGCTGAAGTGTGTTTATAAGCATCTGCATCAGTGATGTTTGAGCAGATGTACAGATGCTAGGTTTGTGAAGGAAAAAAGGCTAAAATAAAAGAAACCGAAATTCTGTACAATCTTCCCTTCATCTGGGTATCAAGTATCTTAGCCTGTCTGTAAGACTTAATTATATACTTGCCCCTGTTCTTCCTAATCCATTTATGTCTTGACAGAGTGAAGTGCCAGTTAGCTTGTTTTCCAAAGAACACACTGACTTCATGGCTTAAGTCTTGACTATTGTGTAGTTAATATGGTCTACTGTTGCTGTTGCAGCAAGTAAAATTTCTCAAGATATGAATTGGTAGGATAGCCTTCATGCTTAGATTATGACTTTTTTTGGAGTTGGAGATAAACTGGGATTACAAAGCAACAATAATTCAGGGAAGACATTATTGTATTATAATGGCTGGTTAGTAAGATATGAGATTTATTTATTTATTTATGTCTCTGTGTGCTATGCCAGGTCAGAATACCCCAAATGGCATTGTTTCAGTATTTGATGCAACCACAAATACAGACCAACTAATTGGGAAGATAATGGTTTAAAAAAATACAGAATACGGATGACCTTTGAAGTAGTTGTTGGTTTTGACTGTGTGGTGGTTTGTTTTGGTGGGATTTTGTTGGTTTGTTTTTCGTTGTTTGGGGGGGTTTTGTTTGTTTGTGGCTTTTTTCCTTGGTTGAGGTTGGTTTTGGGTTTGTTGTTTTTTTTTTTTCCTTAGGAAAGAGAAGTGTAATTTAAGTGACATATTTTGCCTTATAAAAAGGGGGCCACCTCTTCTGGTCCAGGCAGCTGATTGAACTAAAGCACCAAAAAGCTCGTTAGCTATTTCACATGCCTCTTACTGGAAACTAAAGTTGATTTGACTTTCTTAATTACTTAAATTTTTTATATCTTTTAAAGATATCTCAGTTCTTTCCAGCAGTGTAATGCACATAGTACAGTTATGTTTAGTGCATATTTTCCTCTGCCTGTAGAAGGTAAGTAGCTATAATGCATTGACATGATAATGGCAAGATGCTTTTTCAAACATGTTAGAAGCAGAAGGATGCAAACACATTTATANNTAGATGTAAAAGGAATGTTCAAAGATGATAAAGCCAAGGGAAAAGTTTAATGAATTCTTAGTATCCATGGGGGGGTTTTTTGGCAGAGCTGATCAAATTACTTAGACCAGAGCCTCTTTTCACTGAAGCTATATCTGAGAAATAATATCAAATTCAAGTCTTGTTAGAAGAGGGCTCAAAACAAATGAGCAGTAATAAATTGCCAAAATAAGGGAATGTTCTGCTTTGAGTTCTAGGAGGTTGAATGTAAACACTAATGGATTCCCAATTACTTTTACCACCTCTTGGAATTTTCAAGTATCAGTTTCAAAGCAAAATATTTTTCAGAAAGTGTATAACTTATGTTGTGGAATTTTGTTGCTACCACCTGTTTTTAGATTATAAAAGTGTAAATATTCAAAGTAACACGACTTATTTTAGAAAAAAAGGACTTATCAAGAACTATTAACTGTAATGATACAGTTTTAATATCTGAATCAGAAGTTTGCTATTCTGCAGTTTGCTGGAGCATGTACAGGAGTAAGTATTTATCTTTACTTACCATGTTCTTGTACTCTTTCCCTGAGCATTCCTTATTGCCAAAAATAAAAATCTGAGATAAATAGCTCTTAGACTGAATGAAGGTGATGTATTTATTTTAACACAGCTTGGTCCTTAAAAAAAGGTCTTAATGTCCACTCTTGGTTTTGTTTTGTTTTGGTTTTTTTTTTATAAACAGTTTGAAAGTGACTTTCAGATACTCTTTGGTGTAGGTCACAATGGAAAAGTAGAATTGAGGACAAATGGCACAATGCTGGTTATTTTCTTAAAGCCACAAAATCAGTATAATGAACTTCAAAGTGCTGAATGCATATAGCAAAGTGTTTATGAGAGAAAAATTAACATGAGAAATGGTAATTATTAATCTTCTTCAATTGTCTAGTCAACTGTTGTTAAAGACAGATTTTCAAAAATCTCTTAAAGATATTTCCTGATAACCTAATCATGACTTCTATGAATAATTTATTTTTCCACTTTAATTTTGGAAGGCCACATCTGTCCCAAATTTTTCGTACATGGGAGCACGGTTGTGTAACTATCTATCTCACCATCTAACCATTAGTCCACAAAGTGGGAACTTTCGGCAGTTGTTACTTCAAAGGTCAGTATCAGTGTGTCATTTTAAGCCTGTTACTTTCTCAGGTTGTCTTCCTTTTTTTGTATGTAACTCTTAACACAGTGTGCATATTTAAAATAGAAATTTAGATTGAGGATTATTAAAGCATAGGTACATACTAGATATCTAACACATATATTTTTTAATTTTTATGGTTTTAATATGAAAATAGGACTCCAAGTTCTGTAGGCTCCTTTCAATTGAGTATATTGTACCGATACCAAGTTATAGGATAAATTTGAAAGGTAGTCAACTTTAAATGTATACTAAATGTATGTATATGTACTGTCTTTGACTCTTGCCAGGGCTTATTTCATTGTGTTTTTTCTTTAATTACTTTTCTGGCTGGAGTTGCTGTGAAAGGTTTATTTGTTGGTTTGCTAACCGACTTTACACCTATGATGGCATAAAATCCAGAAGGATAAATTTCTTCAATTTTCAGTTACTACAGAATTTGGGGGACTAAGGTTTAATAATGATTAGACTTCACAGTTGACAAAAATGCAACATTTTTTAAATGGATGTATTTCCTTTTAAATCTTACTGTATGACACTTGAAGGAATAGTACACTTTAATACTTCAGAATTCTTTAGAAATTAGTCTTTTTCTTTAAGGACTTTTGTCTTCCTAAGCTCCAGACTTGCTTCTTATTTTAAAAGTTTCACTTAGTCCACCTATGTTTAGGAGTAAAGGCATGATAAACTTAAAAGAACACAGTTGTTGAATACTAAAAAATTACCTCACTGTGATGTTATCTTAATCCTCACTGTTTGCGTTTATATCTAAATTTTGCTTCTGTCACTTAAAATGGTAGGATAAAGAATTTATCGAATAAGTGTAAAGGCATCTAAAACAATGTGGGTAGCACCCTGAAAGGGGGAAAACATCTTTCAGAGTACACCTATTTTATTTCTGTTGATGTTTGTCTGCCCATGTTAAACTTCCTGGACCCATATTCTAATATATAAACTGTGTAACTGTCTTTTAATTTTTACATGTTGCAATTTGCCCTATTTGGTTTTGCTTTCTCAGATATCTCAGTGCTCACCTAGAAGAACAAAAATCTGCATTCTTTGTGAAGTCCTCTCACTTCCTTCACAAATCAAACTTCCTACTATTCAGCATTTAATAGTTCTAATGCAGTGAATAAGTTCTTAGCATTCTATTAAATAAGTAGCATGTTGCATATGTTGGGTTGTCTATAGATTATATGATTTTTGTTTTAATGTTTTCAGGTGTCAAACAGAGTATGAAAACAGAGATGAAGCTGCCAAAGGAGATGAGACTGCTCAAAAACAATTTCATGCCTTTGTGTTGTTCTTAGCTGAACTTTACCTTAACCTAGAGGTAAGAAAGTTGTCATTCATATTCATTCATTTCTTTTGTGTTTAGGTAAATGCTAAAATGGAATATCATTTGAGGTATGGGTTTTTTGAGTTTGTTTTTTTAAAGGGAAAGGGGAATAAAGTAAAAGAACTTTAGAACAGTTTAATTAGAATGTGTGTCCAAGAAACAGATAAACGAAAAAGGACAAGATCATCAGAAGAGAAATGGATAAAGACTAAAAAAAAGGTGTAAGAATACATAAAAAGAACCAATCATAAACCACCTTTGGAATGAAGCTTTTGGTATTTTCTTTTGTCTGGTAAACCCACCAGATTACTACACTTAAACAACACAGAAAATGTTACAACCTAGCAGAAGCAGATCGGTATCAACAACCCATGTAATTCGGTATTCAGCCACTAATAGGAGCTATTATCAAATGCTTGAGGAAGGCATAGGAATCTTCAAACCGAACAATTAAAAATGCAGATCTTGAAAGATATTTCTTCTGAATGTTGAGTCCTTGGCTTATGCATGAAGCATGAAATTTTGTATTTAGATCAGGTTTTTTGTTTCTGATATGTACAAAAAAAGTATGTACACATAAAAATTCTTTGACTCTTATACCCGTGAATTCAGTAAGTTCACTGACTGCTGTAGTGTCCTTAAAATATATTTTTCACTGCATTATTTCAAAAGTTTGATTTAAGCAGACACTACTAAAATGTTCTGCTGGCATGAGGAAAGAAAACTCTGACTCTTCCATTTTTATTCATAAGTGGGCCTTGAAATCTAATTTTCACTTGCTAGAAGTAAAAAGGAAGCTTTCCAAAGGATTTGGGGGAGGGGAAGTTGCCCAGTTTGGAGTACCATTTATTTTTAAAGCATTTTTTCTAATTTTTAAATATATAAAGAATGCCTTCTAGAAGTAAGGTACTCTACAGCTGCAGAGAATGCATAAGGTAGGATGGGAAAAGAGCATGGGATTTGAGAATTTGGGATGATGTGGATCACTTGCCAGGCATTTTGCAGCTTTTCTTAGAAATTTATTAGCAAAGAAACAAAATGCTAGGCAGGCATTGTTATGTAAATGTCAGAATTGCAAGGATACTACTCTATATTCTAGAAATAGTTACTGTATTTGACATGTTCTTTCAACTGAAGAGCTCAACTATGTTAATCACAAACCAAATCATACAGCATTCGAGAGAAAATGTAACTAAATTAATTTCTAAAACTTAAATCTTTTAAATGTAGTTGGGTTTTCGTTTTTTTAAATATATTTTGCAGATTAAAGGAACAAAGGGACAGGTTACACGAGCAGAAATTCTTCAAGAAGGCCTTCGGGAATTGCTAAATGTGCTCTTCTCTAATCCTGTGGATAATAATTTGATGTGTGCAGTGAAACTGCTGAAGGTGAGACAGTAGTTTTAAAAGAAGAAAAAGAAAAAAAGTTTTTTGTTTTTTTTTTAATATATCATCATAGTCCTGAATGAAGAGGGAAGCTCCAAGTATCTACAAATGTTTAAGTGTATCTGTAGCTAGACTGGGCTACCTCATGAAACATTGGATTCACTACTGAAGCAATAGATGTCTCCTGTTGTCCTTTCCATTTAATACAGTGGTAGATACAGGCTTTTCACCCATTTGCTTTGCAGTATATTTATTTTTAATTAAACCTTCTTGGGGTTGTTATCTAATTACCTAGGATCAATGCAGGACCACAATAGAAAACTGGGAATGTGAAACAAGTGCTTGCTTTTATCTTTGCATTTTATTCCTTTGTATCATCAGACACCATTCCAAGCATTTTTAGATCATGCAGTATTTATGTTGAGTAGATTAGGAACTGCTATTAAGTTTGACCATAGTGACAAAATTAATTTTTTGTAGTTTAACTCTTATCTCCTACTATGCAATTATTGGACAATGAATTAAGTACCTATTCTTAACAGAAAAGGCTTTCATCCATACCAGTTCTAAACTGTCTGCTGCTAAAGCTCTCTCAGCAACAGCTTCAGTCTCACAGATTTTATGTATTAAAACTCAAGTTGGCTTGGTCAGATAATTCTTGGCTCCTCTTTATACATACCCAGGTGAAATTCTCAGGCATATCTGATTCTAGGTATGTTGACTGAAGTCTTTCTAAAGCTTACTAACCTATTGTTATTATCAGGTAAGCCTGTGGCATCATCTGCAAAAATATGGTCTCTTTTTTCATAGCATGTATTTAAAGCAATTAAGATCTGACAAATGCTGTTAGTCCTTTCAGCAGGATTCAGAATGTTGCAATATTTTTGTGTCGATGTGACACAAGTAATAGTATGGTCAAATGCAATCTCCATGTCCCATTGATACACAACCTCAGAAAGATGATGAAATGTAACGCTTTTTTACAAGAAATCACTGCAATATTTAAAAAAATGCATTTTGTTGTAATGTGACTGTTTCGCAGTGTAATTAAATCACTGGGGAGTTGTTTCAAGATCACATTTCAAGACTGAAATGAGGGAAGTGGCTGTGAAATTCTAGGCAACACTGGACATAGAGTTACCATACTGTCTGTAGTCTAAAATAAACTATTTATGTGGTCATTAATCCATTCAACAAAAAGATGTAGGAGATTGGGACCTTCAACCCTCAGGTAGTCACATAAGGTATCTAAATGCTATGGATTGTTAAAGAAACTCTTCTGTTGACAGTTTCTTAAACTTTTATAATTCACTTTAAAAAATAAAAAAAATACTAAGGAAAAAAAACCCAACAAAACCTAATACCTTGTCTTTAGTTGACAGGCTCAGTTTTAGAAGATGCCTGGAAAGAAAAAGGAAAGAATGATATGGAGGAAATGATTCAGAGAATTGAAAATGTTGTGTTGGATGCAAACTGTAGCAGGTGAGAAGATAAATTTGCTTGCAGTATTTTGCTTTTATATTAAACAGAACACCTTAAAAATCTTCAAGAATAATGACCATGTCCAAAATATTTCCTTAAAAACTCTCATTTACAAAAAGTAAAGTGATATGTTGGTCACTTTCATGTAGCAGTTGTGGGGGGAGTGGTTCTTTCATTTTTTGTTTTGTTTTGTTTATCTTTTACTAGAGATTAATGTTCCACTTAATGAGATGGTTGTGTATGTTTGTTTTCTGTTTGTGTTTTCTGTTTGTTTGGTTTAAGTCCTTCCCCATCCCTCCCCCATTAGCCAACCATTAGCCCAATTATTGTTTAGCACAAATCATTCTAACTTTTGTGCTGCTTTTATTTCAGAGATGTGAAACATATGCTTCTGAAAGTAGTAGAACTACGATCAAGTAACTGGGGTAGAGTTCATGAAACTTCTCCACATGCAAAAGCTACTCCTGAAAATGACCCTAACTATTTTATGGTAAGAATGTACTGATATTTCAGTTCCTTAGTTTAATATGAATTTGATTCATAGACAATCACATTGCTAAAAGCTACAAACATCTGTCTCTGAACTCATATAACTTACTGTATAACTTTATTCTTAGAATGAACCAACATTTTACACTTCTGATGGCGTTCCTTTCACTGCAGCAGATCCGGGTATGTCCCGTTTTCTCAATCTTTAAAAAGTTGTAATTATGTCCTGTTGAAGTACATAAAAAGTTGTTCTTAAAGTATCTGAAACTCATACAACTTAACAGACAAAATTATGGCTGAACTCCCGGCTTTGTGTAACACATGCCTTATTCTGTGTTAAAAGAAGGTAAATGTTTGAAATGGAGAATGTGCAGTTGAGTTCATATAGTTCAGAAGAATTTGTGCCATAGTCCTCAGCACTTGGTTTCCCCAGGTCTTTTGTTTGTCCATTGTTAGTAGCAAAAGGGTTTGTTTCTTTGTTTCCTATAATCTGAGTGCAACATGGCACAACATCATTTGAGGTAAAGACAACTGTGACTACCTTTGTTTCTTTGGGAAGGTAGGTATCATTCTTGGAGTTTGATTGATGTCCTGAGAAAACACTGTAGTGGGAGTTTTTTTGATAATATATTTCATGCCATTTATGGATTCATTAAATAGACCATTTTCAAACTGTATAGATATATGTTAATTTAGAGGACTAATATATTACTGGGTCTCATTTTTACTATGGCAGATTACCAAGAAAAATACCAAGAACTGCTTGAAAGAGAGGATTTGTTTCCAGATTATGAAGAAAATGGCATGGCTTTATCAGGACCTGGAGATCAGTATGTTTTCTTTTTGAGTGATAGTTGTTGTGGGGTGGTTTTGGGGATTTTTTTAACAGTAGTTATTTTTACTGCAAATTTAGGAATCCAATCTAGTAAAAAATGAAATTAATAATTATTATTTAGTTTTACAATGGAAGTTATGTGTTTGTTCAGGTGATGCCTTGAAGTGGCTACCTGAAAACAGAGGCTTAGACAAGAGTAAGAGAATGAAAGTAGGTATTTATTTGAAGGGCCTTCAAAGGTACACCCTGGGCAGTCAAAAGGCTACACCCAAGATGGACCCTGGGTCACAGGTTCTTCACACTTTTATAAGTTTGGTCCATTTGCATATCAGGGTTAATTCTCCAATTATAACTTCAGTTAATGATGTAATTACCCCAAGTTTGCCCCTTCTCTTCAGAGGCTTTTAGTTTACACATTTTGGGGCCTGGGACAATCGAGGTGTCCTTGAAGAGCAAACCTAGAGAGGCTTTGTTATGTCTAACCAGCATGAGAGAACAGTAGTTAACAGGCCACACAAAACTTCAGAGTTACATACTAGGCAGTACAGGATTTGAAAAATATAGAAGTTAAAACCTAAGGCATCACAGGTGTAAGTTGGTTTGTAATCACACAAGTTTAAAACATTTTATATTTATCCAACTGAGTAGGGCAATTAAACTTCATATATTTTTGCACATGTGCAAACATACTCTCTTCTGCATTTTAGAAAAAAATTTGCAAGCAAAATGATGCATCATACCTTCAGGTGTTGGTAGTGAGACAACCTGAATTCATTCTAGCTAGAGATAATTACAAAATTTTCAGTGTCTTTCAAAGGGAGATGGTTGTTAAGGTTTTCTCTTCAGGATAAGTAGTATTCCTTCAATTAATGGTAAAAGGGGAAGCAGTAGATGGGAATATAGTCTCACCTTCTGACACCAGTTTATAAGAATTTGTTAGGAAATCAGTGAAAGAAATACAGTCTAAAATAAATTGCTCTGAGCTCTGTACTGATTGAAGGAGGACTTTGAGATCATGATATTCAAAAGCATTTTCAGTGTTGTGTTTATGTGTGATAAGAGTGCTGGTCTGGATCAATGTTTTTGTTAGTAAATTAAAAAACTTTTAGATGGCACCTAGCTGAGGGGAGTTACAGGAACTTTGGAAGCTAAATTAGTGATGTCATCAGAAATCAACAAGATCATACTGTGGAAAAAAACTACCCTTGTGAACTGTTGTGTTTAAAACAAATTAAATGCAAAATGAATACAGACAGCAGTTAAACACAGCAAATATGACAAGTGGTATGTGAAAGACTGTCAGTCAATCTTCATGCAAGGTGACTGTGGAACCTTCTTTGAAGGCTTAAGAAAAGCTTAGACAAATCTATCCTGATCCTCTTTCAGCTATTTCTCATGACAGACATCAGGGAGAAGGGTTCTTGAGATTCTTCTCAAGTCTACACTTCTACAGGAAAGGAAGAACAGACAAAATAAATATGTTAACTGCTTTAATGTGCATGCTGATTCCCTTGTTTGGAACTAAAGCACAGAAGGTAATAAACTGTGCACCTGAAACTAATGCACACTTTATGAGAGTCAATAGCTGCTGATTTCAAGGCTGTTTAGAATTATATACACTATCATGTTCAAGCTGCAACTCCGTTGTCCTAGTTTATGGTGATGAAAACTCCAGTTGGACTTAGAGAAAACAGGGAACACTCAAGTTACTTCTCAGTGACTGTGAGGAGAAAAAACAGCTGTTAACTGATCCCTATCACTTCCCATCTTATTTTTTTTGAAACTCTGTTAGTCTCCACTCTGCACAATACTGATTATCATTAATGGGATAGTCGTTTCTGTGACCTAAATGAGACAGATCTTTTCCGAAAGACTGGTTAATATGTAATAGAAGGTAATGCAGATACAAAAGGGAGGTGAAGTAAGGTTGCCTTCTTTCATATATCAACAAATAGGAATACAGGTTTTCTATATAAATATATTTTTCTGACTAGTGTGCAACCAAGACAGTTGATACAGTATTTGAACTGGGATGTTAACCAACTAAAATTTTGCTAATATGATGCTAATAATATTTTTTGTAAATGCATCTGTGCAAATGCGTTATTACATTTTTGAAAGCTTGTATTACATTATTGCATTTTTCTGTCATCTTAGAAATATTTCTGTCTTTTAACCCGTGGACAGCCTAAGATGATCTAAAATGGTGACAAACACTGTAGTAATTTGTACATATCTATGCTGCTTTGGGATTTCTGTTTGTTTTCCTAGTGCCCATAAGCTCTGTTTTATCCTTGACATCTATGTAAATATTTCACCTATTTACTGTTTCTGAAAATCTGTACATAAACTTAACAGTTTTGGTGGGGGTTTTTGTTATTGTTTTTTTTTAGGTATTTTAATGACCTTGATAACAAGATGGATCCAGAAATTGAAGAAGCATATGAAAAATTCTGTCTAGAATCAGAACATAAGAGAAAACAGTGAGATGTTACACAATAATGTTAGTTTATTAAACCAGTTTAGGTATGGTTAGAGTACAGGGAGACAAAAAGCATTTGTACCAAAATAAGGAAGTTCACTTTCTTCAAGTACTAAAGTTATTCAATTTCCATTTTGTTAAACAGAATCTGCCAAAAGTGGTAAACTTATGCCCTGTAACTTAGTGTTGTGTATATATCACAATTTATTTTATGGACAGGTATATGAACAATGTTTGGCTGCAATAAAATTGATTTTAAAAGTATCATAATGGAAATGAAAATTTATTGAGGAGCTGTCCCATAGGATTACCCTTGGGGGGGAAAAAAGAGGAAGAATAAATCAATTTCAATTTAATTGTTTGCTTGGTTTAGTATACACTAGGACATATCCTTTTTACCATATACAAGATCTGGTATTTAATTATTTTCTGACTAAAGAGCACATGATCAATGACTTTTTTGGGGTTTTTTCTATAGATCACAATCACAAAATCATGATAAGTGGTTTGTGAAGGGTTATTTTTGTGGGGAGTTTTGGTTTTCTTTTTCCCTTTCCTTCCTCTTCCAAAACACATATATGTGAGGTCTGGACTCTTTCCTAGAATAAACATGTTACATGTTGATATGTGAAAAACCAAGCAGTGTTCTTTCAAGACCTTTGGTTCAGGTAAGCTTATTTTCAACTTTTACAAGCAAAAACTATCCTGTAATTTGCTGTGTTCTTCAAGACTACATGAATATATTTATGTTTTAACCCATGCTTCTCCAGGAGTATGTGCAGTGCTTGATATATTTTTTGAAAGTATCTAACATGTCTAATCTTTCAGCAATCCTTGTCACTTTCTCCATTATTCTAGTTATTTTATATAGTTTAATTCTGTATTTTGAGTAAACTCATATTTCATAAATGTTAACATTC
>VWZT01001262.1:1314-12622 GCA_013397055.1 Pachycephala philippinensis | reverse complement strand
GGGTAGTTTAGCCAGGGCATGAGGCAAGCACAGGTCTTGACTCTATAACGTCCTGTTGGACTTTCTATGAGCTGAACACTGCTGGAACCAGGAGTGGTAGTTATGTTCGTTCTTTTCTACAGCTTTTCTGTCTTTCTCTCCTTCTAATTTCCTCTTCTTGGAGGTCTGAGAAACTTAAAATTGGATGAGCTTGGAGCCTGCTAAGTTGAATGGGGTACCAAGTTAATGTTTCGTGAAGTGTTTCATGTTGATTGTGTGTTGCTTTAAACTTTTGCCCGAGTTCTATGGTTTTCTGAAGTTGCCATTAAAGCTTTTTTTGTATGTCTTGTCAGTATTTCTCCCATGTGTCTAACTCCAAGTACCTGAAAAACTGTGAGACCTCTTAAGAGGTTTGTGAAGCCATTTTTTGGGGGCTTTACAGGTATTACTTTACATGTCATGGAAGTAAGTCTACAAAGACTGCATGTTAAGAGTCTTGTATAAAGTAAATCTAGCATCATATTTGATTACTACTACTAAACAGAAGGTCAACAAATTGGAATCTCTGTTCCAATTAACAATTAAAAGAATTTCTGTACTGGACTAACAAATAGTTTTTCAATTTGTGTTAAATTTGTGTTACTACAAGAAGTGTTCAAGGTGTATTTGGTGCAAAGATTTCAAAGCAGAAAAAATCTTGTCATGAAGGGTAGTGCCCTAGGGGCATGAAAATTTAACAATTCCAAATCTGGTTCAGGATTTGAAATATCGTCTTCTGTGTACGTAAAGTCCAAAACGTACACAGATAACGTAGTTAGATGCCTGAGCTCTCTTCTAGTTGTTTGTGAACTCTTGTGCAGTTTTTTTAATAGGAGGCCTGCCTGGGACAGCAGGCATGCATTCAAGCAAGCAGATGTGCATCTAGCTCTTGGGCACTGAACTGAGGCTTTCATTGAATTTTTTATTATAATCCCAAAATCTCATTGCTGACAAGTAAAGTGCCCAGTTAAGAGTTGTTTTTTTTTTTTTTAAAGAAACGGGTTTTTTATATGCTTTCATTAACATTTATCTACAGTGAATTTCCTGTGCTGTGTTAATATCCAGTTACTGAACTTCACAGTCCTTATACAACTCTCTGCAGAGCTGTCCCTACCACTTTAACTAACTTAGTATCATGACGACATTTTGTCACTTAACTAGTTCACCTTCAGTATTGCTTCAGACTATGCTGAACAACATGCATTCACTGCAGGCTCCACTAAAAACTTCTCTACAAACTGTAAAATAAAATTACAATCACTATGAAAACAGACCAGTTACTGATGCCTTGTTTAGCATTTTCTATACAAGACAGCATTTCTTCTTATGACACATAGTTTTATTGAGGGTTTTGGTGAAGGACCTGCAAAAAGTGACCCCTGCACACTGCTTCAGTCAGATTATTTCTGAAGAAGACATGAAGCAGGTGGGTAAACAGCTCCAGTAAACTTGTGAAATATGTCACCTGTTTTCAACAGCTGCACTGAGCTAGACCAGTACTGTATATTTGTCCCTGGATCTCCTAATGCTATTCTTAATCAGATTTTCCACTAATTTATTTGGTACAGGTATTACTGCACTCTACCTAGATATGTGAAAGGATAAGCAGAAACACAGCCAATAATATGCAGTACTCTAGCAATAATCAGGGACCGTGACAATCTTAGACTGTGATGTTCAGACTTCCTGAGTCTTCACTGTTGACTGGGTGAGAAGGCAACGAGACATGACGGTCCTCAGAAAACTGACAGTTCTAGAGCTGAACATAAATTTTGTGGCCAAAAGATCATTCTGGATACTTTATCATTATTTCAAGAACTTCCTTTGCATCAAGCATCCTGGAAGTTTAGAGCATGGGAGGAATGACTTTCCTCCTTAGAACATGATGCATGAGCTTATATACACATCATGCAGTCTAACACACAGGAGATTAGCACCTTTTCTGATGCAGACAGGTGAACAGATCAACAGAACTATAATTACAATTATTTAGGCCATTACTAAAAATGCTCATACAGAAAGCCTGCTTTGAATCAGTTGAAATAATTTCTGACTATTAAAGGTTGTTTTTCTACAAGGGTTACTGCAAATAGATGCTCTCGATATTGAGAAAAAACTCTAGCCCCCAAAACTCTAAATGTTCACTAAAATGACAGTATAGACAGTGTTTGTCAAAACCTCTGAATAACGATCAAAGTCTGTACACATACACTCTTGCAATTTCTGGGTGGTTCTGCCATATATTCTCAAAATGGTATTTGGAACTCTGAATTCTCTTGCAGGAGAAGAAATATACAAATTATTTCCAACTGTTAGAACGGTAGTTACAGTAAGTCAGATTTACTGATGATTCCCTGATCTCAAAGCTACCTCTTATTTTTTAAAAGCTCAAGCAAGACCGCAGACAGATCTGTTAAAATCTTTAAAGGTGACATCTTGGGCTCCAAGAAAGCTGGTTACAAAATAAATTCCACCTCAGGGATGGAAGGGTGAGAAGGGAGAGAGAGGAAGAGCAAGAGAGATCATACGCATAATCTTAAGTTGGATATCAAAATATCAACTTGCTTGAGAACCACTGCTTGACAATACAAGCATACATTCACAAATGCTCGCGACTAGTCCAGAAGATTTAGGCATACAGTGCAAGCTGAACTGAATACTAACGCTCAAAGGTTAAAAATTTGTTTTAAGAAACCAGATTTCAGCTGATGATACCAATTTTCACGTAACAAAGAAAGTATAAGGAAAACAAAATAGATGTGTCAGAAATTGTGAAGGCATGATGGGAAAAGAAAATGAGGTATTGAATATATGAATAACAGCAATGCTGTGATGAATGCATAAACAGGATGATTTGCTGCTACAGTGCTGCTGACATTATTACGCCCATTAAGTAGCAGAAGAGTCCATCAACAAAGAATTATAAAGTCACAGTGAATATAAAGCTTCCCCCCACCTCAAACTGAGCCCACTCATGCACAAGCAGGGACACCATTCAGACTAACAGTGAGTTAAGGCAGAAACAAGAAGTTAAACAATCTGTGCAAATGGTAACATTAAAACTGGAACACTATAACTTCATGAAAATATTCTACAGTCTTCTGAGATATTTACAAAGTATTTTGTCATTACAACATGTCAAGGCATTACAGATTATTATGTATAAATGTTATACAAAACACAGGAAGAAAAAGCAAAAAAATTAACAGTGAACTACACTTTATGCCCCGTTCCTGCCTATCTAAAATCGAATTTTTCTTGACTGTTACCTAGACTGATGCTGATGCCTAAGCCTAAAATTAGAGGGAAATACAGTTTTCATACACTATTCTACATTCACTTAAAACTATTTATTGGTACTTGAATACGAGAATATGAATTCTTCTCCCTACCCCCCAAAATTCTCAAAATACAATGTGATAACACAGAGTTGGTGAGAGCTGCTCCAGAACCTAGGCAGGGACAGTCCCCTTGGCATCAGCACAGCATGGTGCAGCTCCCAGTGCCACTGCTGCTCAGTCTTACCTCACACACTGACACATGTCATTCTTGACTCAGAATTCCTGTACTCTGAGGAGGGAGCACATGGGGCACCAGAAAAAATGGGATCCAAGAGGTGCAAAAGCTCTGCTGAGCCCCAAATCAGAGCAGAGCCCTGAAGGGTGCTGAGCCACCCCCAGGGCTGAGTCACTGCCAGCAGGGCAGACAAGGCAAGGGGAGGACTCTATTGTCACCCTCCCCAGGGGTGAGCCAGACGAGATGACAGGTGAGCAATGACAGATGCATACTTGCAGGACTCACAGACATGGACTCACACAGAAAGCAGCACAGTACCCCTGGGACAAGCACAGGATCTTGGGGGTCCAGGGTGGGGGCAAACAAATACAACAAAAAAGGGGTTCAAAGCCTTCACCTAAAGCCTGACAAATCTCACCTCCAGTGGGCACAGGGCTCAGTGCAAAGCTCATCAAAGCCACTGAACAATCATGTGCTTCCTCAGGTCCCACCACATTCAGCCCTGGAACCCAGCTTTGCCTCAGTGCCACAGCAAGATAACCCCAAACGACCCCAAGAGTGGGGAAGGAGGGAGCTGCAGGCCAGGCAGAGACCCTCCTGTCCTGATCTGGCTGCACCTTGGGCAGCCACAAGACCAGGAAGATGGCAAAAATAATAAGAAGTAAACCACACTACCCATAAAGTGCCTGTAAACTTTCTCTCTATTTCCCATTTCCCACCCCTTCCAAAAAAGGACCAACAAAGCCAACAACCGTGTAGCATTTTCCAGTATTTTTAAGGGACGGATATTTATTTTCTACAGTTATCCAGCATAAGCATGATGACCTAAAGATTTTCAGTGGGTCTTTAAAAAAGGAAAACATTATCAGGTGATGGAAATAACTCATTCAGGTTTGGGATAGCAGATGCCTGGATTTATAACAGTGGTCCAGAAATACTTATCCATAAATAAAACCTACTTCTGTATTACCTACTTCTGATAAAACAGTAAGCACTTGGGATAGATTGTCTACTTTTTATATTTGTGTTTGTCAGTAGGTTAACTTTTTCAATTCTTATTTGGTGCTGAAGGAGTAGAAGGCCAGAAGAGGGGGGTTTAGTCATCTCTTCCCACTATGCTGTGCTCATCTCCACATAAACAGAAGCAGCTTCACCTCCAGTGGTCTGTGATACTTCATACAATACACCACCAGATGAACTGTGCCAGCCAGCTAGTTCTTCTCAAACTAATTGCATCACCTCCTTCAAGGTAACTGATTACCTTCTTTGTATCCCCTTTGGAACAGCAGCTGTTGGAAGAAAGCCTGCAGTGTGCGACCTCTTCCTCAGTCGTGGCTATGCAAAACATCCTGGGATAATGTGCTTCTCCAGAGGGTGCCAGTTCATGGGGTACCATATGTAATCAATGTAATCATATTAAGTCCTAGGAGGAGCAGCTGAGGGAGCCGGGGGTGTTTAGCCTGGGGAAGAGGCAGCTCAGGGGAGACCTTATCACTCTACAATTCCCTGAAAGGAGACTGTAGCCAGGTGGGGCTCGGTCTCTTCACCCATGCAATTACAAATAAGACAAGAGGACACAGTCTTAAGCTGCCCTAGAGGAGGTTTAGGCTGAATGTTAGGAGGAATTTCTTCACAGAAAGGGTGATTGGGCATTGGAATGGGCTGCTCAGGGAGGTAGTGGAGTCACCGTCCCTGAAGGTGTTTAAGAAAAGACTGGATGTGGTGCTTGGCATCAGTGCCACCAAGTTGACGAGGTAGTGGTCTGTCATAGGTTGGACTTGATTACCTCAAAGGTCTTTTCCAATCTAGCTGATTCTGTGATTCTGTAAAGTCACCTTAAACCCAGTGCCTCATAAGTTTTTGCTATAAAGTTTGTCCAAGCTCAAGCTTTGTAATTTATGAAAAAATTCCAGACAGTAAGAATGATTCAGGATCAAGACATAAATTTACATCTTTCTGATAAAGTTAAATATGTTCGATTCATAAGTATATTTCCTCTTGGGCTTTCTGGAAGAGCACAATTTAAATTTCTTTTAACATTTTTTTCAAAGAAAAATGCTCTGCTGACTGAGCTGTTAATTAAAAGAGCTTTTATTGAAGATCTCAAGATTTTAATACTAATTTAAAACAACATCAAAGTTTATTAAAATATCCTGCAGTATCTTGAAAATCATTCAACATAGCAGTTTGTATTACCCAAAACCAGCAAAGCTGTAAAGTAATACAATTAAATATTCCTTTCAATGCCTCCAATCTATTGTGTCTTTGTAGTACACCTTGCAATTCAGGATTGATAACCTCTTCATTACTAAAATAGCTCTTTTTTACCTCCGGAATATTGATTAAAAGCTCAAATCACCATTTATTGAATAATTTTAGTTTCTTTTTATATTACAGATAATGCCCACAGGAATCACATCTTCTTCTCCTTTAACACCCCATCTATTTAGCTGTTGTCATTTTCCACCTCATTCTCTCTCTGGGGTCAAAGCCTGCCTTCTTGAATTTCTAATATAGTGATATTCTACTCACTTTCATCTCACAAAATTGCAGTATCAACCCAAAGTTTCAAGACATGACCAGCAAAAGCTCTTTTCAAACAGAGAACCATTTACAGACTATTTTAATATGAACTATGATGCAGAAAACAAGAAATAATATACAAACAGTAAAAAGCTGGAAACACTAAGAATTTAACCCCTTTACAATAAGAGTAGCAATGCAACTCCAATAAAAAAGAAGGGTAGAGATGGCAGAATATACCCTTCCTTAAAAAAAGGACCAGATAAAAAGTAGAGTGTTGATTAGTAATTGCAACTGTTAAAGATTGCAATCGATGCAACACAAAATTCAAGTATGCACAAAGAAGCAAATCTCCTAAGAATGTTTTTTATATTCCTGCTGCCTGCTGATGTTTTTCCCTAGAGCTTGAAGTAAGATCCTTTGCATCACTGTTTCATAAATCAATGCCTCTGAACTTTCTCAGAAAGGAAGTCTGTGACTCACCCCAGTGACAAACCATATCCAGTCGTTCACTTCTGCAAAGCCTTACACCCTGTACAGAGGTGCCCACTGCAGGGAATGAAGGCACACAGTACCCTGTTAATAACTTCCATCTGGAAAACTGGTTCTACAGGTTATGTGTTTTTATCCATGTTCATGTATAGAGGGTTATACAACCTACACCTACATTTGCTCCTACTGATGCCTTACATTTTAACTTTTGTATTTTTCACATTCTGTATTCCTAGTGTGTAACTCTGAAATGTTCTGTAGCCTGTGAGCTGCTGTTCTCTCATGCTAAGATAGACATAACAAATCCTCTCTAAACTTGCTCTTCAAGGACACCCAGACTATCCTAAGCCCAAAATGTGTAAACCAGCATCTTGAGAAAGAGGGGCAGGCTGAGGGGAAATTACACATTAGCTAAAGTTTAATTGGTGAAATTGGGTTGATATGCAAATGGACCAAACCTATAAAAGTGTGAAGAACTCATGACCTGTTGTCCATCTTGGGTGTAGCCTTTGGCCTGCCCAGGGTGTACCTCTGAAGGCCTTTCTAATAAATATCCACCTTTATTCCCTTACTCCTGTCTAGTCTCTGTTTCTAGGTTGGCCTCTTTAGGCATCACTATAGCTGTGAAATTTTGTACAAAACATATTAAAATACAGGAAACAGTTATGGGCAAGTTAGGTGTCTATAAAATCACATGTAGATGTGATCTATACCTAGTCTTTCAGGTGTAATAACCTCCTATGGTAGGAACACATTTGTTTGTTAACATGAAATGTTTTTTGATTTCCTGTAGTGCACAGATACGTTTTAGTATCTTGGTGAAATCTAAAGCAGTAGTAAAGTAAATCTAAAGTAAAGTAACAAACTGGGTTTTACTGGATTTTTTTAAAATATACATTAATTATTTATATATTTAATAATTGTGTTAAATAAGGTTTCATGCATCATAGTCAATACTACTGCTCAATTTTCCAATACGTTTTTGGTGTAGTATCTTAAGATATTTTCAATACATTATTTTCACTTGTTCTATCACTTCAAAGTATTTGTTAGTTCCAATTTGTCTTAGGCAGGATTTAATAATTTTAAAAGTATTATTTGTACGTAAAATGATCCAGAAGTTTGCTCTCCATTATTTTAATAAAATAAACATTTTAACAGCCTTGGGGATACTAATGATGATCCAATGATGAAGAGAATTATTTTTTCCATTAGTAAAACTGGTGGTATTAATACTTTTTCTAAAATACACTTTCAGTCATGTCCCTGCATGAAAATGGCAGCTTTGTCAAAAAATTACACCCAGACAAATAATCCCAGTCTTATGGAAACACTTAAGAAAGAGACACAAAATTATTGTTCGTGCAACCAGTTGAGCAGTATTTGCCACATGTTTGCTGAGACAGAGTTTTTAATACAGTGGACACCACACGTGAGAAAAGTGCGATGCTTTTATAAGAGGCTACAAAATTCAACTTTCTGCTTTCCTATTTCTGCAATGTAAAATACCTACGCAGGGGAAAAGAAATGCTTATTTCAATCTATGTATTTTAATACCTTAAACAAGACACTAAAATTTTCTACACGATTAGCTTTCAATTTTGCAAAACAATGATCCACTATGAAGTCACATACACTAACTCAAAAACAAACAAAAACAAATTTCAAGTAAGAAAGTGGAAACCCTCAATATTTACAATCATCTTTCTTACAATCTCACAGATTGCTTTGTATAATTGCTCAAGCTGTCTTGCTCTTGTTAGCTGGTTACATTGTCAGAAAACCACTCCCTTCTGACTGATCAGAAGCAAGCATTTATTAGACCAACTTAACATTTTTATTTTACATATTATAACTCACCTGCTTGGGAAGGCGGAAGAGAGAATTCTTGTAAAATATATCTTTAGCCTGACTCCATGTTCCATCGATGATGATGATAACAGATGGGCTAGAAGACATAACTACAACTTCTTCCAAATTGGTTGCTTCAGCTCCAGGATACAAAATTAGAGTATTGGGATTTCTGCACACAGTTGCTAATTCAGGATACCTTCAATGTACAGAAACACAAAATTAAAATAATTATTGAAAGTTTTCATGACGTACACATACTTTCAGACACTAGCTCCCACTCATCTCCACCCAATTTTACTTAAAATGTCCCTTTCTCGGCTATCACTTTCTCCTTCCAACACCTCAGAAGTTGTTTGTTCTCCCCCTGCTTCTAAGTGGGGGTAGTCAAAAAACACCCACAAAAGTAAACAATGAAAGCTGAATAAAGCAATATATCATATATTTTCCAATGTTTAATCACTAGTCTAATGTCTGTTGGAACCAAAGATGTTTTGCATTGTTTACCAAAATTTAATATACATATTCTAGCAAAATTTGTTCAAACACTTGGCATAAAATTACTGCAATTATCCCATTTTTAATCTTATATATATGGAGAACATTAATAATGCACACTACACACCTACAAGACACTTCTGAAAATGTTATCATCTCAATTGATCTTTTTTTTAAATTACTGCTACCAACTGCTACAGTTATAGTTGCCATACTTTTACACTCTTTTCTTCCTTCCTGTTGGCTTCTACATTTGTCAATGGTACCACAGGAATAATTAATGTCTATTAAGTGTACAGTTAATGTATATGGAAACTCCTGAAGTTTTTTGCTGGACACCACTGTATGTTACTCTATAAAAATCTGTAAAAGACACTGTCATTTAAATAGTACTCCAAGTCTCAAAAACCAAGCCCAAACCAGTCTGGCCTTGAACACTCCAGGGATGGGGCAGCCACAGCTTCTGTAGGCAACCTGTTTCAGTGCCTCACCCCTATCAAGGTACAGAATTTCTTCCTAATATCTAATCTAAACCTACTCTCTTCCAGTTTAAGACCATTCCCCTTGTCCTATCACTACAAGTCCTTGCAAAAGTCCCTCTCCAGGTTTCTTGAAACCCCCTTTAGGAACTGAAAGGCTTCCATAAGGTCTCCCTTGGAGCCTTCTGTTCTCCAGACTGAACAATTCCAACTCTCTCAGCCTTTTCCACAAGAGATGTGTCCAGCCCTCTGATCATGGCCTTCCTCTGGACTCATTTCAACACGTCCACGGTCCATGTCTTTTCTGTGTTAAGGGCTCCAGAGCTGGACACAGTACTCCAGATGGGGTATCACCAGAGTGGAGCAGTCATGCACACTGGTAGGGAAGAACCCAAGAAAAGGCTAGCCTTGTAACAAAGACTGCATTACTCATCTCACAGTATCATCACATAGTCTTCATAATTGCCTCAATCAGAAAGCATGAAGAAATATAAAGCAAGGGTTGACTGTCTGAAGCATGTGACAGAATAAGAAATTAATTCTGCATACTAGCTCAGAGGTTATAAGGAATAACTGATTTGGTAGGACAAGAAGAGCAATATGCAGTTGAAACATCATGTGAAGTGGAAAGAGAAGCCAGTACATCTTATGTGTATCAGAATGAGATTAACAATAGCCAGCACATAAAGTGGGCTCTTCATGATACCTATCAAGATCCACTAGGTGCAAGATCATGGACATGGACACAGGCATGCTGTAAATATGTAAGTTCACACTGAGGAATTCCTATTGCCACTGTCACCCGCAGCTTTTAAATTCCAGGAACTGGGCACCTGCACCACTTCTCCAAAAATCAAGCAAGGATGTGTATTTGTAGGGGGAAGCATTGGTAGGAGTGGGGAGGACAAGGGAAGAAAGAAATGGTTCATAATGGATTTTGAGTTGATATACCCTAGGTGAACTTAAACCTGGTCTCCATTACCATTCTCTGAGGAAATATGTGAAAACACAATTTTAAGAATGTTAAGTTCAGACAGGATTGCAGTGCAAAAGACTTTGAGATCCTGAGATTAAGACTCAAATGGGACTATACAGGATGTACGTGAAATGAAAAGTGGAATGGAATTTAGTGTTCCAGTAAGCCTGGAGATAGTATTCCGCCATCTGACCACCCTCACTGCCAGCCCCCTCATTCCAGCAAACAGTCCAGACTGACTCAACACTATGTGTTTCATTACTGTCAACATCATTTACTACAAAGAACAAAACACAAACAAACAAACAAAACCAAAACATAATGATCTTTCTTTCCAAAATGAACAGGAAAAGAATTGTAAATAGAAACAGGAAATCTGTAAGATAAGCCTGTGGCAAACAGAAGTACATGGAAACTTCTCTGCCCATTATTTTTTTAAACCTTACTTACACTACAGTAATTTGGTATCCCTTTAGTTTAACCAAGAATCTTACTGCATAAAATCAAAAGCAAAGGGCCATCTCATTACTCAAGGCTTAAACTTAGAAAAGTGGTCATTAGTTTCACGTTTCCCTAGAGAACTCAAGTCTTCAAAGAGCAAAATATCCTAATGTGGTGGTTTAGTTTGCATCTTTTACTTTTTTGTGAGATAAAAATTAGAAGAAGGGCAAAGCAGGCTTAAAACTTTAAAGAATACAAAGAAGTTTATTACTAACAGAATTAAAGGTAATAAAAAGAATGATAATGATAAAATTAAAGCAAAACCCTCCCTTTCCCTCCAGCACCTCCCCCTAATAATTTCCCAACTCGCACAAAGGATAACACATGTGATTTTAGGTCAGAATTGCAGTTCTTAAGTCTCTTCTGTATTTGAAAGAAAAAGAGGTTTTTCTTCTGCTCTAGTGTGGTGTTTCAAACTGCCACTAGCAACAGACCCGCCCGGAAATCTGCTGCT
>VWZT01001261.1:166927-191121 GCA_013397055.1 Pachycephala philippinensis | reverse complement strand
GGGGGGGGGGGGGGGGGGGGAAGCAGAGGAGTTTTGTGTTCAAGGACACACACACACCCCTGCGCTCCTGCTGCCACAGAGCCGAGAAAAGCACCTTCCTGCTTTTAGCCAGCTCTTGGCTCTGTTTCTCAGCATAGAGACAAAGAGTTAAACCTCTTTGCTTTTTAGCTAGCCTGCTAGCTGACGCAAGAAAGTTGGTTTTTTTTTTCCTGGGACTTAGGCTTCTTCTTCTTCTCTTCTGAACTGTTCAGCAACACCAGAACATCACCGGGAGGCCCCGCACCGCGGTCCAGAGGGGCCCACGCCGAGCCCCAGCTCCGGAGAGGACAAAGCCACACCCACAGAAAGGACTCTGAATCTTCTTAGGTCTTCTCCACAGTGAGAGGTTTTATTATTTAACATTATTCATTCTTTTTTCTGTGCCTGTGTGCACTTTGTTGGTTAAATAAATAAGTTTTTTCACTTTCCTCCAAGGAATTTCTTTCCAAACCTGGTGGGGGAGAGGCTGCTGAAATCTGCCTTCTAACAGAGGGACATTCATTTTGGACATTTTTCCTCCAAATTTGTCTCAAACCAAGACAAAAGGTAAATAAGGATCAATAAATAAAACCCTGCTAAGATTTCATATATTACTCTGAAATAATTTGAAAAATAAAATCCCCCTCACTATTCTTGAAAAACAGCAAAATTCTCAACTAATTTGCCAGTGTGGCAAACTAAAAGCAAGGAAGGAAGAGGCAAACCCTGACAGAGTCTCCCTGACAGGAGACTGCAGTCAGTGCAGGAAGAGACAAACCCTATGCACCCCATTGCAAACCTCTTCCAGGTGAGCCTTTCTTCAGCCCATCAGGCTGTTTGCAGTGCAAACAACCCTCATTCAAAAGGTAAAAAAAAAAATGTCTTCCTTTGGACACATCACACCAATCAACTTTTTACTACGAAGGTTTTGTTTAAATATTTAAATACTTAGATACATTTCAATGGTGAGCTCCCTCCCCACTGCATGGCTCATTCCCTCTCACTTTTTAACCTAAAGAGCAGAAGAGACTGAGCTCTGTTTTACTCCATCACAGGGGTTCATTACAATGGGGATATTCTTTTTCCACCAAGACCATTATGAGACGAGGAGGCTGCAATTGCACTTCTTTAATTCCTGTATTTCCTTTCCCTTCTAGAGCTGCAAATCCAAACATGGGTCATTTCTTTTTGCCAGGACAGCAGCCGGATGTTTCAAACCCTGCTGTCCTGCATGCCAAGGACAGCACAATCCCACACTTAAAAGACATCATGCTCCTCTTTGGAGCACTCATCACCAGTTTCATCCCTGCTTGGGCACAACGATGCTGTGTTCTGTAGCCCAGGCCCAGCCACACCCCTCCTTCACCCCTGCAAAAACCTATAGAAAAACCAGCACATGCCAGGGGATTTTATAGGGACAGGGTACTTAGAGTTGGGATGATTTAACAGGAGTTCTGATGCCTTTTTCTGTGATCTTGAGAAAGTCACTGGCTCTCCTCTAGACTGCAGTTCCTCCTCTGTAATGGGTGGATTACTATTTTCCTGGCATGCAAAGGTGTTGTGAGGTCTAATTCATTAATCTTTGTAAAGCATTCTAGGACACTTTGATGGAAAATGCAAAATATTATCAGTAAAAGCCTTCCATTTAAATCTCACCTGGAAACCTTCCTCTTTCTCCTTAATTTGTGATTGATCCTCACTCAATTAGAGGTAATGGGATTTACATGTAGACTCCAGCAGTGAAGCAGACCCAACAGGAAGGTGCCAGCAAGAGCAGCAGTGCTAACCCACAGGAAGGAGCTGGACAATTGGTGCCTGCACTGCGTGACCCATGGCTGAATGCTGCACCCCTGGACTGCACCAGGACAACCTGAATCAGCTCTGGGCAAAGGGATGGAGCACAGAGGCCCCCCCCACCACAGCACCCATCCCTACACAAATCCCCATCCCTACACCACCACCCAGCAATGACAGGACAAAGGGTAATGGCTTCACACTGTCAGAAAGGAGGGTTAGATTGGATATAAGGAAGAAACTCTTCCTTGTGAGGGTGGGGAGGCTCTGGCACAGGTTGCCCCGAGAAGCTGTGGCTGCCCCATCCCTGGAAGTGTTCAAGGCCAGGCTGGACGGGGATTGGATCAGCCTGGGATAGTGGAAGGTGTTCCTGCCCATGGCAGGGATGTTGGAACTGGATGAACTGTAAGGTCCCTTGCAAGCCAAACCAGTCAATGATGATTCTATGATGCTCCTACACAACCCTGCCCCCCATTCCTACAACTGCACTGATAATTAACTAGGTGCTTTACATTTGAAATTAATCTCTATTAACTAGGTTTTTAGCAGAAAAAAAAGTTTCTACCCAAAGAGCTTTCAAGCCATGAGCAGACAGAATAAATCTGCAGATCACTCATTACCTCCCTATGTTAAGTTTTATTATTTGTGGGAGCAGTTCCATTTCAGGCAGGAGAGGAAAGGCAGATAACCTCACCCCTGGCATTCCGTGAGTCCCTGATGAGAGAACAGCTTCAATACTACATGCAATAAAACAACTGGGAAATTACAAAGGGCTTTATCAGTACCCCACGCTGTGGAGTGCTCATTTTAACTAGTATTCCCATGGCTTCAGGACATCTCTGGTAGGATTCAGTCCTCTCAAGCATATTAGCAAGAACTGCCTGTTAAATTCTGGAGAAAAGGGGCAGGAAAGGAGCCAAGGCTGGGGGAGGCTGGACCAGCTTTTTCCTTGTAGCCACCTAACTGAATCTGCAGCATCCAGCCGGTTGGTATTCCCAGACACTCAGAATTTCAATTTGCTCCATGGATTTTTATACTGAGCACCCAGAAAAATTAGCATTTGTGCTGAATAGCTTTTAATCAGCTATTCACAAGTGTCAATCTTTTTTATCTTTAAAGCACTTCTAAATCTCCCCACCTCAGTCTCCCCTAGCCCTAAAATTTATTCTAAGCATTTGTTTTCCTTCATTCAGCTTCCAGCGCCCTTTACCATGATCTAATCATCTTAATCTTTAATGCTCATCTCTACCTTTTAACCTTTTCAGTTTTCATTTAAAGCAATCTCTCCATCTCTCTCAGGTTTGGGGCTTTTTTATTTATTATGAAATTAAGGTTTTCCCTGGCCTCTGTCTCAGCACAGAGCTGGAGGTGTCCTATGGAGAGTCCCCTGGCATCAAGCTGCATGTCACTTCTCAAAAGGTGACTTGTGGGGGCCTTAAATAAATGAGCAATTTTTCTATTGATTCAATTTATGTAATTTTAGAGAAATGAAGGTGACTTCGAAAGTGTTACAGTATTTGTTTTAATTCATTTGAAATTAGTTGGGTAATGGCATGTGCTAGCCTTTCCTTCCACTGGGAAAACTATGGATGTAGACACTTCATAGAATATTTTAGTTTGGAAAAGACCTTTAAGATAACTGAGTTGGGAAAAAAAGCAGATAAACTTTTGAGCATCCAAGCTCTTTTCAGGACTGTGAGAGGTTCAGCAATGCAGAAGCTCAGTAAATGTGTCACTTTTTAATCATGACTTTGTAATACCATGCCCCACTTTGCTGGCATTTCTCCAGTTTTACACCACTTAAAGCATTTTGGAAAATTGCTGATGGAATGGTGAGAGCTAATATTAGATTTAACACACTAAAAAAAGCAAAAACTTTCTTTAATGTTTCCTGCATAAGGCTCTTCAGTGTTTGAGCTCCCAAGTTAATGTACAATAAACATGAACCTGACTTGCAAGGAAAAGCAATGTGGACACAGTGAGTTCAGACTGCCACCAAATTGCAACAAGCACGTCAGATGCAAAGAGCACACAAAAATTGATAGAAAGACAAACGCCCCCTGACATAATGAGCGTTGCAGATAGCAGCACCAAAGCTGGCACAGGAACTTCCACTGGTAAATACAAACCACCTCCCTGCTTCTCTTCCCACACCCTTTAATTTGATTCTCCATCCTCCTCCTCCTCTGCTCCATCCCCCATCACAACTGCTAAGGCTGTGCATCAAAAAAAGCTTCATTATCACCTCTCAGCTTTCCTGAAAGCACTGCAGTGAAGGTTTAGCAGATCCAGGCTTGGACCAGATGCCACTCTAAAGCCACCTGCATCTCATTTCCCTGCCCTCAAGAACATCAAGCTGAAACCTGGGGTGCTTCAAACTGAGACCACCTCATGCCAGGATTGTCTTCCTACACACCATGGAGATTTAGGCTGAGCTTTTCTATTTTCAACATGTAAGCAGTTCCTCTCATACTTTACATTCACGGAGGGCAGGGATTACTACATAGTGCTGGGTGCTGGCATGGTCCTCCAGCAAGGGAGCCAGGCTGCCCATTCCATTAACCATGGCCTGCAGTGACTCCAGTTCAACCAGTACATGCTCACTTACAAGGGAGAAACAAATTAGAAAGAATAGTTCTCACTTTTCTTTTTTAAGATGTTAATACTGCTGCTGAAATGTCCTTTAATTCCTTTGTTCACTAGCTGATACATAATATGAAGCTGTTTGGTTTTATGGGAGATATTATGGCCATACACATCAAGACTGGCAACTGGAGAAGATTCATAGACTGGCCCCTAAATAAGATGAGATAGATAACAGTCACCAAATAAAACTGTTCATTGGGGTAACGGTCATGACCGTTGTAAGCAAATGCTACACAATTTCACATTAAAAAAAAAAAAGCCACATCACAGTTACTCCTGCACTCCCCAAATGACTACTGCCTCAAATTGGAGCTATAAAAACACCAATGCTGGATAGGGATCACATTAGGTAACACCACTTTTTCCACTAGCTTCGTCCATGGTGTGTGTTCCTCCATTTCAGCTTTACTGACTGGAACTAAAATCTGTCACCGGTCTATGTAGAGTCCCAGCACCAGGGAAAGAGAGATTTATTTTTGGCCAAGCAGAAGCAGGTAATGGCCCTGCTGTGAAGAGTTCCAGTGGACATAATTCACTTTTGATTGACCTTTTGACCATGTCTAATTCAGTGTTCATCACAGTATTCCAGTCCCACTTTCCCTCCCACCTGTGGGATTCCCATTATGGCCATGAGGTCCCCAGCAAAGGTTTTCTATTACTAATATGTAATTAAAGATCTCTTTTTGCTGGACTTCTTTAGGATCTCTGCTACTTTTGATTCTTTTTCTTATGCCTAAACTTTCCCCGCTCTTGTTATTGGCATTTAATCTCCAGTGAAAGCCCACCTATACAAGGGAGTTTCACAACTGACTCTTAGAGAGCCAAGATTTCCCTTCCATGAATTTCAGGAATGTAAGCATTCCATTTTCTCTTAAAATGGAAAATATTTTTCAAGATCTTAAACCTATTCCTAGAAAATTCCTATTACCAAAGCTAGGAGCAGACTAGCAGTCCCATGTTCATATCCTCACATAAATCAATGGAATTTCCATAATTTACCCCAAAGATTGATGCAGTCTGTTTATTAGCTGTGAAACTATCAAGCACATTTAAGAGCAGTCAGCCTGAAAAGCCAGATAAAATTGATCCCTCCCCAAAAGACTAAGTGGAGGGAGCTGAAAAAGCAGTGTGGGAATAGAAAAGAATCCCTCTGGAATTCAGTTTAATAAGAACTGTATCGGCTCTACTGACAGCAAACACGTTTCTTCATTTTATATAGCACTTATCTCTCTTTATAACAATTTAAACTCCTAATATATTTACACTGGACACTGAAATGGTCATTAGAGGCTCGACCTCCATGTCAAAGCCCCCAGCCTCCTCCCAGAGGGATTAATTGCCTTCCTCCCAGCAGCCCCGTTCCCAGCTCGCTGCCACTGAAGCAGTCTGTCAGCACTGCTGCAAAGTTAAATCGGCAAATATTAATTGCCAGCTGGGAAAAGTGCCATTAGTTCGCACTCAGATTTTTTCCAGCTGGAAAGACAGAGAGTGTTAAATGGAGCAGATTTCCTTCCAGCCTCCCAACCAGCAATGGAGCCGGTCTGCCTGTTCTGCAAGCACGTAATGAGCAAAACATTCAACACCTTCCCAGAGATGTTTTGAAATGCTATTCCGCAGAACAAATTACTCCTGGAAGTAACAAAGCACAGAACTAACATATGGACAACAAATAAAGTACAGAGGAAATAAACCACCACCACCTGAGGCTGAATTCATATGTATTTGAGATTACTGCAGTGATACGAGTTATCAGCCTGCTTGCTTGGTTTTTTTCCAGGTTTGTAATTTATTTACATTCAAGCATAGAAAATTTTCTGTCAACATGCAGAAGATTATAATTTTTCTTAATTAGAAAAAAACTCTCTGAGAACTGGAGGAAAGATAGAGTAGTTGAAAATGAAAGATGCCATTACCTAAGGTCATGAAATCATAAGATTATGGGATGATATGGGCTGGAAGAGGCTTCCATCAAACCATCTAGCGCAGGGTCAGACCAGGTTGCTCAGGGCTGTTCCCAGCAAGGTTCTGACAGCTCCCAGAGATGGAGATGGCACCTGTGCAGCCTGTCCCAGCACTCAACCAATCTCCAAGGGAAAGCCATCTCCTTACATCAAGCTGAACATCTCCTTTCAGCTGTGCCCTTTGCTCCTCATTCTCTCTCCATGCAGAGCCAGGTTCCATCCTCTACTACGCTACCTGTGCATAAAAGTCCTGAGAGAACACATTATTCTGGCTCTTTCAATGTGCAAACACGCTCACACGTGGGCACATGCACACCAACCCAGCACACAGCCATGCACACTTTGGAAGACTTTATATATAAATTCATGGCATGAAATATATTCTGAGCAACACTGTAAGCCTCAAACCAAACAGTGGGACTGTATGTGTAACAGAAAGGAGAAAGGTGGTTTTCCATAGAGATTTCTTTTGAAATTATGTACAAAATACGTTCAAAATTATGATTTATTATGGGGCAAGAAACGACCTTGTATAAGGAGGAAAATTACTGTCAGATACTTGCTTAAATAAGACATATATATTTAAAGCAATGGGACAAAATTATTGAAAAATTAGTACTGACATTTCAGCAGAGAAGGAAGGAAGGAAGAGAATGGGACTGGAATACCAGACATGAACATGCTTTTAAAGCACACCGTCTCTCTGCATAAAATTCTGTCAGATTTCATAAAATTAGAGCTTTAGCACAAGTTGGACTGAATGGACAAAAAAAAAATACATTAAGTAATTAACACAGGTACAGTGCACTTACATAATGGAAAGTTCAAGAATTTGGTCAACTAAGTTGGATTGAATTAATGCCAGAGCACAAACTCAATCTGACCAGCTGCATCACAAAGCTGCTGTACAGGCTGGCAAGAAAAGCTGAGCTTTTTATAAAAACCCAATCCACCTGGATAAAGGGAGGATGTCAGAACCACAGAAAATAACGAATGAGCTTGGGCAAGCAAACATGGCTGCCTTCCTCTAGCAAGGGCTTGGCTGATGCACAGGAGCTTTGGGATTGCTGATCAAGCAGAAAAAAGCAGGTAGGGAAAGAAAGAAAGGGAAAAACTACTCCCTAAATCCTGAAAATGGAAAAGCACAGCTCTAAACAGAATTTCTCTAATGTATGCAAACTGCTAGGGAAGTGCATTGCTCTGATGCTTCTGGAGGAAAGAAGAAGGTAAGGGAAGAAAAACTATTGAATGGTGTCTGCACAGCTTTTGCTGGTCAAAAATAATGAGAGAAAAGTGAGGGAAGAGACAGAGTGGGTGTGAACAGTCAAAAGGAAAGAAAAATGAACAGAAGTGGAAAAAAGGAGACTAGTGCTATGAAAAAGCAAAGCATAGTCCAAAATACTGTGCTAAAATGATATAACCTCATTATCTAAGGCATTTATTCAAATAGGAACATTTTCAGGCCAAGTGCTCATTCTGGAAATCTGTGGGACAATCGTCATTATAAGCACAGCTATCTTTCTGGTGCTCATGAGTACTGGGAGAGCTTCTGGGGAAGAAAAACTTTCTTGACCAGTATGGCACACAGTAAAAGCACTTTTATCTTTATGTATTTTCTCACCTTGTAAAAATCACCAACTAAATCAAATGACTACGGAAACTCACAAAACAGTGAAAACACAGAAAATGAAAAGAACCTGCCACATGGTAGAGAAGTCCTAAATAGAATATTTTCCTATGGGAAAACCAAACTGTATTTCACACCAGGAAGGACAACCAGAACAAGGAGAATGTGAATGACTATGAGTGGGATTGACATTTCTCCTGAGATCTCTGGATTTAGGACTTCTGCTTCACAGTATTTCCCTTGTGACTTCAAACTCCCAAGTGAAGTTTCCCACCTATTTATCATTTGCTTTGTCAACTGAGGAAAACGGACTGCATTTATAGTTTTGTGTATGGGGAACTGTGCTGCAACAGAGGCTGCAGGATAATGCCGGGGGAGATCACTCCTGCTGAGATCTCTCACTGCTTCTTCCACATTTCCATAAGTTTTTTCAATGTTTTGGACTCTCAGGATTTCAAGGAGCCATTTCAGTCCAGGCTGGGCCAAAGAGAAATCAGTCATTTTCCCAGGGACAAATTCTCTTCTGCTCTTCCTAATACTATTGCTGGTACAGAATGCAAGTTTGGGCTACTGAGGTAGCCTAAATGGAGCAATGCTCCTACTCACACAGGAGTATGTGCTATCCACTAGTATTTACAAAGCACTTCACATCGGATAAATATGCTAAAAGACCAAAACACTCCTTTCCCAAAATACACAAAAGAAAACAAATCTCTCCTGTTTGCTTTATTATCAATTTACTGTGGATAGACCTAGTTCAGCCAAAGTAGAATCAGGGTATTTGATCTCTGTCATACCTTAAGACCACCCAGTTTGTCACTGTCAACTGGGCAAACTGGCAGACCACACACAAACATCCAGTCTGCAGTGTCCCTCAGCTCTGCACAGGAATTTAAGTCTTAATGGAACAAGTCAACTGGGACAAAAAAGCATGAAGCAGCCCACTCATCAGTCTGACTGTACTCAAATCATTGAATTATCTATTTGATTGAAAGCAAACAGAAAACATGTGCTTAGTACTAGATGTATACCTGAGCAACCTGGTCTAGTGGAAGGTGTCCCTGACCACACCAATGGGGTTGGAACAGGAGGCTCATTAAGGTCCCTTCCAACCCAAACCATTTTGGGATTCTGTGATTTTGCACCTTTAAGATTTTTCTCCAGTCAAAGTCTTACACTTAATGTTACACTTATAATGGTGCTTAAAAGCCTGTACCTTAATTGCTGACTGAAAATTTTGATTTAAAAGAAATCACTATCATTCTTAATTTAGAAACAGGAGACTAAAGTACCAATAAACAGAGTGATACACAGAAGGTTACTCAGGAACTGCATGTCAGAATAAAGGGCTGATGCCAAGTATTTCTATGGAGTCCCACTCTGTGGGATTATTCCCCACTTAAGGTAAGCTTTTTTCTATATGTTATCTCTGCAGACAGAGGTGTGAAGTACATTTTTATTTATTCACGTGGGAACAGAAGTGAGCTTGTTCTTTCTTCCCTTCCATAAAGCTGTTATTCTGCTGAAAAGCAGATTTAAGCAGTGCTCGCTGGCAAGAGTTCGAGGGTTACTTGAAACTGGGACACAAAACTCCTACTTTCTGACATCATTTCATGCTGTGTTCAGGGAGGTATTCAAGCGTGACATTTGTATCATTAGGTATAATACAACCTCTGCAGGGGCTGATTACTGCAACAAGAACTCATTTTCTTTAACACTATGTGTGATAAGCAACGAATAAAAACCCAGGCCAGAAGCACTGTCATAAAAAGGTGGGTGACGTCAAGAATGAAAAACCCAAAGACCGTTTTTGGTAGTCAGGGGAAAAAAATCCCCTGAATCGAGTGGGGGGTGCTGAGCATCTCTGAAATTAAGACTTCCCCTTTCTTTGCAAGGTTTCTCATGCTGCAGAGGCCCACCTGCATCTTACTCAGGGATGGACACTGTTTCCAGCCTGATCCATATCCTGATCTGGCTTGATACCCAGAGGCAGGAGCACAGCAGTCAGAGCAAGGCACAAGTGTCCTTTTTAAATGCTCCTTTTTAATGTGACAAGCAAAAAATCCCTCTTTGCCCTGATATGCTCATGTGCTTGAAATGTGCCTTTGGGTGACTCCTCTCCATGATTAACTTTGTACAAGGTCTACTGATCCTAATTACCTGCTTTGGTAAATTTAGAGGCTGCCTGTGACAAACTAACCCAGGGTGTTCACCAAGTCAATGCTCTGACCAGATGTGTTGTCCTCTCCATAGCCAAATCTTCAAAACAAATGAGACTTTGCAATGCACTGCAAAGTTGTGCCTACATACCTCGGGAAAAATTTTGGTCACAGTCTCCAGGTCTTCTCCAAGACACAAGAACAGCAATGCTTTTCTATCTCCAAAGGGTATCACAAGGACATATTAATAAGACTCTTCAAACGGGCTCCTGTTTCTTAAATAGGCTCTTCTAGCATCATGTTAGTAAAGAAGAACTCATGATGGATAGCTCTATATACAGCCAATCTCCTTGGGGGCTTAAGTGAGCTGAAGATAAAGGAATTATTTTCATATTTGATCACATAAATGTCACTGAATATATTTGCAACAACCCGCTCAAATCTTCCTGTAGGTATATGGAGTCATATTTGACAATGAGCTTTCAATATACACTATAGTGAGGCCCTTTATGAGACCTCTCATTAGAAGTAAAATAATTTACAACCTCTTCCATTCCCTGGCATTTTATCACACGCTCCTACTCTTGCAGTCTCCCTTGATGACAGGATGGTACATAGCATACAAAATATTAATGGGAAAGATAGGGACTGGATTTGGTGCAATGATGATAAAGAAATTCGCTATTGAACTGGCAAAAGAGCTCCAGATGTATGCATCCCACCAGTAACCAGAACTGTCTTTAAAGCTATTTAAAGTCTGTCCCCACTCCTCTTATTTCATTTAAACAGCTCCTTTCCTTTGCTGTGTCATTTGCCTAACTAGGTTTTTGTTTCTTAATGTTGCAGCAAACTTTTGTTTATACCATCTACTTTTTCTTAACATCTTTGTCTTGTTCAAAGCCTTTTCAAATGAATTGGATTGTAAAAAGTTATTACACTGGCAGCTGAAAGTACTGAGCAGCACAACTACAGTGCACACAATGCATACAGTGATGTTAATTATTTACCAGTTCCCAGTATGATTACATTTTGCATGGTGATGGCACTCAGGGGCTTAATAGCTGCATAAAACATTGTGTATGTTCTCTGCTGTCCTGGAATAAACCATCCCTGAAAAATTTAGCTCTTAGAAATAAAACATACCATTCAGCCATTTACCAGGATTACGACAAGTGATGAAAGCTCTACAGAAGTATTTATTTTCAACAATGCCCTACCTTTGAAGAAACAGTCCTTGCTGTGGATAATGTAGATTTTCTTCCTCTGCAGACATGAGGCTCGATGCAGCTGACAGTGATTTTCATAGAACCTGCCATCAGATCCACAGACGGGCATGTAGCTGGACTTGCAATCCTCAACACACCTGCACTCAGGCTGGTTTGTGTCCCTGTTCACCACACACTTGCTGCCCCGGCCGCAGTACTTCTTCTCACAGGATGCATGCAGGCCATCCTCCCCATAGAGCACTGGGAAGAGCAGAAAATGCCACCGTGAGCCACATTTGCCTCAACAGACCACACACAGCTGCTACAGCAGCACAGCCCTGACAGGAGCAGGAGCAACAAAGGTTTTGGAGGCAAAAAAATGCTCACCTTTGAACAGCAGCAGCTTGAAGAGAGTGCTCAGATCTGCACTCCCAGACCTCCAGCTCTCCCTCATCACAACACTGAGCGTGTGCTCAAAGTGCTTTATTGGAAAGTGATGGGCGCATGGCCCTTTGTTCTTTTAGCTCTTCACGAAACTAGAGCCTAGAACAAAACCCAGTGAGAGCATTTCCGTGCCCAATCTTTGACTGTGAGTTACATTCAGAAAGCTATTCTGAAACCCTATACTACTTCAGCCACAGAACTCAGCAAAGTGCCCTGAGTGCCAGCACTCAGCTCCTGTCCACATTTAGAGTCCAACTCCCACCCTGGGAGCCAGAAGCTTCCACCCAGAAGCAGAGAATCCTCCAAGCTAAAATTCACACAGGTTGCAAGGAAAGCTCAGACAAACAACTGCTGAAAGCTTTTGAAAAAATAACCCCCAAGAAAGACCGTTACTGAAAGGAATGTTACTGAATATCACTGAAGGGAATATTATGGAAAAATGCTAGTCATTGTAAAAACCATCAGTATCTATTCCTACACTCTGAGTAATGACATATAGTGAAAAATAACTTTCTACTGCTTTTAAGAATTCACTGGATATAATATTCTGAATATTACTGTGCTGTCTACTGTTTGATACTATTAAAAGCGTAAGGAACCTGCCCTTGTGCTACAACATTTTCTGCTTATGAAGTTTCCTCACTTAAAGGCTTACAGAGAACATTACTATGATTCACACAGGACAGGGCACTTCCAAACAAGCCACTACTCAGAGCAATAATTAGCATTACACTCAATGAAGATAGTTTCGGGAAATTAGATTATTCTATGCTAGCTGGAGTACACCAAGTTGAGCATTACAAAGCGGAATTGCAAAAGGCATAATTATAGCAGGAATAAGCATTTCCTTGTACAAAACCCACTGCCAGCCTTGCACAGCCTTCCAACAGCCAGAGACTCTGGCTGCCCCTGAGCCAGGGACTCAGACTGGACCAGCAAGATGGTCTGGCAGCAAATCCCTTTTCTCTACACTTACCACATGCAGGTTTGGCTCTTGGAAAGGTTTTGGTTGTGCCAGCTCTCAGAGGATGTTTAAGTGCAAGCACTACTCCAGATGCGCTGCAGTACCCAGCAGAACACATCCTGCAGCAACTGGAGCACCACAACATCCTCTAAGGCGCACCCAGGGCTTTTCCAGCAGCCAAACAGCTCAGCATAGGAGCACAGACCAGGTCTCATCCATAGCACCTCATCCCATGTAAAAGGAGTGAGGAGCATCAGTACCAGCTACTTCAATCCCGTTTTATCATGTTAAATTCCCTGCTACATCAACACAGCCCCTGCCTGCCCAGCAGTTCATGCCAATATAAAATGCCCCAGTGTTGAAGCTCCATTTCATCTACTCATGGTCAAGGAGTTAAAGCATGTGCACAGAGACAAAAAAGAGTTTCTAACAAAACCCCATTTTTCCTCGTGCCCATTAAGCCTTTGTTTTTATCACTGTAAACCTGAAAGGGAAAAAAGTCTGTTATTGGAGCATTAACTATTTGACTCAATAACTCATTAAAATTCCTCCAACTTGGCAAGCTAAGAAATATTGACTTTTCCTGACTTGTAATAAACTAGAAGGTCAAAGCATCTCTGAGCAGTGCAAAAAGTGCAGTCCATGGAAGGAGTATCTGACTATTCTTGACTTACTTTACTAATTGTTCCAGAAGTTTTGCAACTTATCCTCAGAAATGCAAATTTTGTGACCTCAGGGAGACCTCACTGTAAAGGCCATATTATTTATTAGTGCCTGCTGTAAATCAGAACAGCCCAACACACAAGGACATGAGGAAGCTCTGGTCCAGCATCCTCTTCCTCTCAGTCGCAGGACCTGCATCTGTACAGGCACTTGCCTTTTCCATCACAATGTGCCTCAAAAGACATGTTTTGGAGACTGTTGTTGACATTAAAGTTATTTAAAAATCAAGATTCAGGAGCTATTATTATCTGTATAAATGTAATTCAGGTACAACTACAGCAAAGACCTTTGTGGGCTGCCTTGATCACTAAAAATTTATCTCAGAGCTTGCACCAGCCAAGGACTGTGTCATGCATCTTGCTGAAGGTTACTGCTGCCTCCTCATTCAAGGTGGCCTGCTCTGATTTAATGCACCAGGTCACATCTGAGCAGGTGACAGCTTCACCCTGCTCTAACAGCAGCAAAAACCCTCTTAAGAGCCTCAAGTATTTTTGGTATTTTGATTTTTAATATAAAATTTGCATAACGGAAGACAAACATTTTTATTAGAACGGGATTTTAAAGTTTTTTAATGACACATCAGAGATTTGTTAAAGAACCATCTTATAAAAAATATAAAATACTTAATCTTTCCTCCATCCATCCCAGTTACTATGGAAAACCCCCAGAAATCCTAGCTATATTTATGCCTTATTCATTTTGTTCAGAGTTTAATTTACTCTGTGTTCCCAGATGGACAACTTCTGGTTTAACAGCTTAGTTTGGTAAGAGGATAAGAAAGATACCCCTCAAACAGTCAGGAAGGAAATATTCAAGTACTCAGGAATCCTGATGTGCTTCTCCTAGTCCAAGTCCTCTGAAATCTGTGTGTCTGCAAGCAGAGTGCTAACATGGAGGTTTTTTTCGCCAGAACCTCGTAATGTTGACAGCAGCTCTTTAATTCAATTATTATTTGCATAATCCTTTGAAGAACTAAAGTTTCCCACAAGCTCACTCAGCTGTACCAACGGACCCTCTGCCCATCAAGGACAGCAACAGGGTGTCAAACAGAACAGAGCAGTGGAAATGGAGAGGAAAGGAAGTGTTTGACTGTACAAGCACTGTTGTCTTTATCCAAGCAACTAATTCATCTGGAGCAGCACCATGAACCACAGAAAAGGACTTTCCTTGATTGAATCAAGGTGGATCCCACAGGCAGGACACTGGTGTGCACCTCACAGGCACAAAACATGCCCTCCACTGCCTTTTTTTGGAACTATAAAAAGTGACTGAATTCCTCACTCTTACAAGGATTATCAGACACAGAAATGGGAAAGGTAATCAAGTGAAACTACCAACTAACTGCACAAAGTATTTATGAGCCCCACTGTACTGCATGGAAAAGGCATAATTTATTCAATTTATTAGTTTCAAAGAAAATAGTTTACATAGGTTAAAAATTTATCATCTGGCAAAACAAGCTACTCTTCAACACTAATTAACTGTACTCAACATGGCTAGAGTCTGAGGTGTTACACTGTAATAAAGCCAGAAGGATGGACAGAGGAAGCCCAGTCTCATACACCCATGAACACACTTGATTTCTCAAATTAGTTCCTGGTTGTCCCTGAGAAATTTGGAATTCCAGTGGAAAACTGACAAGAGCTTGGTGCAGGTAGGAAATAACTGAGTTCAGGAATTTCATAAGGCTGATTAACAGGATGCCTGCATCTCAAAGCAAGACTTTAATGAGGAAATTAAGATGTTCCTGCCACGGTGGAGAATGCACATCCTCTAACTGCTCATTAATTCTTACAGACAAGGACTTCATCTATCTTTTGCACACCATTAAATGTGTTACAGATCAGACTAAGGCTCACAGGCATTTTTTTCTTCACTCCCAAATACAATCCTATTCCTTACTTCCTCAAAACTCCCAAAGGAAGGTTGGGTTCAGGACAAGTACTGGTTTCACTTAGGACCAACCAGACAAACCCATTACAGACAGGAAACTCAAAAGCCAAACAGCTCTATCATATCACTGCTCATAAAAAGTGGCTTATACACAGCAGAAGTGTAAATTACATGTAAAAAGCAAGTTTGCCCTCAAGTAACAGTGAGCTCCAACAGGCAGCTGGGCATCCAGGTTTATTGCTGAAGGAAGAAGTTTAGACATTACATCAGAGCTAGGACTAAAACTAGAAATTTTAATTATATATGACTGAAACTGGAAGCTTCTATACCAAGTCCTTCCAAGGCAATGCCGCACCTTGCAAGTGTTGCATTAAAATAAAAATAAAATCAAACTCTCTATGACAGTGATACACACAGATGTATAGTTCAAGTGTGTATTTACATACAGCTATTCACACACAGATTATACGCAGCCACACACTTCCTTTGCCACAACTCATTTTTGCTGATGACACAAAGTCAGATGTTGCAGCACAGCTTCCTAAACCTTCTTTACCCAGCACATCTCAAGTAGATCTTGAGTAACTCATGGTTGGAAGCAACCAAAGTTGAGGTGAATATTGAGCATGGCTTATGATCAGCAAGCAAATTATGTGCTGCATATGTCGTTACTGCCACAATACAGTAAGAAAGGAAACAAGGCAGAAATTTCATAATAGTCTGCTCTAAGAGTTTCTGGGTTTTTCACTGCATGCCTGACATGAGAGTGGACAGGCAGAAAAGCCGTGGTAAATCACCTGGGCAAGGCAACAGCAATTTTATTGTCTCCGTTACTAGCCCTTGTTGCTATAATTTATTTATTTTTATAAAGCAAAAATGATCACTTGTCCTGGAGAATAACACAGAAAATAAAATGTGTTTCAAGCTTATGATCTGCTATAGATACAAATTATTTTCTTTCAAGATCCATGAGACAACTCTGTCTGTTTGTGCACATCTTGGAGCAGGATAGAAAGGGACACATCAGCCTCGGAAGAGGAGGACAGAAAATCAATAATTTTCACCAGTTTAGATGCTCTACAGGAAACAAAAGGCAGGATAGATAATATGGAAAGCCTCCTCACAACAAAAGCTAGAAAGACTTCCCAGATAGTCATGTTATTTCAGGAGGATTCACAGAGTTTAAAAAACAGAACCAACCCCAAAAGGAAAGGAAAACAGACTCTGGAAAGGAGTGTTGTGGCAAATAGTTGCACCAAGGACACAAGAATGAAGGGAACTGCTTAATCTGTGTCTGCAGTTTAGTATCAAATGAAAACAAATTGTAATTGCTCAACAGAAGCTCAATAACAGCAGGCAGTTACTCTGCAAATAACACCAAGGAAGCACTCAATACTATAGAAAAATTTTTTGTATCAATTTTGACACGTGAAAACGGGAATTAATGTTACTTTCTGTATGTGTCAGAACTCTGAAAACCACTGGAGGTCATACCATGAAAAGGCATTTGAAAATCAGAAGTAACTATGCTGTTCTTAGTGTGATTAGCCTAATTTTGCCCCATTTCAAATCCATCTAACCACTATGAGATTAAAAGCTTAATCAAATATTATTTTTGGATGGTATTGTGTTCTGTGAGGGTACTTACAGGAAAAAAGAGACAAAAGACACATAGAGATGAAAAGATCCAAACTATGTAAAGCATATTCAGAGATTACTGAGGAAGAAACACCAACCCAGGTACGAGATCATACATATTTAGATCCTTACCATGAAACTTTACCATGCACAATTTTCCTGATTGCTCTCTTCTCGATAGAGCTGATAAAGAGGCAATTCATAAAACTGCTCTTTATTAAATGTTTATCTAAATTTATCTTTGACAGGTACTGCACACTGAGGGCAATTTTACTACATTACTCCTGTGCAGCAAGTATATACACATATGTAAATTTGTGTAGTTCCCATTGGCATCACACCTCTCCCTGCATTTGTGAGCTGCTTAGCAGGTCCTCACAACCAGCTGGACAAAAACCAGCACAATTTTAGCAGAAGATTAATATATTTCCTGCATTGATCAGAAGGATTAAATGTTCGGGGCCAGGCTGGACATGGTTTGGAGCAACCTGGTCTAGTGGAAGGTGTACCTGGCCACAGCAGAGGAGTTGGAAAAAGATGAGCTTCAAAGCCCCTTCCAGCCCAGACCATTCCACGATTCTGTGATTCAATTCAATGTTTCCTTGGGCACCAGTGAAGCATAGTAGCAACATGCTTATACACATGCATGTGTGCACTCACATGTATTTTACTTGACTGTGGTTTTAATTTTCTCAGTATTCCACAGCCAAAAAAAAAGCTGAAAATTTACAGTCTCAGATCTGGAGGGAAGAGATCACATTAATACTTTGGTTCCTTTGGTAAAGCTCCATATCAGAAGAACAGATTCTTCTGGAGGAAGGCAATGAACTTCCCATGGGTCGCTGCTCAAAATCAGTCTTGCTGCCTTTAATCTTGCTCATGAATCTTGTGTCTGTCCTGTTTCTTCACTCCTACTCTCAGGACCAGCCTAGCTCCTCTTCCTTGTTTTCAGTGGGCTTTTACCCTTTGCGTCGTGTATCTTTATGCTATTTCCTCAAAGAAATTCTTGTGGCAGAGACTAGGGGGAGGTTACAATCCAATAATAAAATAACTATAGATGACTTGCCTGTTTTCATGTCGATTTGTCCAATTACATTACCAGTGGAGCTCCTGGAGGGAACCTGAACAGCCTGGATCTATCCCAGCTATTAACCATTAAATCTGTCCATGGATGTTGCCTTTGGCTTGCTCCCCACTCCCCTCTCCCCCTGGACACACAACCCGAGGCTTTTCCCCCACAAGATGCTCACACCTCCCCTGGCTCCTCCCTCATCACACCAGAGACCTATGAACCCAGAGACCTATGCACAGCTGCCCCCAAAGCTCCTTGGAACCAGGCAGAAGTCTCTCACTTCCACCTATTTTTCAACGTCTGATTTCATAATTTTCAAGTTTTACCCTCATTTGGATCACTTCTACTTGGAGGAGGGTGAAATCCATAAACCAAATGTACTGGGACATGCTGCAGTGGCAGGGAACATGCTTGGCCATCACTTACAACACCTATGTAAAAACACCTTGCAGTATTACCAATGGTTCAAAACCAAAAGACACCCAGTTCCCATCTGAGGAGCATTCTTCAGTCTCACAGAAATCTCTCAGTTTTCTATTTTTTTTGACTCATTACTCTGTAATAAGACCATTTATCAGAAAATAAATCCATTTGTTTATTGCATGCCTATTTCCCCCTTATATATGCACAAACGCAATGTTATTCCAGATTAGACAGAAAGACTTTTCCAGTTTCCTATTTATTTTCTCATTCAGACATCACTTTATAAGCCTCACTGAGGTCAAAGAACAGAAGCAGAAAGACAGCTCATCATTGTGTTTGTATCAAAAGAAAGAACATTATTCTGATTATTTATTTTTAATTGGAAAAGGAATAGAAAAGCTTTTTTATAATTAATACCCATTCAGTTTCCTTATTACATTACTCTTGAATTCAGCTGTATGTAATTTAAAAAATCATCTGACTTGGCCCAAACTGTTCAAATGTCACTGCAGGAGGTTTCATCATGACAGGTTGGAACTCTCCATTAGTGTCACCACAGCATCACCACTTCCAGAAGCATTTCCTTTTATTTTCTTTAAGAGGTGCACGTCACACACTTCAAGCTTACAAATGAAGTAATGCTCTTGATGAACATCTTTAAAGCTTTGTTTAAACACAACCCAAAGATGTACAAGAGGTAGAAACACCAGATTAGAAAAGGATGGAGGTTGGCAGTGGCTACAAGCTAAATATAAAGTAATTAAATCACAGGATCACAGAATGGTTTAGGTTGGAACAGACCTTAAAGCTCATCTTGTTCTAACCTCCTGCCATGCGCAGGGACACCTTCCACTACACAACGTTGCTCCAAGCCGCGTCCAGCCTGGCCTTGAACACTTCCAAGGATGGGGCAGACACAGCTTCTGTGGGCAACTGGTGTCAGGGCCTCAGCATGCTCACAGGGAAGATTTTTTTCCTAGTATCCGATCTAAATCTGCCCTCCTTGCTTGATCCCCTCACTGGAGATAGGGAAGACCATGCTATGAAGGGGGAAAAAAATCTTTAGGATGGTAATTTCAAAGAACAACTCAGCTTGGTTGATTGAGAAAATGAATCTACAGAGTCTTGTACTGTCACTTACTTCTCCTGCCCCTTCATCCCAAGAAGTTTAATTTACAAGGGCAAAAGCTTCCAGACAGAATCTATCAATAGTTGCATCTATGTACAACTTCCAACACTTCTGTCATTTACTACTACACATAAAGGAAGGCAGACAGTTCTGCGTGAAAATTAGGGACTGGATTCATTTTGTGAGTCTGTTTCTGAGAACTGATGCCTTTCTGTAGAAGTTGACATTTGCTGGAAATAAAAGCGGAAAAAAAGATTAAAGCTATTTAGTAGTAATGGGATTTGTGTTAGTGCAGGTGTTTTGTGTTTGGGTGTTTTTTTCTCCTGGGTAAAACAAAACTTGTATTTGACTCATGGACATTTTCCTTTGATTGAGGAGCAGCCCCAGCAACAGGATTAGTGCCCCTCCTGCATCACATCTAAATCAGCATAAACCTCCAGCTTGAAACTGTTGAGGCTGCAGAGTGTCTTTCACATCTTTTTCCCCAAGACATTTCATTGATGTTTTCCCAACTAGATGCCTTAGAACCTCATAGATGAGTGCAGGAGTGTTACCATATAGCACAAGTGTGAGGCAGGAGCCAAACAAGTCCATTACGGCCAGAATTATAATCACACAAATACTGAAGAAAGATGTGTTATATCTGCATTGAGACACAAAAGAAAGGATATCTTATAAAATAGTTTTTTTAGAATCACAGAACAGTTTGGGTTGAAAGGGACCTTAAAGATCATCTTGTTTCAACTCCCCTGCCATGGGCAGGGACACCTTCCACCAGACTGGGTTGCTCCAAGCCACATCCAACGTGGCCTTGAACACTTCCAGGAGTGAGCAAGGCAGACGTGTGAGGCACACTGCTGGCAGCATGTCCAGGACTGCATCCCACCTTGGGATTGCCTTTAAAAATTAGTAAGAACAGGGTGTGTCTTTAAAATGTTCTCTATATACATTATGCAGTGCTTGTCTGTTAAGGTTCATAAAAACTCAGGAACAAAGCACATTTAAATGATAGCAAATCCAAACAAACTCAGCATCTTCCAATGGGACGGTCATGAAGACAAACGTACATTTTGCACTGAGACTGCAGATAACCCTGAAATGAACCCAGTTCTGCTCAATGGTGGCATCTGCTCAGCAACTCAAAGGGTGTTCTCAGATCATTGCTCAAGCCAAGCCATGGAGCAAAAGCTGCACTCAGGTGTGTGCATGGCCGGGCAGAGCGAGTTGCTGTTAATTGCAATGTTACCAACATATATAAAAAAAATACAGACATCCCCCCCAAATTCCTGACTCCAGATGTGCCCCAGCAGCTCCCCTTGCTCTAGCACAAGAGACTGCAGTGCCCCAAGCTTTAATTCAGTACCGGTCAGTGAGAGTGGGCAGGAAATGCTCCAGGAGCTTGAAACCAGACTGAAACATCTCCACAGCCCAACACCAATCAACAACAATTTGCAAGCCCCTTTCCCATTCTCTGTTATCTTTAATGAATTTCTGTTCCAAGACTAAGAAACAAGGAGAAACACTATTTTTAAAGCAACTGCATACAGGTCTTCTGCACCTAGTGCTAATTTTGTAATTCTCCACTTGTTTAATTTTCTATTTTTTGTCTAATCCAGGACACCATGATACTCCAGGACACCTATATTTTGTGGACACACCATTTTCTTTAACTCCATCTGAAGACAATGTTAACACATGGAAACCTTCATCTCATATAGGACAAACCCCTTAAGTCTGTCAGCAAGTGCCCATCAGACCTAACAGCCATTGTTAATACCCAGCCTTTTGAGGCTCTGTCCCCAGGGCAAATCTATTTTTCACCCCCTCCCTGAGAACTTCACTTTTGCATCACTAATGGAAATTACCCTGACTGTGATTAAAGATTTATCTTCTCTGAATATGAGTTTACAACATCTCTTCTGACTCCTGAGAGGTAAATACCTCAGTACACCTTCACCATCTTTTCCCAGTCCTGCCATGTCACCCCAACCTGCACCAAGCAGTGTTAAGTATATGCATCAACACCTTAAACTCCTAAATTCAATAAAAAGACATCTTTTTTGTCACCCCCACTTACCCTCCAGCAGTTACTTTTCCCTGTGCTCTTCTACAAAGGAGGACAACAGAATTAATGCCATTTCTCCTGCATTACAAACCTTTTACTTTCTCCGTATTTGCTCTGTGCTGAAGGAAGCATTTTAAAGTGCATTTACCTGACTGAAGAGTTATTGGCTACTGAAACTACTGAAAGGATAACATAATAAGATGAAAAAAACTACTAAAAAGCTATTTTGAAAGTGAAAAGCCTTTAAAATTCATATAATGTTAAAACTGGCTCTGAAGGTATCAGTGCAGAAATGGAGCATTAGCACCAAAATGCTAAGATTAGCTGCTTTTTCTTTTTATTCTGAGGACTAGAAAATATCACTGGTTTCTCAGGTTGAGACTCACAATCTAAAAAGAAAAATTCAGAAGAGATAAAAAAATAGATAAAAATCCATAACTGATTAGGGGTTTCTGTAATGGCTTTATTTTTGTTTCAAATAGTTTTAATTTAATCAGAATTTTCTTAATTTGTACAGCTGGGTATCTGGTTTGGGAAATTGCCCAAGAGGACAGAGCCCCTTCCCCTCATCTCCACAATGAGCATTTTCCCTTCCATGGCATCAGTGCTAGTCCACAGCCATGCAAAAAGTCCATCCAGGATTTATCCTGCTGCCAAAGACAGCAGCCTGCATTCGGGGTGTGGGAGCACTCCTCAGTCACCCACACCAGGAAAGCGTGGGGAGAGCTGGATCTGAAAGGGTGGATATAAAATAAGAATACTTGTATTCACTCCCTTCCCCTTTGAAAGTGCTCTGCACACAGAATCAAAACAAGCAACAACTGATAAAATCAACTGAACACTGTTTCCCTTCGAATACAAAGGCACCAAATGAAAACAAGAGGGTCACACTTAATAGCAGAAGAGGGAAAGCTTGGGATAAAAAACTGCAATCAGCAGCAATCATCAGTCATCAACATCAGAGTATATTGGGCAAAGGCTGCATTATGGAGCTTTTTATTCTTTTAAGAAAGGGAGCAGAACAAAAGGCATTTTGATGCAGGGCATGTTGTTGGGCTGATCCACATGAATACAGCACAACTACACCAAGAGAGGAGCACAAGGTGAGCACAGACACCTGGGAGCTCAAGGCAGTGGTTACATCTGAACACAGGGGAGATGAATGCCATGAAAGCCCCAGAAAACCAGTGGCACCAGTTTAAAGCAGAGACATGAGATGCCTGGCATGAGCCAAGAACAGGTAGGCACCATAATATTTTGGACAGGAGACCGGAATTGGGCTCTTCTACCAACTTATAGCTCAAGCTCATTCCCTGATGCCTTAGATAAATGAAGTAAATGTCCTCATTGTAAAAAGGGGGGACAATTCAAGAAACTCTCTGGTCTGTCACCCCAGTCTCTGTCATTGCCACTTGTCCCTTTGGATGAGCACAGGGAGATCTCGGGCAGCTTGGAGGGAACAAGGCAATGATGAAAAAGGGGCAGTGTTTCTACCGATCTCTTTGGATGACTGACCAGAAAGGAAAAAAAGCAGTGAGAGTCACTATACATGACTCTACAGGAGTAAAGGCAATAAATAAATAAATAAAAAAATAATACAAATAGTAAATAGGAACATCCTGTGTGAAGGACACAGCTCTTTTCCATAAGCACATAGAGCTCAAGTGATGAATTTATCAGCAAAGAAGCAGCTGGTACTGCCCTTTGACAACACACCCACGTCCCCCCACTCTGCAGACCCCATCGAGGACCTGCCAGTGACTCCCCACCAGTGACTCCCCACCAGTCTGACGTGCAGCTCAGCACAGCAATACAGGAGCCCAAAGCTTGCAAAGGAAATACAAGAGCAGCATGACAGGGATGACTGAAAACGCCTGGGGAAAAAAAGTTCACTTCCAAAAACATTTGCTTTAGAGACAAAAATTGTGTTTGATCCCCTCCAGCCTGGCTCTTCCCATCACACCATGGCTTGGAAAAGGCTGACAGTCCCCATCCATGGCTGGGCAGCATGTCCCTATATGTGGCTCCATCAGATCCACTGCAGCACAAAACTACTTCAACCCATTCATAACAGAACATCACATCCAGCAGCCAAAATCCAGTTGGCATTTTGTGCTCACAGTAAATAGGATTACTGGCAGCAATGAAAAGTGAAGTCCTCTGCTGAACAACACACTGGGGATGGCACGTGCTTTCCAGCCTTGGACTGCAAATACCACCTTGCCAAAGCTTTCAGTACTAATGGGGCCTATTTTCTCTATAGGAAAGCAAAAGGCAGGAGAGAATTCAATTTTTATGCTTCCGAGTCTCCTATTGATGTGCATGTGTTCAACTGCTACTGTTCCCATTAACACCCAGCATGGGAGATTCAAACAACTTCAGAGCTGCTACAAGCCGGGGTTGTTCATGAGATAGAGCTCATGTTAAAAAAAA
>VWZT01001261.1:134599-166908 GCA_013397055.1 Pachycephala philippinensis | reverse complement strand
AAAAAAAAAAAAAAGTCAAAAATGGTGTTATTTGAAAATTTTCTGCACTAAATAATGTAGCACAGCTTTGACTTAAAAACCTGCATTTCTCAATGGAAATTTTTGTCTCTACCTAATGGACAAACCAGAACTGCCAACTATTCATGTTTGTAATCCTCACTGACACCAATGGGAGCTGCATTTGCAGAGCAGGTCCCCACAGGGATCCTGGAAGGTGATTTACTGACTCCAACACGACCTGCAGGCACTAAATTGCTGCCTCCAGGTTACTCAGGTGGAAGAACATGCAGAGTGCCCATTTTGCGGGGAAAAAAGGTCTGAGACTGTCAATAAAAAAAAAACCCCTCGGGTCTCACAGTGAAATGGAGTGAATGACCAGCTGGCAAGGAGGGGAGAGGGGAAGAAAAAGGAAAATGAGAAAAAGGCGAATTGCTCTCTGTGTGATGGCAGGAATGATCCTGAACTGCAATCAAGTTTCCCAAAGTTCACATTTAAAGTCTTATTTGCCTCAACAATTCCCACTTTAGTGGCTAAAACATATAAAACAATTAAAAATTACAGCATCTCTTCCCATGTAAACGTCTCTCCATTAGAAACAGGGCTCAGATTCTCAGGAATGGAGTTCAGGAGTGAGGAGAAAGACCGTTTTTCCTGGATTTTTTTAATGTGAAAACCCCGTGTGTGTCCCTGATCATCAAGGAAAGGCACAACGAGGGACACGGGCTCACTGTCCCCAAGCTGGCACAGGCAGCTTTGTGGGCTTGAATTCCTTTATGAGACCAGAGCTACTGGGCTCCAAAAGATGTCCAAAACTTCCTCCCGCTGGATTCGTTACACACATTTGTACTGGCAATTCCAATTGATTTTATACTGGAATATTGCTGTGGGATTAGATACCGTTGTGTGAGGTGCAGATGTATTTAACACAATCAGTAGCAAATACATAGTTATTAAACAGAGGGGTGGGAGTAGGAAAGAATCATCATTCAATACTCTTAAAGCAAATATTGCTTTTTGAAAGGAAAAAAAAAAAAAAAAAAAAAAAGCCTGAAAGTCTTGGAAGGCATAAATTGGGATACAGAAAAAAACCTGCCAACACCGAGCTTTGCACCAGAGGGTCCAAAGGGAGTCCACAGCAGGGACATGGCAGAATGCATTAAATCTCAATTAGATCATAGCACAACAAAGCACAGAATGTTCTCATCATATTTGCTCACCCAAGGATTAAGGGATTTTCTTCAGAGAGGTCAGTGCTCGCAAAGCCCCTTGGGGACCATGCAGCTCTTGGCAGGGAAAAGAAGGCACCGCTCTCCCCTCTCTTAATGAACTGCACCCATTAAATGGTCTCATTAACAGTATTTTACATGTATGTGTGCCAGTGACAGACTGCAGCGGGGAAGAGACATGGCTCAATACTTTGGAAGTGCTTCCACAGTACTTTTGGGAGGTATATCTTACTGGGGACTGTCTGCCTATGCCAAAATGTCAAAGACAGAAGTGTGGAAAGAAAAATAAGAAAACAGGAGAATAAGGAAAATATGAAAGGAAATAAAGCTTTGATGGCATACTTTAGATTTTAAACATTACTGTAATAAGGTAATGTTCTAGCCACTTTTAAAGCAATGATTTAGGCAATATTAGGAAGTCATTATTTGTATAACTGTTGGTTATACAATACTTGCTATTAATGAGACCTCCTAATTATGCCTGTAAACAGTATTACAGTATTATAAATGTAATATTGGCCAGCCAAGTGCCCTCAGAAGCCTGACGTGCAGCAACAGGCAGCAGAGATGGAAGCAGTGTCCAGCCCAGATTCCCACTGGCTCCTGCTGGCTGGTCCTTCTACGGCAGCACCTCATTCCACAAAAGGATCTGCAGGAGGATTAATTTGGCCACATACAAGAATTTTACATCTCATCCCCATCTCCTCTGAGCTAAACTAGGATTTGCTTCTGTACGGCTTCACAAGCCTAAGAGACTTTTTCTATGAAATCACAGAATCATAGAAAAATTGAGGTTGGAAAAGCCCTCAAGGCCATCAAGTCCAACTGTTCCCCCAGCACTGCCAAGTCCACCACTAGACTATGTCTTCAAGTACCACATCTACATGTCTTTTAAATCCCTCCACGGATGGTGACTCTACCACTGCCCTGGGAAGCCTGTTCCCTGACAGTGCTGTGGGTTTTCCTGTAGCAACACTTGCCACAACACCTGACTACACTAATTTCTTCCACCCAGCCATTTCCACAACTCGGAGCTCTGCTGCCTCCACTCCAAGCACGACTCATGTCTAACATCTTCCAGCACAGGGCATTTTGAGTGCCATCAGCAAGGACAGGCTTCACCAAATGCAAACAGTTTGCACTTTCCTCCTAAACATCAGTTAATGAAGTACAACACTTCAGAGCTGTTTGATTAAAGTGCTAATGCTTGTAAAATCAATATGCCAGGGAGTGAAGCTTTCTTCATATTTAAGCAAGAAAAAAAAAGTCTTAAATTTTATGTTGAATCCAGATGCAGCAACAGGACTGCAGACACACTGTTTGTAGCTGCCTCATATAATTTACAAACACCTGCTGTTAGAACACCTTAAAACACACATTATTCAATAAATACTGCAGAAATTATCTTAAAAGCAGCAGTGCCTTGACTTGCTTCTACAAAAGTACTACTATATCCACACGCAGCACTGACACCTTTTAAAAGGTTTCCCTTGCCGAGGACCAGTACCAATAGTCAAAATCACAGCAAGGCCAGCAGCTTGGCAGGTCCCCACCACCTTTGGAGTGTGCTGCTTTAATTTGCTCCACGCAAACCCATTCCCTACCCACACAAGAGTATTCAGTCAACTAAGTGAACGGCTTGATGAATGCACTCCACCACCACACATTTGGGCTGGAAAACTTCAAAGCACGGGAATCATAGTATTTTCATTACAGACAGGAGCTATTATTCCTCCCCACAACGAAGCCTGGAAGACAGGCTCTAATCCCCACAACGGAGGGCTCTCTTGAAAGGGAACATCACGCTGGCTTTCAAAAACCATCAGGGACACAGAGTTCACAGCTATGAAACCTTCCAGCCTTGGCAGGTCAAACCTGGCATCAAAGCACCCACCCTAGCCCAAAATAGCTCTGAGTTTCAGATGTTGTAACTCATTAAATGGTAAGGGTACAAGCTACATGGTCATAGCCCAAATTATATTACACATTCCCTGACTGCACACACTGAGATTATGACTGCTCAGCGCACTCGGCACACACACAGTCACAAGGGAGCACTAAAAGCAAATTCTGGCCCTGTCTATCATCCATAATTCAAGAGAAATCAGGGTTAAAAAAAGTGCATGAGCAATTGACATAATTTATATGCTGCAAGTGGGAGAGTTGGCAGTCTCTCGCATCATAAAGTTTAAATAATGGTAGTTTAACATCAGATGTACCCACAGCTGTATTGCCATTAGCTCCATTACGCCATGGAGCAACCCCTTCCTGAGCTGGGTACCCCCACCTTGCCCCACTAACAGCTTGCTTCATACAGGATTTCACCAGGAATTATCAGTCAAGCACACACCACTTTGTACTAACAGCAGGAAAAAGAAAAAGGGAAAAAACCTCAACAAAACCCCCACACCTTGAAAAGTTTAGTGATGCAGTTGGTTTGGAAAGGTACCTTTAAAATGTAAGGTGGAAAGAAAGGAAAAAAGTATCAAGCAGTGGCAACAAGTTTTGGAGATGCTGTTGCCAATTTTGATCAATGTCATGACATTTACCACTACAGGACATGACTACTTCTTGTTGTATACTAACAAAAAACATTCTTCTTTACACAAGGGATTATCGAATTAATTCGGTGTGCGTGCATGCTAAGGGGTATTAATTGATCATTCAATCTAAACCAGTCAATATTTCTTATGGAAACAAAAGAAAGCTGGAATAGCGACTGCTTTGTCCCAACATTCACAGGTTCACCCATAACATACTGTTTCCAGTGGAAAACCTAAACTCACAGAAAAAAGGGATCCCATGAGGGTCAGGCATTGGGAGTGAGGCTGCCAAAAGTCCCACCTGCAAATTAGCTTTTTCAACCAATCCATTCTCTGTCTCATCAGTCCCTCTGCAATCAGTCATAGGATGACTTTGAAGAGGCATAATATAACTTATACCATCCACAAATGTAGAATTAAATTGGGGGAATACACAACCTAGAAAGCCCAAGCCAAGCCTACAGTATGGCCACAGATCCTGTTCTTCAGAAAAACTCTTTTCAATAGAGGAATTTTGCCAAAATTAAATGAGAATCTGAAGACAGGAATCCCTAAAGTAAAAGGAGTTGATGAAAAATCACCTGGTTTCACAGCACCCTGCACTTACCAGGACACCACCACCACTCTAAGTACCACTTTTCTGCAGTTAATGCTATAATACCAGATTTTCAGGGGGGTTTTTTGCTTCCTTCCTGTTGTGTTCAGCTGACGAGTCTGTCTAAGCTGTGCCAAAAAAAAAAAAAAAGCATCAGCACAGAGCCTGAATCTTTGGTCAAAAAGTTATTTTTTACATCCCATGTGCAAATTCAGCACATCCATGTCCATGGCACAAAGATGAAGAGACACGTCCCAATTTAATCTCGAAACACAACTTGGTAAGCAGAAAGCAGCAAGAAAAGGTGCTTTTCCCCCCACCTCTGATTAGGCTGACAATGTCAGCAACAAAGTGGAGCAGGTATGGTGGCAAGAGGTAACACTGACACAGCTGCTCCCTTCTGTCTCTCACAGCAGAATATGGAAGTTTGGCAGAGAGCTGAAGCCTCATGTAAGAAAACCCCAAAAGACCTCAATCTCTCTTACCTTCAGAAGCACCACCACTTCTTAATTTCACTGCTTCCTGGGAGATGGTTCTCCATCCCCAAGTGTGCTAAGCATGCTCCATATTATCTGAAGGAACAAGAACCCCTGAGTTATGGGCCTCTTTTACCTTTTTTTCTTCTTTTCTAGGTCATGATATTCTTATCTGAGCTTGCAGAGCACATCATCTAGACAAACTGCTGTCTTTCTCCCCCAGTTGCACCCAGGAGCACACTTGCATGAGGAAAATAAAAGGTGCCCAAGATTTGAAATATGGCAGTGAGCATCCCTTTAACGCAGCCACTGGAACTGCCAGCAGAAAGCGCTTCACAGGGGATTTACAACATGGATTTTTCTGCTACATGAGGTGGGGAGAGAAATCTGCAAAGAAGACAGATCATAATTTAAGTTTATTTATGATTTATCTTCTTTATTCCAGTAGCTGGAGAAGAATTTAAATAGGCATTTCCAGTGCTTCTCTGAACACCTGAACCACCACACACCCATGAAGTTCAGTAAAAGCCCTGGACTATGTTACCCCGATTAACAAAACACAGTGTATGCAACCCTGCTGCCACCTTATACTGACAGAGCGTTAAAATGAGTGGCCCATATGGAACTAGCAAAAAATTTCAAGGAAATTAATAAGATGAGTGACTTGATAAAATCTTTCTCTCTGAGCTAGACAGCCTAAGGCTGAGTCATGAAAACATAGGGGAAAAAACCAGCAAAATCCTGTATTCCAACTTGAACATCCAAACAAAGGACTTCTACAGCCTCCTTTGGGCACCAAAGGGTATCTCTGCATGAAGGCTTTAAAATATTCCTTAACTTGTTCTCTATTGAAGGATCCCATCATCTTTTCCCAAGTCCTCTCATGGCCACGTGGAACTGCAGAGCAATGGATGCCTCATTACCAACAACAGCTGATAGTGCTGCAATGATCCCCGTGGGCTCTTCAAGGGCTATGGATGGTACAGTCATTCAAAATCATGCTCAAGAGAGAACAAGGAATCCCTGCTACGGAAGCACTTCTCACTGACCTGGGGAGAAAGAACTCCTTCATTACAGTTACAATCAGAATTACTCCACAAAGTATTTTGATCCCACTTGGATGTGCCCCCCCCAAGCACCAGCCAGGCTCTGCCTCACCTGGCTGAGGAGCACAAGGGAGCACAGCCCAGAACACACAGCTACTCCTCCGGCAACTGGGAGCTTCCAGCCCCAGGCTTATTTTGGGGTTGCATTTGAGGGGGAGCAAGATTGATGCTTTCCAGCACACACAACCCATTTCTGTTTTCCTCTGCCACCATAAGGAGCCTGGCATTGTCTGTGCTGTGGAGCACAGAACAAACACACACTTGACCTTCCCATGCCACACATTTTGGGTGAGCACCAGCCCCTGGAGGGGATCCAGGACCCCCATTCACACTGCACACCTGACAAAGTCCTGCTGGGTCATGCCAGACATTAGACCACATGAATTTTCTCACCAGTGAGCTACCTCCAGAGCTTGCTCACCTGGGACACCCACCTCTGCCTGGTACATTGCCTCCTGCTCATGATTCCCAATATGGAAGAGGTTCCATATTGTCTCAATATGACTAGAGGCACACCAGGGCAGCAACTCAAAGGAACAGAGATTTACCAGCACTGAAGGCTCCCCACCCCACCTCCCACCAGCACCAGCAGGTGCAATGCATCAAGCAGGACTCAACTTTCCTTCACCTGTTCCCACCCACGCCTGAGCCCCATCACATTCATCTGACTCATCTAGGTTCCCAGGAGCCAGGTTACATGGCAAAAAGGGTTCTTCATTTCAAATTAAACACAAAAAAATGGAAACTTCAGAAAAATTTACACTTTTTATTTTAAAAAATTTTATTTAAAAATTTGGAGCTTTAANTGTCAGACACCATCAGCATCAGAAAAGGCTGCAGCAGCCTTTGCCAGAACTGTTGCATTTTCTCAATGAAAAAGGGAAATAGGTAAGAGGGATGAGAAAATTATTAATTTCCCAGGATCTTTTTTGTGTTGCACTTCCCCTGTAATTTGGGCAGGGCTCCTGCCCGTGGAAACAAGAACTAGCAGAGAAGCTGTGGCTGCTCTGTCCCTGGAAGTCTTCAAGGTCAGATCAGACGGAGCTTAAAGCAACTTGGTCTAGACGAAAGTGTCTTTACCCATGGCAGGGGGTTGGAACATCTTTAAGGTCCCTTCCAACCCAAACCATTCAATGTATCCACACTGAGAATAGGTATTTCCTTTACAGCACAACTGGTGGATGGAGAATTAGTTTCCTTGTCAGTGAAGATGATCCCAGCTGGGAGACTCTGCTTTCTGCAGCAGGTCAGGACGTTCCCAAGCAAATATTGAGCAACAACTCAACACTGTCCTGTCAAAGAAAATTCTCCTAAGTGCAGCAGCCACCTCCCCACAGTCTTCAAAAACCTGATAGCCTGTGGCATCTATTTGCCACTGTTTAATTAGCTCTGGTTAACGGGTGAGACTCATTTGGAGCATTTTTGTGGACAGGTTAACTCATTTCAGAAGAATACAACTGCACTTACAAGGCAACATCACAAACAGACAGTAAAAACATAGAGGGTTTATGCACATCTTTTCCTGATGTGTTTCATTGCATTTGAAACTGCTTTAATTGCAGATCTATACAGTCATGTAAGCTGGTCACTGCTGGGCTCCCTGGGAATCCTGCACGCCAGAGGGATAAGTCAAAGTGTCACAGTCAAGAATTTATAGACAGCAACAGCAGAAGCCATGCGAATGGAATGAATCCCTTGCTGCTGAAAACTAATTGGATATAGGAAGGGAGAAGATGTATACAGCTGTATGCAAAGGGAGATGAGTATGGAAAGGCTCCAAAACCAGTGCATTTCGTAAGTAAATGTTATCCCACTGAAATTCAGAAAAGTATGCAAAATTATTTTATGTCTTCTCCAACAAACATTCAGTAGAATACAAGGAATAAAATTAATCCATTTGTAGAAAAGATGATTAAAATACGTTCTACTACTACTATTTTCTGCAGCTAAGAACTTGTAGCAAAGATTGAACAGAGTGTTCACAAAAACAGTGAACATTACATACACAGTAAAAATGCACTGGAGATTTGCAGACCAAGGTGTCCTCTATCATATCTAAATTAAAACATAAACCCATGGCAGTGTATTCTCCCTGTTAGCTCTCCTAAAGCCCTAAATAGAGTACACTGCAACAGGCTGTGGAGAGAGAAAGGAATGTGTCTTCAAATACAACAGAAACAGCTTTGCTGAAGGACAGGAGAGCTTATGGCTGTTTCCTGTGCATCATGGACCTTAAGGATGCTAACATTTAATAAACCTTAAGGACCAATAAAGAATGTAAAATAATTCTTAAAAAAACACCTACAGGGCCTTCAAGAAACCGTAAATAAAATTCCATGAGATTTTCACAGATTTACAGCACATCAGCTTGGCCCTGCACTAAAGGAAATCCCTCTGGCTACAAGCCAGAACCTCATCCCAAAGGCCCAGCATCCAAGCAACGCTCACAGGTCCTGCTCCTGCTGAATTCACTCACACCACAGACCCTGGAGGAGCTGAATGCTGCAGCAGCAGGTTCACTCGTGCCACAGCAGGGACATGCAGATTCTCTGGCTTGGATCCACGCTGCCAGGCTGAGGTCCCCGCAGGAGCACTGGCACGCTGGTAGCAGCACTGGCAGTAGCACTGCCAGGACCTGCTAAAGCCCAGCTAATTCGGACAACTGGGAATGCGTTCTGGACGGGTGAAGCTTTAATCCTCTCCTTGAAGCTCTGCAGCCCAGTCACATTACAACAGTTCGCAGACTATCAAAGCACTGCATCTGATCTGGACTATTAGAAGGATGAGACCAGCCATTTTAACAATTAATTTTCAGGTGGCATTCTTTACTTCTGCGTATTTGAGCAGTGCTATTTTTTCACCAGATATGCTTTTGTAGCCAAAAAAATGGCCTGAGTGCATTACAGCACCTTTGTTCACACGCAGCACTGAACTCCTTTGAAATATTCGAAGTTTAACAGATTGATTTTGCTTCTGGCAAGTCTCGCTGCGTGTAGTTTTGCTGAGTGTGTAGACCTGCAATCTCAAAGAGCTACTTATCACCTACATGATCTATTTGTGCAAAAATGGACAAATACCCATTAATATAGAGTTAAAGTCGAGGAGACAGAGCATGGTCAATATGGAGCAAAGAAATCAGAGTAAAGAGTAAGAAACTTTCTTTGATGTAGAATCTCAACTTCCACTGCCTTTGCTTTGCAATACAGCAGGAGCCAAGAAGGATAAATGACAGAAGGGACAGGGATGCAAAATGCTGATACCCATCCACTTTGGCCTGTTTGTGGCTTGCTGTTTATTCATGGATTTCACATTAAGTTTACCTCTGGAAAATCATATAGGAATTTATCACCATGCCCCTTCAAAATGCCATGTAAATATGAACTACCCTTAACTGCTGTGTGGTTGGTGTTAATGAATGTTTTCCTTGATGCAAAGAAGTTTCCATATGCAGCCAAAGTGAACAAATCCTTCTAAATCCTTCACATTTTCCTGTCACATCATCAAAACTGTTATTTGGGGCTGTGCCAGCAGAAGGTAGAGGAGCAAGACTCAGACAATGGCAAGGAGAGCAGATTTTTTGAGACAACAGACTTAACCTCACAGCCTTGTGCATAAACATCTCATCAAAATTCAGTGCTTAATAGTAACTGGATTCTTGGCACAGTGATGAGATTGGAAACCATGATCTAAAGCATTACGCATGGATTGCTTCTCTCATCCTAAACTATTCTAGTGCCCAGACTTTGGGGTTTTTTTTCCATGTTGAAGCAAAAGAAAAACATTAATGACCAGAAGTAAACAGAAACACTGTCCTTGCCAGCTGAAAGAACACGTCTCCATACCACATTTTCTACTAATGCTGTAAGACTTAGCTGTCTCTAAAGATGTGTTTTTCTGCTTTCCAATTCCACTATGCCCAGTGACAGTGGATGGCAGATGTCATCTAACTGACATTGCTGGGTCCTGACACCGAAAAGCAAGGGGGACAAATGAAGCCTTCTGCAGGTGTGCACAGCTTCCCTGTTGGTTTTCTGGGACAGATTCCCAAGGCTGAGCCCTACCCACTCCCAGGGTTCAGTGCACAGCCAGACCTCCCGTAGCATAGGTTCCATCGGTCAGGTTCATGTCAGCAACCTTGGTGCAAAGTAAGCACAGAGAGTGAGACCATATCACTGAGTGTGTTAACTTCCAGAATGCGAAACATATCACAAAATAAACCTAACATACTAACCATTCTTTTTAGTAAGGTCTTTACAAGATAAATGATGGCTCTGTTTTTTTCTTAATAAAAATAGTTACATGAAGAGACAGTAGTATTCATATTTATGATGGCTTAAACAGACTCTAAAGGTTTCCTGTCTTCAATTTACCTCAGCCTCTAATAACCTATTAGCATGAAAATGACAGTCAAGCCAATATAAGCTTAGATGCCTTTTCAAGATACAACTTCCTTTCACGTTGCAGAGATACTTTTCATATCAAGCCAAGCTACGAAAAAAAACAAGCCACCCCTTGAAGTGCTCCAGAACTTATCAAAATATTTGAATGCTTTTCAAAACACATCTTGGCACTTTTCTCTGAATGTAATTAATACTTTCCTCTTTCAATTAGACACATGGGTGCACATATTGAAGTATAAAAAAAAAGTCTTTGAATGGGTTGTCCTTTTCAGAACTGTACTCTCCTTGCTCTGTTCCTCTGTCTTATCTTGTCACCTCAGCCTTGTGTTTCTGTTGGTGGGACTTTTCTCTCTAGGCCAGGTGACAGCAGGATTTATTTCAGCATGGGCACCTCTTCCATCCCAGACTGGTCCTGGAGGCTTCTGGTTACACCATGCCTCAGGTCCAGTTTCCAACACAGCTGGGTACTGCAGGTACCATCACAGCTTCATCTGCTCATCCCACCTCATCTGATGCTGCTGCTCTTCACGAGGCAGGAGTGTTGGAAGCAGCCTGTAAAGCTTTTTACTGTGCTTGCATGTCTACTTTATTAATTCTCACAATTTTGATGCAGCTAGATGTCAAAAAGAAGTTATTCACAATCCCATTGCAAGGTTCACAGCAGCAATAATTTGTATCACCTGTAAGGTTTCTAAATAAACATGGCCCTCAAATGCTGATGGGTATGAATGCTCCTCATTCCTGGCAGACTTTGGTATTACTTCGGCAGTTGAACTGTAGACTTACAGAACAAAATAGGCAACAGGTGACAGGATGAGAGAAAACAGCATCAAGTTGCACCAGAAGTTTAGACTAGATATTAGGAAAAATTTGTTCATGGAAAAGATTGTCAAACACTGAATTGCACAGGTAAGTGGTAGTCACCATCTCCAGAAGTGTTTCAATAAAATGTGGATATGGCACCTGGGGACATGGTTGAGTGGTGACCATGGTGGTGGTGCTGGGTTGATGGTGGGACTTGATCTTAAAGGTCTTTTCCAACCTTAACAATTCTGTGATTCTACAAAAGTGACATAAACTTCTTCCACAACAATTAATTAGCACCTTTGTGATTTACCATCCTTTTAGTCCCCTGAACAGATGCAGCAGATACATTCCTGAAGGAGTCATGTAAGCCACACAAGGCAGTGTCTGGCTTTGTTACAGGGATTTTGGCAACCTGCAGTCCCAAACCAGGAATGTGAAGTTGCTCACAGGCTGCCTGAGCTGCAGTTCTGTGCCAGCACCGTGAGCAACACCTCAGCCAAACTTCTTGCCCTTTCATCTACCTTTCCCTTTCAAGGGCATTAATTTTTATGCTAAACCAACATGTAAATTAAGCCCCCAATTCATCACCTATCTCAGCTGCCCGTAGGACAGCCCACACAGGATTTTCTTCCCGCTAGAGGAATCCACACCCTGGGCAAGTTATTCATCACCACCATGGCTTTTCCTACAATGCACACCCAGACATCCTCCTGCACGTGTTGCAGTTCACTTTATCAATATCTTGAATCTGTGCTTGACTCTATTAATGCCCTAGAAAATGTTTGTGTGCCAGCTTCTCTACTTACTTGGAGAGCTGGTGCCATCTGTCATGGAGAAGGAAGAGACTGTATGCATCAGAAAAGAGAATAAATGATACACTTTCAAGCCTGACACAATTCCTTCCAGCTCTTCGAACGCATTGCAAATTTAATTGCAATTTCTTCTGTGATTTTCTCTTTTGAGTTTGTAGTTAGATCCTCTGGGCCTACAAGGAGCGATGCTGTGTAGTTACCTAGCAAGAATGTTGGAATTCATGTCCTGAAGTTGCTTCATTAGTTTACTTCATGCTTTCTAAATGATCAAAGCAGATCTAAATTTTTCATTAAGAGGAAAATTGCACCTTTTGCATGGTAGAACAACTGGGTTAATTGCCAACATTAATATTATATTTGTTTCTCAAGAAGCCACCGAGAATTTCTATCATAACTGAATAAATACGAATCAAGGCATAGTCAATTCAGAGAGCAAGGAAAGCTGGGTCCTTCCTTCAAGCATTTATACATATCACCAGCAGTTTGGACCTGCTATTTCTGTTTTACATTTTGGGATGATCAATCACCTATCTCCAATAGCTCATTTTTGCACAGAATGGGAAATCTGAGAGCACTGCAAATACGGAATTTTTTATTGGTAAGAGGCTTTTATCCAATTTTCCACATTCAGCTTGATTGTTTTATGCTTTAGAGAAAAGCAACTATGTCTTCCTTTACAGCTAAAAACATGGAGCATATCTTGAAGCGTTTAATTAAGCCTGAATATCTTCCTAGGATTTTCCTTAGTAATTCAGTAACCTATGGGTCATCACATTGATGTGCAGATTAGAAAAGACACTATAGGAATCATCAGGTGAAGTTTCACAGACTGGATTTAAGCAAAGAACGTGACTCTTAAACAAACATTCCACTACAAACATGTCCTGAATTTGAAAATTTGGCCTTGGTGAGGTATCCACGGCTGCTTTCTGGCAAGTCAAATGGAAGATATGGGTAAAGAAGAGAAGAGAAGGATGCTTTGGCTCCACAAAACCCACAGTTTCTAGCTCAGATGGTTGGTACCAGTCAAAATTGCTGAGGGATCTTAACCTGTGGAGTTTTAATATGAACCTGAATGAACTCCAGCAATGGGAGGGGAGCATCAGACGATGTGCTGATATCACCCATTTCTCTGTGAATCAACAACATCAAAATAATGCAGCAACCCCACTCCTACAGATGCCCTTATTCTCACTTGGGCAGAAGTGACACATTACGTCTAAAAAGGGAACTTTTAATGAACAGAAGTGAACTTCTAATGAAGGCAGTATTGATAAAACGTCAAGTGCAAGGGCTCTGCTCCCAACTCATTTAAATACACATGAAGAGAGAAACAAGTAGCTATGCTTCCCAGCTTCCCCAGGGGTGTGGCACATCTCCCTCAGCCAATGTCCAGGGGAACGGAAGGAAAGGAGCACGGAAATAGGAATTAATTGCTAGGCACAAGATCTATCTGTGCTGCAGTGTGTGAGGCTGTGCAGGACAGTGCAGTGTGCCTGTGCACACATCAATGCCAGCCCGGCAGCATCCTGCACACTTTATGTCTGAAAAAAGTGAAAGAATAGAAAGGATGAGTCTGGTTCCCAGAGAAGAAGTAGAAATAATGGGAAAAGGATGATAAAACCATGGGACTGCAGCAATGCTGCACTGCGTTATTCAAAGCTCCATTAACACCATTACAGACAGGGATGTGCAGCGACGGATTTTTATGTACTTCTATCACAAAGTACACTTCAAGAGACAGGGCTTTTAATGGTCTCTGGTTTCATCTGTCTGTGCAGTGTACTTGGTGTTCCAACCTCAACTCCTTTCCACCTTGTTTTATGGAGAAAGTCCTCCAAAAGCACAAAGTCAGTACTTACCAGCTTGGTTCGCTGACGGTTCTGACACCTCTCCCATGAATCCTACCTCCCAGCATCTATTTTGTATGTAATAAGGAATTTTGACATTTTTGATGAACACAGCTCTGTAGATGGCATATGGGCTTCCCATTAATTTGGCACTGGTCTGGTTGGAAAAGCAGCAAAGAAACTTAAGCTTTGTTCTCACTGTGAAAGGCAGAGGTGTTTCAGAGTCCGACTCATCAGTGTGCCCTGAGCAGCTCCTCTGTGGTGATTCTATAAAGTCACAGGACAACAACAGCTTGTCCAGTGGGAAACTGAAATCTAAGCATGACTGACTAGATCACCCTCAAAAAGTAAAAAAAGGACACAAAAAGGGAGGACGGATTTATATAGAGGCAAGGAAGTAGTTTTGCATGGTGGATACAAGTAACAAAACTCAACTGCAGCAAGGCAGAAGACTTCGGACTTTCATCACCTATTCCAAGTAACACCTCTAGCAGGAACTGCATCGTAGACAAGGTTTCCTCTCTGTGGCACAGGATCCTCATTTCTGGATCCAGCAATTTCAAAACAAAACAGAAGAATGGAGCAGAACCATACAATCAAACATTGGATCAATTAAAATGTATTTTGATGTTTTTACAGAAAATATCAAAAAGAGAAAAGAAGCAATCCTCAGAAAAAGATTTACTGCCATCGAGACCATAACCGTTTTACACCTGCGACAATACACTCATTAATCCTTCCAATGCAAGCTGTATTTTCATTTTATGGAGTTGTGGGTATTAGCCAGGTTTCCTTATGGAAAACATTCTTTACTTGCAATGTTTTAACTGAAAATAAGAAGGACAACAGCCCTGGCAGAGGCTGGGCAAGGTACTATGGAACTTGGACATCCTTGAATCAGTTTGAAGGCAATCACAGAAGTACTGAAAGATTCATCAAAAGGACACAGCTATAAATGCACTTGGGAGTCTTAACTATGTGGTCTGCCAATACATTAATTTTCTGTTTTCATTGCTATGTGATGTTTACAACACTCCTTCATTCATTTTAATTAAATGTCTCCCATCATATTTACTCCAAGCACACTTTATTTAGAGATCAGTAAACAAATAGTGAGATTTTGTTATTGATGACGATGTCTGGTTTTACTGTAACCTCATTACAGGATGTATTTTACAGCCTTCTGTCTCACAAATGATTGAACATAACTGCTGCAATATTACAGACCAAGTAAAATTAACATCCCCTTTTACTTCTGATCTTTTCTATTAAACATCATGTTTTAAAGTTATAATCAAGCCACTGTACAAGCACAAAACTTCACCTGACTTTAATCACCTGTTTTGTGCTTACAGAAAAAAAAAAAAAACTTAAAAATTACGTTTATCAAGAGGAGTACAACTCGGTGTGCAATGTCATGAAGGGCACTGTCTCACCAGGTATATTTTAAAGCCTACTCTGCTGCCACACGCAGGGACTGCAGTGACTGACAGATGTTGCTATTGGTTTCCAAAGTCATTATTTAAATTTTCAGCAACATCCTCAGTCCTTCCTTGAGACATGCAGATGCACAGAGGAGTTTAAAGTCACTGATTTCAAATGCTCTTGATGGAATTGGTTTAAAAGCAAAGCAAGAGGCATAACAAGAGTTCCTCTGTTTTAAACGGTGTTAAATCATTGAATTATTTCACATATTGTACATGCTCCTAAGTTTCTGACTTTGACAAGATTTGAAATGGTTTTTCTAGAGGAATGAATTAGCTCTATGTGGAGCCACAGAGATGGACTCGGTGGAATCAGGTTTGGTAATTACACTGCCCCACTGAAAAGTAAGAAATGCTTCTTAAACCCTCCTGTCTCCAAGGAGAAGTGTAGATTTGGCATTTGGAATTGATATTACAGTTAAATCACAGAATCATTTATGTTGGAAAAGACCTCCAAGATCATTAAGTCCAAACTTTGAGTTCTTAAAAAAGAAACCCTTGGCCAAATCAAGTTAGGGATGCTATAGTAGACTGCACAATAGTATTAATTAATAGAGGTTAAACATTTGAGGAAAGAGAATTTGTTAGCCAGTTCAACTGCAGGTGTCAATTGATTCTATTGATTAAGTTTACCTTTGTAAAATAATTAAGTTTTAAAATTCTGCAAAAAGACTCCATTTTACTCACATCTTCTTTGTGAAAAGATCATTAAGATTTAAGACACCACGACCTGAGGCTGGTTGAGACCTTGCAGTAAAGCCAACAGCCTTAAGGTGTCTTTCAAATGTGGGCAAGAAATTATGAGAGGTCATATACTCATACTATATGCTCATATTGCTCAAATTATTTACAAGTTCCTCCTTTTTCTGTCATTCTTTCTGCTTGAACTATACTGTCTCTAGCCAAGAAGAACAGGGATAAACTTCCCATTGAACTTTTATTCTTTAAGACTCTCTGGAGTATCCTTATTCCCAAGTAACCTTGCTTTGCTTGCTCCTCCATCAGTATCTCCTGTCTTACCTCTGGAAACAGGAAAGCAACACCTCAAAAACTTGTAATACCCTTAAAACATCCTGTAAAAGGATGTGATTTAAGAGCCTTATGCACTGATCTAATTTAAACATGCTTGGCTGGCCAGAAGTAGATTATTTTTGGAAAAAAATTATAAGCCTACCACGGTCCTTCCCTGGTAGGAACTTGTGCATTTTCCATGACAAGTTATTTCCACCACTTTTACAGTTGCCTGGTCCCACACTCCCAAAAAGCTGCTACCTCTTCAACACATCAGCTTGATATCCCAGCCAAGTGTAGAATTTGAACTGTCTCCATGTACCACCCACTTCCCATTGTCACACTTTTTACCTCTTTCTTTCCTCCTCTGCATCTCCTTTCTCGTAAAGTTCCTGAAAATGAGGAGCAACAACCAGGCAGCTAAATTGATGAAGTCTTTACTCATTTTAAATTTAAATGCTTTGGTTTTGCCTTTACTGGGCTTTATTCTAATAGAAAAGTCTAAGATCTGTTTTTGTCACAATAGCAAATAGCCTTATAGTTTGAAAATCCATACTGGGATGAGCTGTCCTTTGTGGAGGCTGGTGGGCCTACCTGTCAAGAGACCACAAAGGCCCCCTGGAGGGAAGAACCGTAGGACATTCCCCCAGGTTAGGGTGAAAGGAAAGGCCTCTCCCAGGACACCTTGCTCCATTATGTTAATGTACCCCAGTTGAGTTTCCCCTATTGGCCCACTGGCTTCCCTGTCCCTTATCCCATATATGTCCCCTATTCCAGAATGTTCCCCTCTCCCCATCCTCCCATTGGCCCCTGTTCCTCGGCTCCTCTCTCACTGTTTCCCCATCGGCTCCTGTACCCAAGCCCCGCCTGTGCTCTGCCCCTGTGCCCTCAGATCATTGGCCCCGATGCTCTCTCTGCCCCCGTACTTAAACCCTGGACCCTCCATTGTTCTCTTGTCTTCAGCCCTGGACCCCTTCACTTGTGGCAGGAATAAACCTACCCCATGGAACCCCATACGGAGACCCTTCTCTTTATTCCTCCCGTCACCCCTTGGATAGTCATCCGTGGCTTTGGTATACTTGCGGCCTGCCGAAGCGGATCCCCTGGAGACACTTTTGGGAAGGTCGTGGCTTTTACCATCCACACCCGCTGAGACAGTCCTTACCTGATAAAAACACATTCTCATAGGGACTTTTGACTGTCTGTATCACTTAGCTTAAAATGCAGCTGAGGAAGCACTTTCTTCATAAATAAAATTTTCAATCACCAGGACCAGAGACTTCCCCAAATGTGTGGTCAGAGCTGCTGGCTGGACAGTGGGACCTGCTGTCAGGGGTTTAGAAAGGAATTCAGACAACCCTTCAGTGAAAGTACCAGTGCATAGTTGCTATTGCGTTTCATACTGAAAATATCATTCATGTAAATCAGTTTATCAGGTGATTTTTCTGAGTCAGTATGGTTATTCCCAAACTGATTGCACAAGAAAGTACTTTGCCAAATCAGTAAACTCCTGCACACATTATCAGATCATTTTTCAAACCGATCATGGGAAAAGCTTCTCCTTATTTCCCCTGTCATCTGAAGGGAACCATCCCAACACATTGCTGGGGAAGGCCATGCAAAACCTCCCAGAAGGATGCAGAGTGAACTAGAGACGCACATAATTATACAAATATTTGCAGGAATACGCAACAGCAAACAGCAGCAACTAATCCCACAAAATCCTCTGAGAGAATGGGGAGATTTTTCACTCTCTAAAACGTGATAATGAAAACACAATTCCCAGATGCTCCACCAGATGAAACCATCTTGTTCCAAAGTTTATAATCATATATGTTAAATGCATCAGTCCACTTTCCAGATTAGTGATAATAATTTTACATTTTTAATAGAGCCCTTCATCCACGGGGATCTGAAGTGAGCTTACACAGGTACTCCAGGACTGCTGCAGTTACCTCTGGCTTGAGATGTAGCAGCTGTTTAATATCACTGCATATGCTATAAACAACACACTATTGTACAGAATAAGTAAAGGATACTCATCAGAGTAAGGAGGTTACAGAAAAGCCTCCCTCAGCCCTTCACTTTTCCATAGAAGAGCTCAAGAACAGAAAAAAGGATGACGTGCATCTCTAGAAAACAAGAAAACCACAAGGGCCCACAGCATTTTATATCTGTTGGGAAGCACATGCTGCATTTGAGGCAAAGACCTGAAATTGCAGCTGTCCTTGCAATGCAAGGACCACGGAGTGGAGCAGAGCTCCAGCCTCCACTGGCTGGGCAGCAGCACCACCTCCTTGGCTTGGCCACAGGGGAGATCTGAACTGGCACATGTTAAAATTGGCTGTAAACAAACCCAATGCAGTGGCAATGCTGTGGCTGACCACCCGAAAAGTCCCCCTGACCTTTCGACCATGTTGGCTTTCTTCATTTCCAAAGAGAAGGACTGTGATAAGATAAGTTACTATAGAGCAAAAGAACTGGCATTAAAATCTTCAAGATAATTTCCTCACCTCTGGACACAGCCTTGCAGTGTCCCGGCAGGACAAGTCACCAAATACAGACTGTCACTATGGGATGAATGAAAAAGCAGGCTCAGGAACACGCTGCAAACTGACCTTGAACTCTAATTTACAAACAAGACCTTTGTTTTCTGCTCTCAAGTGTAGCCCTTGAGCTTTATCACAGGTAATTGGAGATGGTAGAAGAGAAACGGTTTAACCTCTTCGTCTTTAAATCCTGAAGAGTCAGCAGAAAGTAGCAACACTGAGAAAAGCCAGGGAGTCATTATTGGAGCTATGGCATGAAATAAAGTACAAGCGAAAGAGGAAGCCTTACAATTGATTTTAATGGTCTTGAATTAAGCTCTTCAAATTGGAGAGCAGAACTTAAGAGATACACAGACGAGCAGACTGAATGTCACCACTACAGGTGATATTACTAATTCCCAACAAAAAACTCTGTAGTAAAGGGCATGTCTGAAGATGGTGATTGAGGTACAAAAGTAGGAGGATGCATTACAGTTATTCAGTTCTGCATTCTTTACTTTATTCTTTTGATAAAGCTAGGCTCAAGCCACAGAAATTGTTGAAGGGCTTTGACCTTCCTCACACATCTGCAAGTCTTCATACACTTTCCAAAGAAATATTCCCAGAAAAATAACTGCAGCTTGCTGTTAGCATTCTGGGCTGAAGGCTTAGCATGGCACACAGCCACTCTTTCCTCATCACACAGTCTGAGGCCAAACTAATCAATAACAGGTTCTTAATGCCAATGAATTCAAACCATGAGTTTGTTTTTAAAATGAAAAGTTACTGAAACAGAACTAAATATTGCCTAAATCAAATTAGCTGCAGTAGCAATAAATAATTAAAGTAATAAACTAGTTCGTAAGTAGAGAACATAATTTAATTAATTTTACCACCATGTATAGCAATATCAATACTGCAGCAAGATGGAGTGCAGGGAGCTAAGGCAGTTTTGCATCCACACACAAGCGGCACAACAGCAAAATGATTGTATATATATAAAAATCAAATCCAAGCAGTAATAGAGTACTTTGGAAGAATAAGTAGCTGTTGAGAGGCAGATAACTGGCTCAAGCATGGAGACACTGTGTACGTGAAATACATTTTGCAAAGCTGAGGGAGAGATAAGAAGGACAGAGGAGGATGAGTTATTTGTGGTAAAATCTTCACTAGCTCTAGATAAAGCACTGTGCTCATGATCTATTCCTGCTGATGCCACCACATGCCCTTTCCTGTGTTCCCCTTGACCACAGACAAATCTGTAAAGGCTTCAGTCTTCTCTCACCTCCTACGGGTAAGCAACCAGGAGCAAAATCCAGGACAGTCAGTACTGAAAATGGGATGAGCTGGTGGGTTGCTGCCATGCCTGGCTCAAGCATTACTGCATTTACACTAAATGCATGCATAGGCTCCTGATCCCTGGTTCCTGCACTCCCAGGATTTGGGGTACCTTGGTTTAACTGAATGGACAATCACAGATGGCCATGAAATTTAGACCTTTTTTTTCCATCTGAATCTTCTATTTGTAAGAAAAAAGCAAGTGTGCATAGCCATATTCTTCTTTCATGACTTCGGATCACATGTACACGCATCTGCTTTTCCTTTACTAAAGCAAAACCTTTAGGGATGAGTAAGATCTGTTTAAATAATGAAATACAAAACTGAAGAGATTTTGCAAATGTCAGCTGCAGAGTATTGCTCCAGTACTACAGTATTAACAAAACCTCCCTCTATTCAAAGAAAGTTGTTACAAAATACCAGGATAACACTTAGTTACCTCAGGCTGTTGAAATGTTTATTTGTTTTTAAGGGAGGTAAGTGCAGCCCTTGCAATCTCATTGCTCACTCAATGGAAAGCACTGCCTTCCCCAGAGAGAGCTCTAAGAAGCTGTTTTGCAGAGCTGTGTATTACAGAGTCATTGGAGGCTGGTCCATACCACAGAAACATCTATTCAAAATAATTCAGCACAGCTAAACAGAAAAGTCATACCCACTCTGACAGCAGAGTTCTCCTCTAAAGATAATTCACCTCCAGCATCCTTAGTGCTACTTGTTAAAGGCAGGGAGGGTTGCTGAAAGGGGTACAGTGATGTCTGACAAGAGAGAGGGGTGCTACTCCTGGAGGTCCTGGCTGGGATGTGAAATTCTGTCAGTTTTTCTTTCCCTTTAAGCTTGCACTTGCTTCAAGAGAGGCTCTGAACACAAACACCATGAAGGTTCTCTTTCAAACCATGCTCAAGCAGTAACACAAACCAGGCATCATTATTCACTGCACACAGCCACATCCCTCTGTATTTCTGTATGATCTCTCCAGCCGTCAACAAAACGGGAGACCAAGCAGCTAAAGGCCAAATTTGCAAACACAGCCAAGCACACAACTCCCACTGCTGCTGCCGGAGACATGGAGTGAGCAGCATGGGCTGAGGAGAGTGAAGGCAGCTCAGCCAGCAGACCTGGCCCACAGCAATGCCACAGGGTCATGGTAAGGAGGCCATGGCTTCCAGGGAAATTTGGGGCAGAAGAAGGACAGTTTTCCATGCAGAAGTGAGGCCAGCAATACCCTGTGGACCAGAGCACAGAGCAAGCTTTCAGCATTGAAAGGATGCCAATATCTGTCATGGCATGCCATGCTAAAATGCCCTGTGTTTCCCTTTAGAGTGAACCTAAGGATGTCCAGCTTTATCCTTTTGAGTTCTTCAACAGGAAAACCACTGGCTACAAATATGCACACAGGAAAAGCACTGGAAAGCACCAGTGCGCACCAGCAACTGCCCAGCAAATAATTTTTGCAGAAAGCAAATCCATCTCCTAGGGTCCTGGAAGTCACTGCCTCACCTCCATGAATAATTAAGTCAATCAGGTTTTAGGCTGCTAAACCAGACCAGCCCTGGGGCTTTTGCCTTCCCAAGTACTTGCTTCTCTTTTGTTCCACTTAACTCTTCCCTCTCACCCTTTCTAAATGTTACAGGATAGAAATTGAGATCTCCCTTACCTTCCTGCACCTTCCTCCTAGTTTTCCTCCCTGCAGCAAGCAGAGTCCCTGGCAGCCTTTCCATTTTGCTGCTGTTTTCATCAGGGATCCCATCAACTTTCCTTTATTAAGTTTCCTTCCAGAGAAGAGTTTGGAAGCTCTTTCTTAAGAGACTTGAAGAATCCCTTTCACTGCCCACCCGTACATGATGCAGTATTGCAGAGCAAGTGCAGCAGGAACCAGAGACATTTTAATGAGGTTCCCAAAGATGTAATGTCTCCATATAATTTTATATTTAACATCTGACAGTACCAGGCACGCTTCAGTCTGAACTATGTTGCAGAAAGGAGCCCTTCTGGATAAAGGACCAGAGAAGCACTGCAGATGATGCCCTCACCAAGCACAGAGGTCCCCACTTCAGGCTTCTGATGGGCAAATCGTGGTCCTGCTACATGCCTTTCCTTCTACGCATCCATCAGTGGGGGATGACAGTCTGAGTGACAGCCTGTCCACCCCTCCTCTCTCAGTAACTTAAGTAAGAGAGAGATGTCCTGCAGACCTTGCAAGGGATGCTGCTGAGGAATATTCAAACTCCACAATACCAGGCAAGTTCTGACCCAACTATCACAGTGGCCCTCAACCCATCAGTAATTTTAGCAGCTTTCTGTACCTGGCTCTGTCACTGATCCACAAAGTGTCATCAACTGAACCTGGGCAGAAAGCAAAGTACATTGCTGGCACACATGCACACAGCTTTATTTTAAAGAGACCAAAATACTTCAACCACCCCACGCAACATTCCTAAGTTTACCCAGTGTTATCCCCATTTCACACATGAGAAAAGTTACTTGCTGTGATTAAGATAACATAGTGACTTTAAGGGTAAAAACCCAAGAGTCAATAAAATTCAATGTAAAATGCTGAAATCCATCTGAGAACATATATATAGTCAACATAAATATGCAAAGAATTCCTGTTATTTTCAAAATTGTGTGACTAGGAGTTAAATTATTACTGCATTCAAGTCACTCAGCTATAGGTATTAGACTCATGATAGTCAAGATACATCTTAGGGCATCCAAATCCATTAAGACCAAACAACAGGTTTATCAGTTACACCCTGACTTGGCAACGTAAAGCAACTGATTGATGAAATAATGCACACAAACCCAGTAAATCCATACACTCAGCACAAGTGGGGCTGATACAGGACAAAGCATTGGAGCACCAGCATCCCAGAAGAGCCAGCATCTCCCTGTTGCTCTTTCCAAAGCTGTGCCTGCTGTTCCACTTACAGCTTGTATTTAGGTCAATTGATACTACCTTTCCTTTACACTTCCCTCACTGAAATCACAACAAAGGCAGAAAATAGCAACTGAACGAGGTTTGCATACAGAGAAATCACTGAGACTAACTAAACTCCAGGAATCAATAGGACTATTTTTAACCACTCTCATAAAATTTCTTCTTTGCTTCTGCTACTAGAAGTACCAGAATAGATGGAGCCTCTCGGACACAAAGAGAGTCTAGTTCATAGTATTTTGGTTTGTTTCCTCAAAAGCTTTAGTAAGACATGACATGTCAGGGATGGGATCTTGGCTCATGGCTGTCAATGATCAGCCACTTTGCTATGCTCCTAATCTTAAAAACAAAATACAAACAACAGTAAGAAAGAGCAGCAGAAGCTCCTTGCTGTGCATTTTCCTCCTCCAGGTGAAACACCAAAAACATGCTCTACATTAGTCCCACCTAGAAAGGAGAGCTTTCTTCTCACCATGTAAAAAACCCTCACTTTTTCAGACTAATTATGCAATTACACAATAACTGTGGGACTGCAAATCTCACTAATACCAGCCCATCTCACTCAGAGGGTCACATCTTTCTTGCAAACTAAGAGACAGCAATTACAGAGGGAAGTGCTAAAAGCTGCACTCTAGTGTTGCAGGATATTCTGCTACTGAAGTTTCTTGCCTTTTTTTCCTAATATAAGCACACAATTTTAATTATTTAGAGAGTCAATAGAGGTGGATCAGCAACAATGACAGACTGCCACTGTCAGGGAGCGAGACCTAAAGGATTCACTGGCACTCTCTAAGGAACAAGGCACCTCATGACTATCAGATTACAGGATATTGACTCTTGTGATAGTATTAGAAAGTTAAATATTATGATAATTAGTTTTCATCTGATTTTATCTCTGAAATCACTCCAGTGAACCCTGTTTTCATGTGTTTTTTCCTATCAGAGGATGCAGAAGAAGGAAATCTTGAAGGGAAAAATACATCACTGCAGTGATCGTTACTTTTTAACTTCTATGAGAATTAATTCCTATTTAATCCTGAACGAGGTCTCACTGCAAGAAACAAGTAGAGAATTGCAGCTAAAACCCTCACCTCTCGGTGCCAGCTGGAAGCCTGGCCAGCCTGGCTGCACCCACAGGCAGAGAGCTGGGATCTGGGAATGCAGCATCACACCCTGACAAACATTATCTGGTGTAAGTATCTGCTCCATGAATTTTAATTTCTAACAACCTAGCTCCCAAATAAGGTCTAGCTCAGGGCAAAATAATACCCCAGACAGCTAATGCAGAGACTGTGCCACACACTGGGCATTCACCTGCAATCCCCATGCTGTCATCCACACATGAAGCATAGAAACAGAGAAATGTTGAGGTTGGAAAACATTTCTAAGATCATTGAGTCCAACAATTGATCTAGCACTGCCAAACCCACCACTAACCATGCCCCCATGTGCCACATCTACATGCCTTTTAAATCTCTCCAGGAATGTGGGCTCCACTGCCCCGGGCAGTCTTGAAAATCCTTTTAGTGAAGAAATTTTTCCTAATATACAATCTAAACCATTTCATGTGACAGCACGAAGACAGCAGCACTCCTTATGGCACACATTACTCCTACATACATGGGAACTCTGGCCCCACTCTCAAGAGGACAGAATGAACTTATAGCAGGACCATAGGGCACACTCACAGCAGGGTGACCCCATCCATGCCACCAACAACAAGAAAATTCCAAAATATCAAATCTAAATTGTGAGCTACAAGGTAAATAAATTAGAAAGGAAATATGCCCATCTCAGACTCCACTGTCATTCCCCCCCACCCCATTACAGTGTACCCCCAAAGCTTTTTGCTGCCAAATCACACTCTTTTTCCATGTCCTACAGCCAGTTGGCATCACAGGAAACACTCTCCAAATTTATCTTTATTTTTTCCTTTAAAAAGGAAAGACAGAAAAACCCAAACAACAACAACAACAACAAACCTGCCAAAAAAAAAAAAGACACAGGAGATAAGAACAGGAGACCTGAAAACCATTTTAATCCTCATAGCTGGCAAACACACATCATTCAATTCTGATAGCATTAGATTCTGAAAGTAAAAAGACTGTGTTTACACTAACTTTAAAACCAGCAAATTCTGCTCAAGTATAAAGGGAGTGCATTCACTATCTGACAGTTGCCATTAAAGTTCTAGACCTGATGAACAGTTCCTGTGCTCAACAGCTTCCCAGATTTCCTTCTCTCTTGGTTGGCCTAGTAAAAGATACTTCTCCCTACAAACCATGACCGTCATATTCTAGTGCCTGATAAATAACCAGCAAAGAAAACAGATTTTTATCTGACCTTAGAAAAGAAAGTTTGTGTGCTCTCTCAGGGACTAAATGAACCTTGTTAAACAAAACCCAACCCTTCGGCTTTAGAAAACTTTGCCTGTAGCTCATGCGTATGTTCCTGGAAACCTCAGATCTTCTTTCTGTCATACAGCATTGCCTGTAGGAAACCAGGGGTAGTACTAGAAATCTTTCCAGTAATTAAAAAGAAATACTAACATAGGTGGTATTTGTGGGAAATAACATTTATTTTTACTGCAGCATGTGTAGCATCAGTGAGGAATTTGTTTCACTGCAGATCTAGACAATGCTTAGCTTCATCTCTGTTCATGAAGAGGCAAAATCTGAACTCATCCCTTCTTACCAGAAGTCAAAAAAACCTCAAAAAACCAAAAAACCAAAAAACTTTGTTGTATTTAAGTCACCAAAAATCCCAGTTTTCATAGTTATTAGCTCATCTTATCTTATTATTGCTCAAACAGACTTTGCCTATAAGTAATGCTAGGGTGCCTGTTTACGTGTTGGAGATAGGGAGTGAGATTTACAAGTGAGCTAAAAACATCTAGTTTGGGGTTGAGTTTTTGCCTGTTTATTTCAATTGAAAACTCAACAGAGCAGTTCTGACCAACAACCTCTAACTACTTAATGACCTAAAGCCCTTGGAGCCACCAAAGACATGTAGACTTCTCACACCTATGGATACAAAAAAGGCCTCAGCAGGGAATTTCTTTAGGCTTTGCAGCATTTTGTGAAAGTTCTGTCTTTCCCATGTACAGAATTTAAAACAATGTTACAGTTTTGTAAACTTCTACACCTGCAGTTGCTTCTCAAGGATCGTTTTGGTTTTAACTAGAAAAACATCTAGAAACGGATGGTTCAGAACTTGGCCAATCACCTCAAGGGGTGGATGGCCAAGGGACCAATTACTTTATGCCATTCAGCACGCTTCTGTGTATTAACATATATAAACTGTTCAATCTTTCATTAAAGTCCCTTACTATAGATCATCTTTTGAGTGCTTGAACTGTGCTGTTCTTTACCGGTTCGGGGTGCTACAGCAATACACCCCAGCAGTGACCAGCCAGCACGGGTCAGCACAGGGCTTGGGAGAGCTCCCAGGAACACGGCAGTGCCAGGTTAATGCCTGGATTTGATGATCCTAGAGGCTTTTCCCAACCTTAATAATTCTGTATTTCTGTGATCACCTCCCCCTCTGATCCCTTCCCAAAAGAGCAGACTTGCAGACAAAAGCTCTATCCGCACAGCTGCCGAGGAGAATTTTAAGCCAGCAAAGGAGTGTTTGTTTGTGCTAAGAAACAGATTTAATGTCTAAATTAAATAAGTGCACTATGCTTAGCTCCCACTGACAGAATGGCTGGATGTTAATGGCTCTCCCGCTGGAGCTGGCTCTCTCTGGAGAGCCCTGCTCACACCAGCCGTGTGCTGATCAGCACATCAGCAATGGGGGCACGTGCGCACGCGCCCCCTCCCCGCTTCTCCCTGCTTCCAGTTAGCTTCCTGAAAGGAATTGTTCTGCTGTTTTGACAGAAATCCTCTTGTCCCCTGGGAATACACTGAAAGAATGAACAACAGGTTTGGTTTAAGGAAGAGCTGAAAATTATTGCTACAAAATCAGGAAAGTGAAACGAAAACTCCATCGGTAGAGGACTGAGTCAAAATTAGCTCCTCGATGCAAAGGAAAATAAGTTGGATATTTTTAATAATTTTCATCATGTTCCTGTTGTTAGATGAGTACAATAAAACATGCTTCAGTTATGTTAATTCCAAATATTAATTGCTGTGACATTTGAAACAGAAAATAACCCCACAGGTTTCCTAAACAGAGAGAAATCCATGTTTGGGCAGAGGTGTTCAGCGAGGCCAGCAGCGCCATTCTCCCAACAAGACCAGCCTCTCACCCTCCAGTGAACAAACAGCATCCTGAGAAATAATCACATCAGCGCTTCTGCCTGCTGGAAAGGCAGAGGGGTGAAAGGAAAGACAGAGGGCTGTAATTATTATTTGTGTTTTAGAATACTAGAGGCTGCTCAGTTAAAGATGTCTGAATGATGATGGGACCATCTAATCAGAGGGAACATAGCTCAGATGTGATAAACAAGGCCTGATGAACACGCTTCCTTTGAAAAGGGAATTGCAATGCCTGACACACAGATCAGGCAGGACTTGTTCTGGTGATGTTATTTATATTGAGTGCACATTAAAAGGTTGAAAGAGTCATTCTCAGCATTGTCTCAGAGTCAAACAAATCTTTCTGAAGTTCAGTCAGAGCCCAATTACTTCACCACCACCTCCATGCTTCCCAGGACACGTTAGAATGATCCAGTGATAACACAAAGGGTGACTCACCAAAAGTGATCACTTAGCACTGTCTCTAATCCATCTGACCTGTTTGGAATATATTCAGAGGTGTCATCCAAATGCAAACCTCCCCCTGCAGGAAGCATTTATTATACATCCAAAAGGAAAAGAGCAGCTTTCTGTTGTCTCTCCTTTACTGCTACCTTTATGTGAAGACTTAGCTCTAATGAGGACACCTTGTAGTACTGAGGCGTAGTCAGCACTTTCAGGGTAATTTATTGTACTGGTAAAGGCTTTGACTTAATCCACATGCTCTGCCTTACAGTAAGGAGTTGCTCCTCACTGGTTTTGAGACCCCCAGCCCAGTGGAAGCTGTTACAGTCCTATATCCAGCACACACACTGCGGCCCTGGCTGGCCAGTTTACCATCATGATGGCAAAACCCAACTTGGTTTTACAAGCATGTAAAAACCTGTACTTCTCTCCAACTTTCCTAAGACTCCAGCTGCTCATTCCAAAATCAGCATTGGGAACAGACACACTAGTCCAGCCACTCTGAGCAGCGAGACCATGAGCCCCTCTCTGACAGACCCACTCAGGCTCATACGGTCTGCTGATGAGGGTCAGTGCTTAAAGTACTATGACACAGTTAGGAGAATGTACTTCTTTATTTATCAGAACTTTCTGTGGGTCACACAGTTATTTCATCGTTGCACAGTGTTCAGATGTCACGTGGATCCCAACTCCTGCACAGCAGGGAAGTCCCATCAGCATCTTGGGATGCATACTCAGGCACCTCACAGGCTGGGATACTGCTCAAACCACAGCCACCCTCTCTTTTCACAAACTGGTGTTTTCCCATAAAAAATGTCTCTGGCAGTGGATCATCCCTCACTGACATGGGTGCCAACAGAGTTGGATGCGTTGATAACAGCAGAGAAGCTGCATAGGGCTGCTTCCAATTTCTGGCTTCACTGATTCTATTTCCCAGGGAATACGGGTTGCCAAATTGTTGATTCTGTTAAAAGCAGCTGATGAACTTCTGTATTTAATAGGCAATAGGAGTTCAAAGCTAAATATGACTATTATATAATTTAGGGAAAACTAGTAATTTTTGAAAAACAAGTATGGGTAAAGAAGAAATAATTCTATGGAATAAAAACCAGGATAATAAAAAAAACCTAACTTCAATAACTGAGAGAAAAGTTATTCTTTAAAGCATTCAGATGAAAAGTAAAGGAAAAAGATCTTATTGTAGGCAATTCACATCACAGAATTTCAATGGGAAAAGCAAAACAACTAGAAGCAGGGGCACTGCATGCCACTGTCACCTACTTTGCAGTTGCAATGAGAAACTAAATTGAAATCTTGTAAGAAGTGACATTTTGAAAAATTTCCAAATCTGCAGATGGAAAACACAACACTTTTTTCTTGTATTTTTTATTTTCCAAGCTAGAGCATAATTTGATGCTATTATCTGCTGGCTGCACAAGATAGATTTCAGCTTTGCAACAACTATTGTGCACATAAACACCAGGAACAGATACATTGATAACCTAAGCAGAGCTGGTCCCCTGTGCTGAACAAATTTAAAAGCCAAAATCCAACTTATGCCTTTGGAAGGAACCAGGTTTGAAGTCTATGGGTCCAGAATCACTTTTCACATATGCTAGTTTCATCCTGGTAAAACATGTGACTAGATGAGTTTCATGATATATAAAATTAGTCAAATAGTTTTACACTCAATTAGAAAAAGCATCTGGGCTGATATTCAGCCCTAATGACTGTCGCATTGTTGAAGACACTTTATCAGACAGAAGTTCAGCAGAAAGGAGGCACATCTTAACCTCACTAAAATTGAAAAGAGAAAAAAAAAAAAGAATGACAAAAAGACATACCACCTACTAGGGAGAGGCAAGGATAATAACGAGGAGGAGACAGGGACAAAATATGAGGATCACTCTCATGCTACTTCATAAACACACAGTGTCCATTATGTTATATGTAAGGCAAGAAACTTGTCTAATATTCTTCAAAAGATCTCATCAAACACAAGCAAGCAGCATGGCATGGATAAATAACTCCTTCCTCATGACAAACAAGGAAATATTTATGGAAGGCTGTTAAACTTGGATTACTGAGACACTGGAGCAGTTGTGGAATGGCCAATGAGCTCTGCTGACTAAATACATATTTATAAATGCTTTAGCTCTTTTATTTACCCAATGGACCAAAATGGCGTATTCATTCTGTTCTGGTTTTATTTGGGTCTATCAAGTACAGTAAATTTGCAGTTAGGTGCATAATAAAAACTCCTTTAGAAAAGTAATTATATTACCTTGCACAGAGCAGATTTTTCTTTCCCAAGCACCATTTCACAGGCTCCTAAGTTCTTATTAAAAAATAAACTGACACATGCTAATTACTGAAATGAAATCTTGCTTTGAAATGTAAAGTCCAAAATAACCATTCACACGTAAAGCAGGACCCACTGAAAACCACTAATTTAAGCAGAGTACTTGCTGTGGCAGCAGCCAGAGACATGGCTATGGCACCAAACACCTGAATGGTTCCTTCTTCACATCCTTCTAGGAAAAATTCTTCCCTGAGAGGGTGGTGAGGCCCTGGCACAGGTTGCCCACAGAAGCTGTGGGTGCCCCATCCCTGGGAAGTGCTCAAGGCCAGCTTGGACATGGATTGAAGCAACCTGGGATGGTGGAAGGTGTCCCTGCCCCTGGGAGGAGGCTGTAATGAGATGACTTTTAAAGTCCCTTCCAACCCAAACCATTCTGAGGTTCTGTGATCCCACAGGGTTTGGCTAGAGCTGGATGTGGTGGAAGAATATAACAGCCCCACAGATAAGCACTGCACGGATTGCTGATGGCCTCAGGCACTGCCCTGGTCACCTCCAGGAGAGGCCACCAGAGCCCCCTTAGAGCCTCCCCTGGCAGAAAGCACCACCCCCAGCTGGGCTAACCCCGTGACAGGCTCAACACCTGCATCTTCCACAGGCCAAGGCCACAACCACCTGGGAGTAAGTACCTCAACTAAGAGAACACAAAGATGGTTATTCCTCTCTTATTTTTAGCTCCTATTTGAGCAGTGAGCTGAAGCTCTGAAAATATTAACCTAATTGCTCTACCTTACAGTTGAAGTTCAGTTCAGGAAGAAATGGCACGTTGAAACCTATTAAGTCTGAAATTGAAAATACACCATGCTCTTACACATATTAAGTAGACTAGTAGCATGTTCAAAAATCGTAACTCAAAACCCTGACTGGACCCAGAAGCAATCCTGGACTTCGGGTCTTTCATCTCAAAGTCCGAGTTTACTCATTTTTCTAATATCTACGACATGCTGAATAAACTGATTTGTTGGAGAGTGCTTGCATATTACATTGTACTGCCATTATCAGAAACATCTGCTGCCAGTTTTTTATTCAACGCTTACAAATGAGTTTATGTTATAGCTGGTCTGAAAACCCTGGGGTTACAGTGCATTTGCACCTTTCAATATCATGTGCAAGCATCACATATCTACTCCATATGAGAGGGGCTTCCACATCATGCAATGCTCTCTGTAACAACAGCATTTCACCAGAATTATGTGGCTGGACACAAAAGTATTTCATAGAAAGAACAATGCTCCACTGAAAGCAACCAAAAAATCAAATCCAACATGACTTCAAACCTCACTGTGTATTTCAACCTGGCTGCTGCTAATGATACTTAAGTCAAGAAAAGCCCATTTGTCTGAAAATATGTCTTCTCATTCTTAAAGACAGGTTACATTAGAAGACCAGTGCAAACCAGTCCTGCTTTACAGCTCTCGGTTAGTTGGAGAAAAGTGCTTTGGGGGGGCTGAAGATGCAGCCAAAACGAGGTTTGTAGGACGAAGCGGCATCTTCCAAAAGACTGCCCAGTTTAGATGGAAAAAGCAGAGAAGCTTGTGGAGACAAGGGATGACAGAAGCCAACAGCACAAGCAGCTTTTTCAGCTGCCAAATCAGCACAGTTTGTTCAGATTTCAGATGGAAAAAGAGAGATGCCTTCAGTCACATCCAACTTCAGCACTCTGCACTGGCGATACTTATTTATGATGTATGGTGGTATGGAATACATATATATGTTATTTTGTATCTCCCTATAAATCCTCACAAGGCCTCATAGGTTTCTTGCTCATGCCCATCTTCTCCCTCTTCCCACACTGGGAGCTGAAGTCTGTCCACTTCCTAAGCTTGCCTACAAGCTCCTTGATCCGACCTACTGCTGCAAACAGCTTCCTGATTTCCTGCCACTCAAGAAGTTTTCACTTCAGCTCCTTCAAGTCCATTAATCTGCTGCTCTAGCAAAGCCACACTCTGTTATATTTACTTACTAAACAGTCATGCCCATTGTGGTGGTTTGAAGGGGCTGAGCTGATGGACAGGGTTTTAGACCAATCGCTTCTCACGATTTTGCATATAAAAGGGCAGTGGTCAAGGGAAGTGCTCTCTTCTTTTCCGGTCTCTGAGCCGGAGGGGTGGCAGGCCCGGGCCCGCCGGGCCCTGC
>VWZT01001261.1:120370-134197 GCA_013397055.1 Pachycephala philippinensis | reverse complement strand
TCCTTAAAAAGACACCCCATTCTTAGTTCATGATAGCAGTTGTGGGAAGACTGCAAAGTTCATGAGAGAGAGAGAGATATTTTCACGGCAGCAGATGTCCGGGCGGGTCTGTTTGTTAGTGACAGTTTGAAACACCACACTGGAGCAGAAGAAACCTCTTTTTCTTTCAAATATGAATGGGACTTAAAGACTGCAATTCTGACCTGAAATCATATCTTATCCTTTGTACAAGTATGGAAATTATTAGAGGGAGGTGCTGGGGGGAGAAGTGCTGGGAGGAGAAGTGCTGGAGGGAAAGGGAGAGTGTGTTGTAATCTTCATCATTCTTTTATTACCTTTAATTCTGTTAGTAATAAACTTCTTTGTATTCTTTAAAGTTTTGAGCCTGCTTTGCCCTTCTTCTAATTCTTATCTCACAAAAAGTAAAAGATGCAAACTAAACCACCACACCCATTCTGCCTTGAAGAGAATTCATTCCTTCTCCTGCCCCAAAGTACTTAACTACAGAAACAGATGGATCCACTTACAAGAACCTTAACTCTGCAAAACCTCTCTGCTTCCACCAGTCAGAGAGCTGGGCATGCAAGGGGTTTGCTATGCCTATGGCAAAGCTGGGCTGCATTCACATTTTCAGAAGTAATCCACCTCTATGAACAGCCATTTGTCAGCCAAATGTGACCACTAGGACCAGCCCCATTTGGTTCAGGAGCTGCCCAGAAACTCCCTAGCTAAGCTGCAATTCTCTGCTTCTCGTCCCAGACACATGTGCGATACCAACAGCAATAGTAAGACTGCCCAGGAGCATTCACGTTCTTGTTTAATTTACTACTGTGCCTAATGCTGGCTAATGTGTTGATTATTTGAGGTTCTTCCCCCTCCACATGGTTTTACTCCCTCTTTTAATTCCTGCCACTTAAAAGCACAAAATATGCCAAGTTATGATTAAACACCACTGCCGATAGATGTGTGGGAGCAAACAACTTTGCCCCTTTCCCAACTAGGGCTAGGCTGTTCAAGTGGGATGAAGTATAAAAAAAAGCTGAGAAACTGTGGTTTCACAAGCTTAGAAACACAGGTACTAAACATCAGATTAATATTTTGACCCAAATGTCCTTCCCTGGGTAACAGATTTCAAAGCATATGTTGTCAGTGAATGGTAAAGCCAGAGATAATAAAACTTTCTATGAAAATAAAGCATCTGAGATGGACAAAAAACTTTGTTCAAAGTAAAGACTGACTAATTGTTAGAACTAGTATAATAAGCATGGAAAATATTCCAACGTGTGATTCAACAAAACAGGTATTTTTTATGTAAAAGCTGTCCTTCAAACTTTGGAGGAAATACAGCCAGTGTGTTTCTGAACATCCAACACTATACAGAGCATATACATAAAAATATTTGTTTATATATCATGTCATCTGGATGTAACTGGGATAGCCAGACAACCAAGATCCTGAGGGTACAGTTGCTTCTAAAGAGCAACACAGGCACAGATACTGATTTTTGGTGGGTTTTGACCAAGTCATAAGAAAAAAACCATACATTTTTTGGACTCTAGTAATAGGGAAAAAAACCAATATAATGGGAAATTAATACGTGATTTACTACAAAAGTAATTACAGCTGACCACTTTGTGTTCCTGAAGGATTTGAGGAGAGCAGCTTATCATTTCTGCCAATTTTGGAGTGCCTGCCATTTTCCATGGAGTGGCAAAAATTTGAAGTGGGCAAAAAGAAAGGATGAAGTAAATACAATTTCTGAAGGGCATTACTGTTTTATAACAATGAATCAGCTTTTCACGTAGGACAAAAATTGATGTCAAGTGGAGAATAATGAAATATTTCTTAAGCTGTTGGCTGGATCTTCTCCCACTGCTAATTAATGAAGAGATTTTTCAGTAAAACTCTGGCAACTTGGGAAAGCTCAGGGTGTAGTATATTCTATTGCTCCTCATTGTGATTAGGAATCACAGTGTAACAATGAGGACTGTGTATCTGTAATAAATATATACAAATACAAACAGGACATCCACAACACAGAGCTGGTGAATACTTCAGAGAAGCGTCAATTCAATGAAGTTTTAATTCAAACCAGATATTTAAAGTTTGTATCTTTATGGCAGTGTGATATCATCTGTCTGAATAAATCTAGAGTTGCATCTCATTTAATAAGATTATATGGTCAGAGTAGAAGCAATTTGCTTGAACATTTCTTGGCTGAATAGTTTCAAAAGCATATTTTGACACTAATTTGTTGAACGGATGATTGTGAGCAACATAAAAACAAATTAAAAGTTTTAAGTGCTTGGGTGAGAATCTCAGCTAGTAAAAAGCAAAGGTGGTCCATTAATTCAGCAGAGCTTTGCTTATTTCTATCTACTGAAGACCTGGTTCTTTATGCTTCATGTGACTATACATATGCTTGGGCATAGTTCTACTCAGCAGACAATTTGTTCTAGTACTCAGCATCCTTCAGCCCCACAGTGCCAACAGAAATGGGAACATTTGTCAGCTCCAGAAGTTGCAGAATTAGTTCCTGTGTTCTTGCCATTAAAATAATTGGGGAAACCACTGGAGGCTCTGTTCTGTCAGACGTGGGAAATTTGATAGACACAAATGTGGCTTCTACATATATTAAGCTGTATGATGTAATTTACAGCAACAGGTTAAGTATTATGCATTCACGTACACTCATTACACAGGGAAAAGTCACCAATCTTTAAAATTAAACCCTGTTACTGTCCACCCTAATGTTTGCAGGTGCTCTCTACAAACTTGGTCCTGTGTTTCTTCGAATCTAACACACACCCTTCAGTCTTCCAGTTTCCTGCAGGGGCTCTTCTCCTCAGATTATGTAGATTTAAGAAAGAAATTCTCCCCTGTGAGGGTGGTGAGACAGTGGCACTTGTTGTCCAGAGAAGTTGTGGTTGCCCCATCCCTGGAAATGTTCAAGGCCAGGTTGGATGGGGCTTGGAGCAACCTGGGATAGCAGAAGGTGTCCCTGCCCATGGCAGGGGGTGGAGTGGGATGGGGTTTAAGGTTCCTTCCAACCCCAACCATTCTGACACTTCATCCTTTTCACTACTCTCTCCATCCTTTTCACTACTCTCTCCATCCTTTTCACTAAATGCTTGCTGTGTCCACATGATCTGCACAAACTGCTGCTCTTCTCAGCCCCCCACTCCTGTTTTGCTCTTCCCCATCTGCTCTCCTGCAGTATTACACTGCCCTGGACAGCTGATAGGACTGTGCAGGTCCTTCACCTTTTGGCTCAGTTCCCTTTTCCTCCTGTGCACTAAGGGCAGGAAAAATGATGAAAAAATAACAAAAATGGGAAAAGAGAAAATATTCAGTTAATGGAAAAAAGGTCTGCCTACTCGAACGCACCCCCTGATTTTAGTTCAACAGAGCAATATAGAGGGATGGTATTCAAATCCTGTGCTTGTTTATCACATGCTGCCGTTTCTTGAGTTTCTTTTTGGGATTTTTTGGCTGGTTGGGAGTTCGTTTGTTTTCAAAGCACAACACAAAACCTGGCACCCTAACCCATATTGTGGTTTCCATTGCATAAGCATAATTCAGATGGATACCCAGTGGGTCATATGTATGACCAACTCAGAGCCAAATTTCAAGTGAATTTAGGAAAATATTCCTGCAGCTTCTAATCAAATCCTAGACTGAGGGGTTTTTTGATTAAAAAATTATTTTTAGTCAGAAAGGGTAATATTTGCACACCAGTTAGGCATCCCAGGAACAAAACAATTCTGCAGCCATTTCCATTTCAATTGAGAAGAAAATCAGTCTCCAAACACTACTGAGAGGTGGCTGCCAGCTGCAGTCAGGGAAGCATCTCTCCTCCATACCACAGCAATTAAAAGATCATGTAATTACTGCTGATCTCATGCCACAGACGTCAAAGGAAAACCATTCATTGACTGTAATGGGCTTTGGAGCAGGTTCAAAATTTCTCCAGCATATGTAATCCTGACGCTTTGGAAACCAAAAGCCTCCCAGTCTAACTACATTCATCCACAAGTAAAAAAGGAAAAAAAGTGTTTTCATGCTCAACAACAATCAAGGCTTTGTTCCCTTTGAAAGAAAAGTGTCTGCTTTAAATCTAAAGGATTCAAACCTTTTGTCTCAAAATAAAGAAAAATTCTGAAAAGTGTAAACCTGGATTGCCCTGCCTTTCACCAAAAGCTCTTTTTTTAATCACACCTTCGATCATCCATGAGCCTGGGATAATAAAAGCAGATACAGAGTAAATCTGCTGAGCTCTCACCTTTGTGGGTGTTTCTGTAAGATATTTTTCAGTTTTTCAGCTATTCAAGAGAAAGCCAAAATTTCCACCAAGGGAACAGAACAAGGATAAACCCCCAACCCCCAATCTCTTCCAATCATCTCATTTCCTCAGGTAAAAACCATTATCTGCAAAAATTACCATCTTTAGGGGGAAAAAGGCCTGAATCTTAAAGTCGCCTCATACCATATCACAAAATGTATAAAAAAATCCTTTTGTATGCATAATAAACATTCTGACCCTCCTGTTATTTTTTTCCTGCCACTGAATGGTATCTACTCTGTGCACATTTTAATACTGAAGAGGTTTCTGAAGGAGCCTTTAGTTGAATTATTTTATAGACACTATTGAGGAGTAACTCCAGAGAGGAAGATACTTAAACATTGCTGAAAATCCCCAGGTAGCTGTGCAAATCCATAGGCTTTTGTGATCAAGAGGTATTTACCATGTTTGGTAGCATTTTCTTGACGTCTGAGGAGTTTGCAGTTCTTCAGACAGACTTGATAATTCTCATATTATTGCCTTGCTGGGCACAAGCCAAATTTATCTATACACCTCAACTCCCTCAGTTGCCATCCCCTTCACTCCAGTCATGGGTCTAAGAAGCTTCTAACAGAAAAGTCCATTATATTGAATCCACTTCTGAAAAAAAAATATGGTTTTACCCCTCCAAATGAAAGTTGTCTTACCCATTCTCTGAAAGCAACGAGAAATCAGCCTCATTTAGCCTGGAATTTTGGTGTCTTGAGGCACTGATCACCAAATCCAGTTATGGCTCTGAAGTAACATACTCCAAGCACCCACATGATCTGTAAACTCAATCCTGATTTCAAAAATTGCTATCTTTAAGCTCTCATATGTGTTGGTTACTTTCACTGGGAAGAAAACTTTGGAAATAGAACTTATATCTGAAACAGGACTAGAGGTACATCCACAAGACTCGATTCGGTCTCTGTGCCTATAATGAACTGCACCACAAACTACAGCCAAAGTATGACTGAAATGTGTCCACATCCACAATGCCAAGATGCTTTGCTGCATCTCAAAGCAGCCTTGACCCACCCAAAAGCCCTCCTCAGCTTGAGACTAAGGAGAGTACAATAAAACTGGATTTCTTCATAAAGAGTGGCAGAAGTTTGATCAAACACACACATGCACTGGACATCTAAACTAAATAAATTTCACCTTTAGAAACAGATGTATTTTTAATTAATTCAAGCCTCTCTGCTGCCTCAGCCTCACAGAAGAAAAAAACCACAAAAAAACAACCATAAAAAAAAGGAGATTATTTGCCCAAATGACAAGTTACCCTTGGACCTGATTGTGGCAGGACATGTATACCCCCTCTCTCTGTCACAGATGGCTGGTGCACATGCAAGAGATAACTCAGGCGGGTCACAGGCCCAGCATGGACTATCTCTGGTGCCTAAAGGGCTCAGGCCCCCAGCTAAAAATCAACATCTTAGTCTGAAAAGCAAATGTGGAGAGAGATTAATATGTCTATAGAAGCCCGCACATTTTTCACAGAGGCAGAAGTCTCTTACACACGCCTTTGGGAACGTGTGAGAAGATTTCTCCCTGGAGCTTGGACGCAACTCTAGGTTACTTTCCCGGGAATTGAGAGAAAGGACTTCAATGTGTATTCCATCAAGAATTGGATGGTAAGAAACATTGAATCCTAAGTTATACTATTTCTTTGCTAGCTGTAATTTTAATGGTACCTTTAACTCTGCATGTATACTAGTATCTTTTTTTTGTCTTTTCCCTGTGTAGTGATAGTCTGTCTTAAGTCTTATGTCTGTTAGGTTTGTGTCTATAAAAAAATAATCCCTTTTATAACAGACCGAATCAGCCATTATTAAAGAACTTGCAAATGGGAGTGGGTTTTGGGGTGCTGGACACCTCAATAACACAACTGCCTGCTGCCAGAGGCCTGGGCAAAAGACAAGAGCTGATTTAAACCTACATCCTCCATTCATAATGCTGACCTTCTTTGCTTATGCAGTAAAACATTTGTAGTTACAACCTCTTCCCAACATACGGGATGCCTGAAGCAATTTAAGAAGCTGCTGGAAGGGAACAGGGAATGCACTAATCCATTGAACAGGAGAATGCCAGCCACTCCACATTCTACCAAGACAGATGAGGAAAGCAACTGCCTGATCCGGAAAACATCTGCTGAACAAAATCAAAATTAATGATAACCAGAATGAGCTCTTTGAAGGCCGATTCTCCCTCAGCTGCCAGGAGCCATCAAAGAGCCACTCCTGGCAGCAGTCCATTAGTTACTGAGGCAGCAGAGTCCCCAGGAGCAGGATCCAAGCTTGGAGCATCAATGCCCCTTTGGGTGGATCTGTGGTGTGCCGATGCATGGAAAGCCTTGTCTGCACCTTTTTCTCCCTAAACACTTCCGGGTCAGAGTTTATCACAGAATGGTTTGGGTTGGAAAGGACCTTAAAATTCATCCAGTTCCAACCCCCTGCCATGGGCAGGACACCTTCCAGTAGACCAGCTTGCTCCAAGCCCCGTCCAACGTGGCCTTGAACACTTCCAGGGATGGGGCAGCCACAGCATCTCTGGGCACCCTGTGCCAGGGCCCCACTGCCCTCACAGGGAAGGATTTCTTCCTAATATCTAATCAAAATTATCTTCCTTCACCTTAAAGCCATTTAGATGCCCTGCCAGCACCCAAACCTTGACATGCACACCCAACACCATCATGCAATTCTGTGCTAAAAGAGCAGCTTTTCATTGAAAAAAAAAAATCTACAATTTGTACCACTAAGAACTGTCAGACAAGCGCCAGGCACAGACTGCTGGAAATCCCACAGCAGCACAACCTTTCAAGTGTGTGAATTCATGCTTGTTTTAAAAAGTTACTGCAAGAATACTCAACACCAACACACGCACTGAAAGAAAACTGTTTTTCCTACCTTTTCTTCTTGTAACTTCAAACCTTCTGGAGTCCTATAAGGAAAAAGAGAATTTTTTGTGGTGTTTTTTATTAAATACAAGAATTGTTCAAAGGCAGGATCAACAAACCCCCCTAAAAACATTAGTCACTGACCCAGGGAAGCATGTATGAAGCTCAATACAATAACTGAGGAGTAATTACAAGCTCACATTTCAGTCTCCACAAATATTTAATGGATAAATGTAACACCTAAAATGATTCATCACTGTGTGATAAATTACATTTTAAAACACAACATTTGTCTTGAAAATGGATTTTTTTTTTTTCTCTATTGATGTTAAAATGGAGCAGTTAGGAGCATTATTACCACATCAAAGATCTGGGGTTGAGGAGGGAGGAGCCATTAGAGATATTTTTGGCAGAGACTTCTTCAAATATCTGAATAATTTCCAAGCCACTGGACTACTCACGCTTAAACCTGAGGGCTCATTTCAATCCATTCACATGTACATAATTTGCCATATTTTTTTTCAACTCATCACAACCATCTCTAATACAGAAACTTGTATTAAAATGACACTGTCTTAAAAGGTGTTGCATTCCCAGACACTATCTGCTTATACTAATGGTGAGACTTCAGAGGAACAAATATTTAATTCCATACAGTAACATTATTTATGGGTTAATTACAAATATGTCCAAATTTCCATCATTCGAGTTACTTCTTGCAGCCAGTATTAGAAACAGTGGAATCGTAAAGACCATCTGGAGTACCTCTGTTGTAGAGACAGGCCAAGAGAGGAGGGGTTGTTCAGCCTGGAGAAGAGAAGGCTCTGGGCACCACACGCTGCAGTGCTGTAGGTACCCATTTACTGCGTACGGAAATGCTCCTTTCTGCCTCCTGCCCCCTCCCAGAACCTCTGGGGAAGTCCCAGGGTAGGACAGAGCCACAGCTGAGGTCTCCTACAGCCCAGGGGCCACCTCACATCACCCACATCCTGGCCCAAACATGGTGCCAGTTTATACTGTCCTTTGTCACCACTTGTGCAGGCAGCAGATGCTGCCTCTCCTTCCTTCACAAGACCACAAGCTGCCTTCCTCAAAACAAAGTTTTCACCAAACTCGAGAAGGATCAGAATAACAGAAATTATCTCTTTGGCACCCTTCAAGTCAGCTGAGCAGGATAAACAAAAAAATGGGTATTTGCTTATAAAAATACTGTCATTATTCCCTGTAGCATACTACCTCAGTGATCTTGAGCAATATGTAAAATGGCATTCAGGATTAGTACATACTTCAAAGCATTTATCCTCTTTAGGCACCAGAGCTCCGAGCTGTGCAGCCAGTTATACTCCAGGGACCTCTCTGAGCTTTTCAAAACATTAGTTTGAGAGGTGGGGCACAGGATAAAAATACTCAGCTACAGCTGCTATCATTAGGCCTGTGCACATGAAATATATGCAAAAGGGAAGAATACTTTTTAAGTTCCCCAGAGTCCCTCACACTAACAAGCTGTTTGAATTCTCTGCAGTTCAAAAGCTTAGAAACATTTAAACTAATCACAACTATTATATTGATCAAAAGGAAATACACTATCAAGACTCTATTAAAAAAAATCCAAGCATCAGCTCACTTCTATAAAATGCCCTTTTGTTATTTCCATGTCTGCACAGACATTGTGAAAGACAAAGGATGGTCTTCAAAGTTTCCCTTCTTTTACTCTGTTCCCCTTATAATTGTAAGCTCTGATGAATATAAACTATGCCAAAAAACACATGCAGGGTTCAGAGGAAAACCTTGTTAGAACTGCAATGGCAGAACATGAGGCCAGGCTGCAAGCCATCACTTCTCATTCCTGGGAAAACAGCAGCACTTGGTGTGTTCCCCAAAACATCCCTCCCATGGAGAAAACTCCAATGACACTGAGAATGCTCAAGATTTCAGGAGGATACACAAAAAAATGGAAAAAATACCTGGCAAGCACAGCAGGGCCTAAAGTACAGCACAAAAAGGTATCAGCTACAGGTAGACTTCTCTTGAAGATGATGATACTGATCTCAAGTTTAAAAAAAAAAAAAAAAAAATCACACAGATGTTTCAAAGGTTTTATAGATGCTAAAAAGCGTTAGCAGAGAAATTTTCCAGCTCTCTGCAGCATTCTGTGAGAGCCCTGTCTTGCCCATGCAAACTATTAAAAACAGTGCTATGGGTTTTGTAAACCAGCTTTGCTATCTTGCACCTGCAAGTTGTTATGTAGGATTGTTATGATACTGACTAGAGAAATATTTTGAAGTGGGTGTCGTAGGGTCCAACCAATCACCCTGAGAGGTGGGTGGCCAAAGGACCAATTACCTTATGCCATTCAACACACTTCTCATGAACTAACATATAAAAAGCCATCCAAATGTTACTAAATAGCCTCCATTTCTTCCTGGACTTGGACTCTGTGTCATTATTTCTCTCCGTCCCCGGTACAATAGCGACAAGGTTTTAATAGTCTTACCAGTAGAGAACCAAACTATTTTGATAAAAATTACACTAAAGTTCTTGAATGCATTGCCTGAGGAACACTTTTCTGCAGAAGCCATAAAGCAGATGGTTATAAATGAGACTTATTTCACGGGCACCATTTAATGACTGCAAATTCCTTTAACTAAAAACCTAATTTTATCAGAGCATAAATCATCTGCTTTGAAGGGTGTGGCAGGGCATATCACCCCTCTCCCACAACAGGTAGCTGATGTAGATAGGAGAGATAACTCAGGTGGCAAGGCCCAGCGGCTATCATCTCCTGGCACCAAAAGGTCTGCCAGCTTAACAGATGTGGGAAGAGATGAAAAACACAGGTGACCAAAAGGCCTGTTTTTACACTATAAAAGTACTACCCTTAACACAGAGGCAGAAGTCCCTTACACACTCCCTTGGGAATGTGTGAGAAGATTTCTCCCTGGAGCTTGCACAACTCCAGGCCACTTTCCTGGGGATTGAGAGAAAGGAATTTGATGTCTACCCCTTCAAGAATTGGATGGTAAGAAACATTGAATCCTAAGTTGTACTATTTCTTAGCTAGCTGTAAATTTAATGGTACCTTTAACTCCGCATGTATACTAGTATCCCCTTTTTCGTCTTTTCCCTGTGTAGTGATAGTCTGTCTTAAGTCTTATGTCTGTTAGGTTTGTGTCTATAAAAAAATAATCCCTTTTAAAATAGACCAAATCAGCCATTATTAAAGAACTTGTGAATGGGTGTGGGTTTTGGGGTGCTGGACACCTCAATAATGCACCTGCCTGCTGCCAGAGGCCTGGGCAAAAGGCAAGAGCTGATTTAAACCTACATCATCCACTCATATCAAAGGGAAAAATTTGTTTTGGATTTTCCATTCCTTCTAAAAAGCTTCTTCAGGTACCGCTTTAAATAGCACTTCATTAGTGCAATACAACAGTTTTATTTGTCAAGGTTCACTTTTAGCACCTATTTCCTACTTCTTAATGTTAGTCAATTGAGTACAGAATGAAAGGTCCTTCTGTTCTATATATGAAGTGCCTAATCATTATGTGGAAATCAATGTAGTATGTTTGTTTCAGGGCTGCCTTTCACCAGACATGTAGCTAAAGAAAAACCGCATCTCCAAAAGACCAAGCACCCCCGTGTCATCAAGTATGATAAATAATTCTAACTGTATTCGGAGGGATGAAAATCAGAATCAAATAGAGTTCACTACCTGCTGTCACACTTCACTCCCCTGTAGCTGCAGTGTGTTGTACGGACACCTGTGTGAATCTGATGTGATTTAACAATTGGTTTGCACAAAGCCCTTTTCTACTCTTACAAAAGGCATGCCAAGGCATAATAACTGGTTTATGTTATGTCTCCTGATTAATGATGAATCATGGGCCCATGGATGAGCAGAGCACTAGTGATAAATCAGATTTCATTCAGAACAAACACACAGCATTGGGAACTCTGTTGTGCAGAGTTAAAACACAACAACACAGAGGGAATACACAACATAAAACAGTGCTTGGCAGCCAATGTGCCACAAACAGGTTTACCAGCGGTCATTAACAACGGATGCAAGCAGCAAAACCACTTTCAGGTTGTTTTGTATAGAATCATAGAATGGTTTGGGTTGGGAGGAACAATAAAGCCCATCTCCTTCCAAACCCCCTGCCACAGGCAGGGACACCTTCCACTAGTCCCATCCAACCTGGCCTTGAATACTTCCTGGGATGAATTCAGTATTTAGAGATTTGTACATGGCATTTCCCATTCCTGTTTATTACTGGCCTCCGATCCCAGTATGGAATGATGCTGAGCATGGATCACCAAAGCAGATAGCAAACAGATACGAACTGCCCTCAAGCACAATAACCCATCGGATAACCTTGCAATGGTTTCAGTCTCTTGCCCTTTAATACTGATTTAGGTTTAGTCAAAAGGCACCCCTTTTTATGACCAAAATTTAATATAGGGGACTTTGCCAAAAGACCCCAAAACTTAAAAAAACCAACCAACCANAAAAACCAACCAAACAAAAACCCCCCCCCCCAAAAAAAAAAAAAAAAAAAAAAAAAAAAAAAAGAACAAAAACAAAACCAAGAAATCCCCCGTGATCAGCGGCAAAGAAACAGTTAATGCAGCAGATGAAGAGATGCAGAAGAACATTCCAGATCCACAAGCTCCCTGCATTGCTGGCCTTACCAGACCCTTTGCAGGAGACACAGCAGTGCAAGCAGATAAATCAAACCCAGTCCCTGCAACTGGGCTCATGCTGGGTCTTGCAATAAATCAGATGTTACCTCTGCACACTCCAGGTCTCCAGGGACCTGCTCTCAGGATCAGCCTAACTGCTGTACAATTTCTAAATATACAGTCCTAACTCATTTAGCAAATTAATAAAGAAGCAGCTGTTCCTATTAATAGACTACCATGCCATGGATTTTTTCCTCCCTTCAGAGCCTTCTCCTCCTTATCTACAGTGAGGGGTCAAGCAAAGAAGGTAGATTTAGATTAGATACTAGGAATAAATTCCTCCCTGTGAGGGTGGTGAGGCCCTGGCACAGGTTGCCCAGAGCAGCTGTGGCTGTCCCATCCCTGGAAGTGTTCAAGGCCAGTTTGGACAGGGCTTGGAGCAACCTGGGATAGTGGAAGGCATCCCTGCCCAGGACAGGGGTGTGGAATTACATTAGTTATAACCGAAACCCAAACCATTCTATGAAATGATACCCAGTACAGGACTGGTGAGACACTCTGCCTGGGGACTGGAGCATCATCACAATATATGACTAATACACAGCTTAGTTTGACAATCAGGATTTTCTGTTTACAGCCAAGAATACAGAATATTTAAAAAAAAAAAAAAAACAACATGTTAATCAGGCAGAGAACATCCACTTTTTTTTTTTTTAAATCAGGTATGAGAAAAAAAAATAAATCACATGCTACTGTTTGGAGAAAGCTTGCTATCAGTACAGACACTGGCAATTTAGATTTGTCCTGTCTGGTATAAACACTGAGAGAAACTCTGATGTCTCACATCACACAGTATCATCTGCCCATCCATAGGGTAGCTAATTGAGGTAATTGCTGCATCTCTGATTTACTCACTACTATTTCTGGACTCCAGATGAGAAACCCAGGTATAGCTCCATAAATTTCCACACTGTCACGGGGAAGCTCGTGGGATGGCTGTTTTTAGAAATCCCAAATTTGTGGATGTACCCTTGCTAATCTAAAAAAACTGAGAATTCCCCTGCTTGGTGGTCAAAAGTACTTCAAGTAGAACTGTCTTCCTTTAAAAACTAATGCTATAGCCTTTGTTTCAAAGGGAGAATATGCTACATTTGTAAAAAAAAAAATTGCTCAACACTTAGTCTTTTAAGGCTGAGTGGCTTCTGAACAAAATATCAGAAACTTTTACCCTCTCCCACATCATAGCCAAGTTAGAATGCCTTGATTCCTTTTATATTTGCAACATGATTTACTCTGGTCTTATTCTCTTCTTCAGAATCATACCAGCATTTCCCCATCTCAGTATGATTTTTCACAGTTGCTCAACTGTGACATGAGAAAAACTTACTGAAATTTGATCCCTGCAGTCCGTTTGTGCCACAGCTCAGCACAGAGCCAGGCACCACGAGCCCACATCCCTCTGTTCCCCAGGGACAGCATCCAAGCACCCAAAATTCAAGGTCATTAACGTCCAGTGCACCACAAACTGCTCCCATGCAGCAGCAGGGGGCCTGTTCTCTTGGCTGGAAGGTGACAGCCCCCAGCAAACTGGGCAGTGCAGGACCACCACGAGGTATCACACACTGCATCCTACCAGAAGTTTAAAAATCATAAAGGAAGCAGGATTTTTGTTCTGTAAGTGACTGCAAACAAGTGGGTTTCATCTTCAAACTGTGCTTTAGATGCATCTTGACAATTCCCACTCACTATTGAGCCATAATCATTTATGTAAACCAAAATTCTTCTAATTTTCTGCTGTTATTCAAGTATACAGTACCTGCCTTGTTCCAACATTCACATTTTCTAATACTTCAAGCACAAGAGCATCCCATAAGATACAGCATTTATTAAGCTCTCTGAGTACACAGAAGAAAGTGGGGGG